>CM018680.1:46039003-46602053 GCA_009363875.1 Mikania micrantha | reverse complement strand
AGCAGGAGCGGCTCGACGATGAGGAGACAGAGACCAAACTCTTTCATCCGGGATGGAGGAGTAAGAACAAGGAAATTTCTTGGATCACGAAGAGCGTGACAGAGATCAATCTTCAACTCACAGAATCGCCGATAGAGGCAGTGGTGAAGTTGGTCTCAACCCAGGGGATCTTACGATCAACCAAATCTTGCCGACATGGAAGGGAAACAGAACCGGAAGAACTTGTATGGGACAAGTCAACCGAGGACGAGGAGCATCCTATCCTAGAAGACTTTAGCTATCCTTCACCTCCATGTTTTGACATTTACCAAGACGAGGTATTGGATACAGAAGAGTTATTTGAGAGTCACAAAGTCGTGTGAACGGGACTGGCCTGAAAGGAGTGAACTGTTTTGGGGTTATTGGTACGTGACACCACCATCAGACGGTTTGATTGCTACGGTCGGGTCTCAACCAGTCAAACAAGAGGATGATTATTTGGTTAAAATCATCAATCAAACTAAGACATCATTCGAGGATAAGATTTCAGGTGACAGTGAGGCACAAATTGTCTCCAGGGGTTGTAATGTTTTTGGGGTACTCGCAACACCATAGGTTGGGGACACATGAAGAAGATCCTATTTACCTGTTTGATACGCGCCAAGAGCTTAGCAGACGACAACAAATGCAGTTAAACTGTTTAAAGTGGGCCCAAGGTAATCGTAAACAAGAACCGGGTAGATGTTCCTTTTGACCCAGGGTGGCTTTGGTCAGGAAGCCAAACTCGAGGACGAGTTTTTTTCAAAGAGGGGGAGAATGATTGCAGTAGCTATCCAACCTCTTGGATCACGGCCTTTGTATCCCGGCCCCCTTGGATCCCGGCCTCTTGGGATCCCGGCCTCTTGGAATCCCGGCCTTTTGGATCCGGACCTCTGGAGGAGCCTCACCTTTTGGAGCTCGGCTAGTGGGGAGCCCAGCCTCTTGGTTCCCAGCCTCAAGGAGCAAGGCTCTCGGAGCCCAGCCTCTCGAAGCTAGGTTCTGTAGTAGCCCGGCCTCTCACGAGTGTTTACGGAAGAACCGATAAAAGCAAGGAATTAATGAAAGGCAAGGAATGGGATAATGGACGCAGGAGAATGGATAAAGGCAACATCTTGAGTTGGAGCAGCCTGCTTGGATCAGCCGGGTTTGACTGAGCTGGGATTTGGATAAGCCAGAATAATCACTTATTTTTCGTTATTTTTGAATTTTAAATTTCCTTTGTTTTAGGCGTATTTGATTGGAGTTGATTGTTATTTATTTTGATTTTTCCTTTTGTAAAGTCAGTTTTTGATCATAAATTTTAGAGTAATAGAAGTCTGATTCAAGTGTTCTTGGTTGTGTTTGATTCCGCTGAGCTTGCAAGCCAATATTGCATTAGTTGGTATCAGAGCGCCAGGCTAGACTGTTGATGGAGCACCGTGGAGGAAGATTCTATAGGCATCCTCGTCGATTTCGCCGACCGAGGCAACGAGGACCATAGACGTGATCCGCGACGTCGAGGAGATCGCACGGCTACAACAACGGATCCGGGATCTTGAACTGCAGCAGGAGCGGCTCGACGATGAGGAGACAGAGACCAACTCTTTCATCGGGAGAGGGACATGGAGGAGGAAGACAGGAATTTTCTTGGATCACGAAGAGGTGCAGAGATCAATTCAACTTACAGAATCGCCGACAGACGAGGCAGTAGTGTGAAGTTGGTCTCAACCCAGGGGATCTTACGATCAACCAAATCTTGCCAACATGGAAGGAAACAGAACCGGAAGAACTTGACTGGGACAAGTCAACTGAGGACGAGGAGCATATCCTAGAAGACTTTAGCTACCTCACCTCCATGTTTTGACATTACCAACAAGAGGTATTGGATACAGAAGAGTATTTGAGAGTCACAAAAGTCGTGAACGGGACTGGCCTTGAAAGGAGTGAACTGTTTTGGGGTTATTGGTACGTGACACCACCATCAGACGTTTGATTGCTACGGTCGGGTCTCAACCAGTCAAACAAGAGGATGATTATTTGGTTAAAATCAATAACATCAAAGACTCAATCATCGAGGATAAGATTTCAGTGACAGTGAGGCACAAATTGTCTCCAGGGGTTGTAATGTTTTTTGGGGACCTGGCAACACTAATGGTGTTGGGGACTTATGAGGAAACAAGATAATAGTTACCTGTTTGATACGCGCCAAGAGCTTAGCAGGACGACAACAAATGCAGTTAAACTGTTAAGTGGGGCCAAGGTAATCGTAAACAAGAAAACCGGGTAGATGTTCCTTTTGACCCAGGGTGGCTTTGGTCATGAAGCAAAACTCGAGGACGAGTATTTTAAAGAGTGGAAGAGAGGGGGATGATGCAGTAGCTATCCAACCTCTTGGATCACGGCCTTTTTGTTCGGCCCCTTGGATCCCGGCCTCTTGGATCCCGGCCTCTTGGAATCCCGGCCTTTTGGATCCCGGCCTCTTGGAGCCTCACCTTTTGGAGCTCGGCCTGTGGGAGCCCAGCCTCTTGGTTCCCAGCCTCAAGGAGCCAAGGCTCTCGGAGCCCAGCCTCTCGAAGCAAGGTTCTTGTAGCCCGGCCTCTCACGAATGTGTTACGGAAGAACCGGATAAAAGCAAGGAATTAATGAAAGGCAAGGAATGGGATAATGGACGCAAGGAAATGGATAAAAGGCAACATCTTGAGTTGGAGCAGCCTGCTTGGATCAGCCGGGTTTGACTTGAGCTGGGATTTGGATAAGCCAGAATAATCACTTAATTTTAGTTCATTTTTGAATTTTAAATTTCCTTTGTTTTAGGCGTATTTGATTGGAGTTGATTGTTATTTATTTTTGATTTTTCCTTTTGTAAAGTCAGTTTTGATCATAAATTTTAGAGTAATAGAAGTCTGATTCAAGTGTTCTTGGTTGTGTTTGATTTCCGCTGAGCTTGCAAGCCATATTGCATTAGTTGGTATCAGAGCGCCAGGCTAGACTGTTGATGGAGCACCGTGGAGGAAGATTCTATAGGCATCCTCGTCGATTCGCCGACCGAGGCAACGAGGACCATAGACGTGATCCGCGAGACGTCGAGGAGATCGCACGGCTGCAACAACGGATCCGGGATCTTGAACTGCAGCAGGAGCGGCTCAACGATGAGGAGACAGAGACCAACTCTTTCATCCAGGATGGAGGAGTAAGACAAGGAAATTTCTTGGATCACGAAGAGCGTGACAGAGATCAATCTTCAACTTACAGAATCGCCGACAGAGGCAGTGGTGAAGTTGGTCTCAACCCAGGGGATCTTACGATCAACCAAATCTTGCCGACATGGAAGGAAACAGAACCGAAAGAACTTGTCTGGGACAAGTCAACCGAGGACGAGGAGCATCCTATCCTGGACGGCTTTAGCTATCCTTCACCTCCATGTTTTGACATTTACCAAGACGAGGTATTGGATACAGAAGAGTATTTGAGAGTCACAAAGTCGTGAACGGGACTGGCCTTGAAAGGAGTGAACTGTTTTGGGGTTATTGGTACGTGACAACAACATCAGACGGTTTGATTGCTATGGTCGGGTCTCAACCAGTCAAACAAGAGGATGATTATTGGTTAAATCATCAATCAAACTAAGACATCATTCGAGGATAAGATTTCAGGTGACGGTGAGGCACAAATTGTCTCCAGGGGTTGTAATGTTTTTGGGGTACCTGGCAACACCATAGGTTGGGGCCTAGATGACCAAGATCTATTTACCTGTTTGATACGCGCCAAGAGCTTAGCAGGACGACAACAAATGCAGTTAAACTGTTTAAGTGGGCCAAGGTAATCGTAAACAAGAACCGGGTAGATGTTCCTTTTGACCCAGGGTGGCTTTGGTCAGGAAGCAAAACTCGAGGACGAGTATTTTTCAAAGAGGGGGAGAATGATGCAGTAGCTATCCAACCTCTTGGATCCGGCCTTTTGTATCCCGGCATCTTGGAATCCAGGCCTTTTGGATCCCGGCTTTTGGAGCCTGGCCTTTTGGACCAAGCCTTTTGATCCCGGCCTCTTGGAGCCTCACCTTTTGGAGCTCGCCTGTGGGAGCCTGTGACAATCCGACTTTTCGAATTAACCTTGTTAACTGAGAATAGTGAGATCACAGGCCCAACAAGGCCAAAGTGAGCCCAATAAGGCCAGTGTAGGCCCAATGAAGTCTAGGAAGGCCCAATAAGGCCAGTGTAGACCCAATAAAATCTAGGAAGGCCCAATAAAGCCAAGGTAGGCCCAAGTAGGCCCAATAATATTTAGTAGGCCCAATTGGGTTAATCAAGCCAATAACATTCCAATTTGCCCAATTAGTGACAATTCGGTATTCCGAATTAACTCCATTAATTTTAGAATTAACCGAAACGGGATGTTATTGTACAAAAACAAATTATAAGGGTTTGAATTAAAAAAATATGTCTAAAATACTTAAATTATAGGTATTTAACTTGAAAATAATTAGAAAGATAAATTTTGACTTTTTAAAAGTCAAAATTCGGTAAAATAAGTAGCAAAAATTGAAATTAGCATTTAATCTTTGTTAATAATCGAATTAAATTGTTAATAATCATCACATTGATGATGAACAACGGTTATCAACAGTAATTAGTTCATAAATGATCGTATTGAAGTCTATTAACAATCTATTATGTTGAAACCGTCATTTGTGACTATAAATCCATAGAATTCGATCAAAATTCGTCCAATTGATCATACTTTACTCTAAATCGGCACCCTCTGGACTGTTTACACCCATTAATTCGAATCAGGAAGCATCGAGTAGAAGAAGTCGAGTGAGAGTCGGCCGAAACTTAGTCCTTTAGTCGATCTCCATCAATTCTAAATCAAATCAGGTAAAGTTTTACATCTACACACTCTAAAATGGTCGAATAAGCAAACCCCTAACATAATTTCATTTAATGTCATCGAATTGTATGAATTCGATAACTAGGGTTCATCATTCAAACGGGTTTGGAGTTTTTGATTAAAACGCGTTTCATAATCAAATTAAAATACATGGAGAGTATCATAAAGTGCCGATTAAGAATATACATCTTACAATTTCGTTTAAAAACATCGATTTGATGAAGATCCGATCCTAGGGTTCATCTATGAAACGGATTGGGGGATTTTATCTAAACGAGTTACATAACTAAATTAAGTTATATCATCAGTTTCAGAATGGGCCGATTATCATTAAACCTATGTTAATTTTATATAAGAACAACGAATTAAATGATTTTAAATTTTAGGGTTCTTATATAAAAACGTTTTGGGGTTTGGATCGAGAATGAATTCAAAGATGAAATTATTTGTTACTAATAGTTTCAGAAAGTCTCGATGAAGGAAATTCCTATGCTAATTACAACTAACAATAACGAATTTCATGGATTCGATTGTTAGGATTCTTAGTCAAAACGAATTGGGGGCTTTTGAATCAAACTAGGTTAATAATCAGATTAAATGTTACAGAAACCTTCGAAATTGTTGTGCTAATGAAAACCCTAAGGTTTAAGAATCGAATTCGGATGAGTCGTGGGTCAATTGGGATGGGTTTGCTTCGGCTATGGTAAGACAATGGGGAAACCGATCAGTTTTGATTAAAACAATTGAATCAGAACATGGTTAACAAAAATCGAAGCAGTTGAGTTGGTAGGGTGAGAGTGATACGGGTGAAGGGTCGCGGGTTCGAGCCCGGCTCTCAACAATTTTTGGTTTTAAAACAAATTTTGAGTTTTAAATCATAACTTCTTCGTTTGAACTCCGATTTAAACCGTTCAAGTTGCGTTAGAACCGTAATGAGAATACGAACGTATTATGATAATAAAATTCATATTTTAACTCGAAAACGAAATTGCGTATAATTACGTTGATTAAATAAAATCATAAATGACTGCATGGTTTTATTTAAACGATTTCAAAGGCATGAGTACATACGTATGCGTATTCCTAACACACTAACATACGTGTGTTGACACGTATGTGATTTCACGCATAACACGACATTCCGAATAACACTAGGTTGTTGTTAAAACACAGGTTCTTTGTAGGAAGACTTTCTACGTGTGTTTAGGTGTGTTTGATCATTCTGCAACAATCAAAGGTGCGTACACGGCCCCTTTCTTATTTTAACTGTTTTGGGGGAGAAAACATGTGCAACAAACGCTTTTAGATACATATCACTTGCATGAGTTAGCTGTTTACATTTAGTGCAAACATAGCATTACAAAGCCTTCTCTTTCGAACCGTTTAATTTGCCGGAGTGCAAAGCGTGGTAGTTGAAGATAGATCTATTGGGTTTGACAAACCTCACTTGGTAGATGGGATCTACGCAGGTGTTTAACTGACCAAACACACACATTGCTATTGTTCGTGCTAGACAATAGTGTTAAGGCAAAAACATGCTATAGCATGGCAACTCGTCAGCTTCGGTGTCGACCACTTGTGTAAATAGTTTATATGACTAGCTATCATGACTGTGCATGTGTGATTATGTTATCTACTACTTGATATTCAAACTGTTGTTTTGAACATTGTGAATACTTAAACCTGTGTATGCACCAACCATTGTGTTGACTTGATTTACATGTTTTCTCAGGACACTAAGACACAAGCAAGGACAAGCAGGGACTAGGATGTTGAGTCTCATGCATGCATTTCAGTTCAAGTGTTTTAGTTTTGATCAATTAAGACATTGAATGTTATTGGATTTGTAATTTACATTTTTAAACCGTTACGTTTTGTTATTGGTTTTAAAACGCTTCCGCAATCATTGAAACTTTGATGTTACAGTTTTAGACCAACATATGTTTTAAAATTCATATAGAGGTCTTCGTTATGTCTAATGATCTGAGATCCTGGTTTGTCACGTTCCCAAACGGTGTAATTCCGTTAGTTGAAAATTGGGGGTGTGACAGATTGGTATCAGAGCCAACTTAGACTATAATTGTTAGACATTAGACACTTGCCTACACGATCGTTGGTATGCACTTACATATGACATTATGTAACAGATATGGCATCATCGTCTAAGCGTATTCATGATGAAGAGTCACATGTTGAAGTTGAAGAAGCTAAGAAGCGGAAACTGGAGCCAGTGGATGATACTATTCACTATGGCGAGGATATTCACATTAGACCCCGAGGGAGCAGCCATTTTTGGCAATGGTTCCCTGATCTCATTCGTAGCTGGGTACGCGAGGAGAGAGTGCCTCCTCCATCCGCTACTTCATCTACTACTGGCATATGGACTTTACCGGCTCTAGGGTATCCGCTAGAGCAAGCATTTGCTGCATTCGTGGCACGTATGGATCGAGAGATCCGTAATATGCGCGAGGCGGCAGGGGCAATCACAGGATTGTTGGAAAGTAACAATTGGATTATGGATAAGTGGAGGAGTCTTAAGGAGGAACTGACTCGTACGAACGAGTTACATGAGAATATGGTGGAAGATGTAGAGATGATGCGAAATGCTATCATTGAACTCACCAACCGACTTCAAGATGCTGAACTTCGTGCAACTTTGGCCGAGGCACGACAACAAGAGACAGAACTACGTGCGGCTATGGCCGAGGCAAGGGCCGAAGAGGCCATTGCACTATCTAATGCGGCTATAGATGGAACTAATGTAGTCGGGGATTTGGCCGAGCAAGCATGGATACTTGTCACCGAACATATACAGTATGATCAGGGTGCAGAGGGTGGTCCGCCAGAACAGGCTGATTCATCTTCCAGTGTTGCACCGCCAAATAATGGAGTTTAGTTACTTTATGTTATTTATCTTTCAGTAAGAAACTTATATGAGTGGGTTGTACTCATAAAGTAGATTTTGTGTTTAGTTGCTTTGCATCTCTTTGACAAACAATTGTAAGCACTAGTTTATCATAAATGATTAAGACTTGTTACCTTAATGACTATGATAGTGTGTTACATTTACTTTGTGCATGAGTGATGATTATGCGATGGGTGTAGTCTCATTATGTATATTTGTAAATAGGGAGATCATGGTCGGAGGAAACATTAACATGACCACAACGGAAGTTGAGGCACTTGTTAACACTCGAATTACCGAGGCAATCGCAAACTATACGCAAACATACCAAACAGGACCACAGGATCCAACGGGGGAACTGGTAAAACCACAAATGTGCACGTTCAAGACATTCTTGAACTATAAACCACGTAATTTCAAAGGATCGGAAGGAGCCATTGGACTTCTTCAATGGATTGAACAAATAGAATTAGTGTTTGAGAGGTGCAATTGTCCGGAAGAAAACAAGGTCAGATACGCAATTGGTACTTTAGAAGGTTCAGCCTTGACATGGTGGAACTCTATCGTACAGACACTCGGTTTGAATACAGCCAATGCACTTACTTGGAACGGATTCAAAATCTTGTTGCAGGAGGAGTATTGTCACTATAATGAAATGCAAGAACTTGAGGATGAATACAGGCAACTCAAGATGAAAGGTTCCAATATTGAGGAATACACTACTCGATTCCAGCAATTAGCAAGACTTTTACCGCACAGGGCAACCTCACCTAGCAAGTGGATCAAGAGATACATTGGAGGGCTGGTATCTCAGGTTCGAAAATTGATCATATCTACAAATCCTACTACCATACAGCAAGCCGTTCGACTGGCACACCAACTGACTGATCAAGTGATGGAACGGGGAACATTACCCAAGCGAACAGTAACAACTAAGGCAGGAGACCACAAAAGAAAATGGTCATCGGGAGGGTATAATGGTAAATACCCAAAGTGCAACAAATGTGGATTCATCACTTTGGGAAACAATGTGACAAATACCGATGTCAGCGGTGCAGAAAGATAGGACACGTAGCAAAAGACTGTCGAGGGAAACTGCAGGCAAGCTCACTCGACCAGAGCAACACACAGAAAGGATGTTTTGAGTGTGGCTTATCAGGACATTTCAAGAAGGAATGCCCACAACTCAAGAAAAGAAGGGCTAATGACATGACTACAAAAGGAAACAGCAACAATAACACTAATGATGCTAGAACAGAGCTGTTGTGATTGGAGAACGTTAAGCATGGGGAGATCTCAACATCGTTACGGGTACGTTTCTCTTGAATTATCACTCTACCTCTATGCTATTTGACGCCGGTGCAGATCAGGGTTTTGTATCTAGGAAATCTTGTGAATTGCTAAGTATTAGTCCTACTGCTTTAGAAAACCCATACACTATAGAACTAACTAATGATAAGTTAGTTGTTGTAAACCATATTCCTAAAGGATGTGTTCTTGACTTGATGGGTCAAACACATGACATTGACTTTATGTCTATCTCATTAGGGCAGTTTTGATGTAGTCATTAGCATGGACTGGTTGTCCAAACACCAGGCTGAAATAGTATGCCCTGAAAAGATAGTTCGTATACCTCTTTCGCATGGAGAGACATTGTATGTACAAGGCGAGAAGAGCAGTACGCCACTGCGTCTCATATCTTGTATGAAAGCATACAAATGTCTGCGTAAAGATCGTACGGCAGTTATAGCATTTATAACTGAGAAGCCGGTAGTTGAGAAGAAGATAGAAGACATCCAAGTGGTTTGTGAATTCCCTGAAGTGTTTCTAGAAGACCTACCGGGATTACCGCCTATCAGACAGGTGGAATTTCGAATCGACCTTACACTAGATGCAGCACTGATAGCTAGGGCGCCTTATCAACTTGCACCATCTGAGATGCAAGAGTTATCTACACAACTACAAGAGTTGTTGGACAAGGGTTTCATACGACCTAGTTTTTCACCTTGGGGAGCTCCAGTTTGTAAAGAAGAAGGATGGAACTTTCCGTGTGTGTATCGACTACCGGGAATTGAATAAGGTTACTATCAAGAACCGGTATCCGTTACCCGAAATTGACGATCAGTTTGATCAATTGCAAGGTTCGAATTACTACTCGAAGATTGATCTCAGGTCTGGTTATCATCAACTAAGAGTCCAGGAGGAGGATATTCCAAAGACAGCATTCAGAACGCGCTATGGCCATTATGAGTTCTTGGTCATGCCATTAGGGTTGACAAACGCTCCAGCTGTATTCATAGATCTCATGAATCGTGTTTGTCATGGTTTGATGACATTCTCATCTATTCACAGTCTGAGGAGGAACACGCTGAATATCTTCGATTACTATTAGAATTGTTGAAACAAGAATAACTGTACGCTAAGTTCTTGAAATGTGATTTCTAGATGCAAGAAGTACAATTTCTGGATCATATAGTTAATGAAAAGGGCATACATGTTGATCCAGCGAAGATTGAAGCGATTAAGAATTGGGAAGCACCAGAGACCCCTATCGAGGTACGACAATTCCTTGGTTGGTGGGTTATTATCGATGATTCATTGAGGGTTTCTCAAAGATCGCGCAGCCACTCACAGCTCTTACACACAAGGGAACGAAGTATAACTGGACGAATAAGCAGGAAACTGTATTCCAGTTATTGAAACAGAAACTCTGCAGTGCACCGATTCTGTCCTTACCGAAAGGGATAGTTTAGTACATGAATCCTTACGGGGCATGGAAACACAATTGGATGTTAAGTCTGATGGAACTCGTTGTTTCATTGATAGACTTTGGATACCTTCGCGTGGTGGTTTAAGGGAACTCGTGATGGGTGAAGCACACAAGTCCAGATATTCAGTCTATCCGGGATCAGACAAGATGTATCATGACTTGAAGGCACTGTATTGTTCGAAAGCTGATATTGCTAGGTACGCTAGCAAATGTTTGTCTTGTTCGAAAGTCAAAGTTGAACATCAGAAGCCATCTGGTTTACTGCAACAACCAGAGATACCGATGAGGAAATGGGAACAGATTTCGATGGATTTCATTACTAAGTTACCCCGTACACCGAGTGGTGGTGATACGATATGGGTAATTGTCGATCGATTAACGAAATCTGCACACTTCTTAGAAATCAAGGAAACCTATAAGATGGAGAAACTGACTAGTATTTACATCAAGGAAGTGGTAGCACGGCATGGCGTGCCAATCTCTATCATATCAAATCATTGGGGACTCGTTTGGATATGAGTATCGCCTATCATCCACAGACCGACGGTCAAAGTGAACGTACGATTCAAACACTCGAGGATATGTTACGAGTTTGTGTAATTGACTTTCATGGTAACTGGGAAAACCACTTACCGTTGGTGGGATTCTCTTACAAATCCGGAACCGTATGGCAGCAACTTGGGATCGACAAAAGAGTTACGCTAACAAACGCCACAAACAATTGGAATTTCAAGTAGGAGACATGATTCTTCTAAAAGTGTCATCTTGGAGATAACACAATACATAGGACCTTTTGAGATCCTGAAAAGGATTGGTCCGGTTGCATATCAACTTCAATTACCGGATGAACTCAGTGGAGTTCATGATGTCTTTCATGTTTCAAACTTGAAGAAATGTCTCCCTGATGAGACATTGGTAGTACCACTTGAAGAAATACAAATGGATGAACAGTTACGATTCATCAAGGAACCAGTTGAAATCATGGACCGAGAGGTCAAACAACTCAAACAAAGCAAGATTCCGATAGTCAAAATTCGGTGAAATTCAAGATGTGGTCCTGAATTCACATGGGAAAGGGAAGACCAAATGATGAAAAAGTATCCCCACTTATTCAAGACAACAACAAACATTATGAAGGCACGTTAAATTTCGGGACGAAATTTCCTTCAACATGGGGATGAAGTGATATTTCACACTCTAACTGTAAACACAAACACCTTATACTATTGATTTTAGTATAAACAACTGGGCTGAACATTAGCCTTGCAGAATGCAAACACAAACATTTCATAATAGTACATACATGATTGATTTCAAACAATGTACTACATTTCAAACATTACATTTGATGTACTACATTTCATGGTGGTACAATCATGAACGGTTAAACAATGGTGGAGTTACATATAGAAGGAACCAGAATAATTGTGTAAGGTAAATTGACGAATACAGGGGCCCATGTACTCGTGAATTTACAGGTACGCATGAATTTTGGAGGGTTCTATTTTGTCGACTACATTCAAACATTTGCTATGTGTGAGATTATATAGTACAGTATACAAACACTTTATTCAATTGGCTTTGTTATACACAATTGTGCTACATTACATTTTTTTACATTTTATGTGCTACATTTCATATGTTACATGTTATGATAGTACATGCATGATTAGTTATACACACTTTGCTATGTGCAGGGTTACATAGTACAAACAGTTACAGACACTCACTATGTGTGATGTTACACAACACAGTATGATCAAATTCAAACAGTCACAGTTAGGTGAACTAACTAGTGTACACACAGACAGTCACATTGAACGATAACATTTAGTTGTGATGTTGCAAGCAGTCACAGTTAGGTGAACTAACTAGTGTACACACAGACAGTCACATTGAACGATCACATTTAGTTGTGATGTTGCAAGCATTAGATTTTGTGTGTGAATACATACAAACACACGGAATGATCAAACCACACTAACACGTACGATTTAAACTCGTTAGTAGTTTCCTAACTACTCCTAACATTTGCTAATTTTCGGGACGAAAATTTCTTCAACAAGGGGATGATGTGACAATCCGACTTTTCGAATTAACCTTGTTAACTGAGAATAGTGAGATCACAGGCCCAACAAGGCCAAAGTGAGCCCAATAAGGCCAGTGTAGGCCCAATGAAGTCTAGGAAGGCCCAATAAGGCCAGTGTAGACCCAATAAAATCTAGGAAGGCCCAATAAAGCCAAGGTAGGCCCAAGTAGGCCCAATAATATTTAGTAGGCCCAATTGGGTTAATCAAGCCAATAACATTCCAATTTGCCCAATTAGTGACAATTCGGTATTCCGAATTAACTCCATTAATTTTAGAATTAACCGAAACGGGATGTTATTGTACAAAAACAAATTATAAGGGTTTGAATTAAAAAAAATATGTCTAAAATACTTAAATTATAGGTATTTAACTTGAAAATAATTAGAAAGATAAATTTTGACTTTTTAAAAGTCAAAATTCGGTAAAATGAGTAGCAAAAATTGAAATTAGCATTTAATCTTTGTTAATAATCGAATTAAATTGTTAATAATCATCACATTGATGATGAACAACGGTTATCAACAGTAATTAGTTCATAAATGATCGTATTGAAGTCTATTAACAATCTATTATGTTGAAACCGTCATTTGTGATTATAAATCCATAGAATTCGATCAAAATTCGTCCAATTGATCATACTTTACTCTAAATCGGCACCCTCTGGACTGTTTACACCCATTAATTCGAATCAGGAAGCATCGAGTAGAAGAAGTCGAGTGAGAGTCGGCCGAAACTTAGTCCTTTAGTCGATCTCCATCAATTCTAAATCAAATCAGGTAAAGTTTTACATCTACACACTCTAAAATGGTCGAATAAGCAAACCCCTAACATAATTTCATTTAATGTCATCGAATTGTATGAATTCGATAACTAGGGTTCATCATTCAAACGGGTTTGGAGTTTTTGATTAAAACGCGTTTCATAATCAAATTAAAATACATGGAGAGTATCATAAAGTGCCGATTAAGAATATACATCTTACAATTTCGTTTAAAAACATCGATTTGATGAAGATCCGATCCTAGGGTTCATCTTATGAAACGGATTGGGGGATTTTATCTAAACGAGTTACATAACTAAATTAAGTTATATCATCAGTTTCAGAATGGGCCGATTATCATTAAACCTATGTTAATTTTATATAAGAACAACGAATTAAATGATTTTAAATTTTAGGGTTCTTATATAAAAACGTTTTGGGGTTTGGATCGAGAATGAATTCAAAGATGAAATTATTTGTTACTAATAGTTTCAGAAAGTCTCGATGAAGGAAATTCCTATGCTAATTACAACTAACAATAACGAATTTCATGGATTCGATTGTTAGGATTCTTAGTCAAAACGAATTGGGGGCTTTTGAATCAAACTAGGTTAATAATCAGATTAAATGTTACAGAAACCTTCGAAATTGTTGTGCTAATGAAAACCCTAAGGTTTAAGAATCGAATTCGGATGAGTCGTGGGTCAATTGGGATGGGTTTGCTTCGGCTATGGTAAGACAATGGGGAAACCGATCAGTTTTGATTAAAACAATTGAATCAGAACATGGTTAACAAAAATCGAAGCAGTTGAGTTGGTAGGGTGAGAGTGATACGGGTGAAGGGTCGCGGGTTCGAGCCCGGCTCTCAACAATTTTTGGTTTTAAAACAAATTTTGAGTTTTAAATCATAACTTCTTCGTTTGAACTCCGATTTAAACCGTTCAAGTTGCGTTAGAATCGTAATGAGAATACGAACGTATTATGATAATAAAATTCATATTTTAACTCGAAAACGAAATTGCGTATAATTACGTTGATTAAATAAAATCATAAATGACTACATGGTTTTATTTAAACGATTTCAAAGGCATGAGTACATACGTATGCGTATTCCTAACACACTAACATACGTGTGTTGACACGTATGTGATTTCACGCATAACACGACATTCCGAATAACACTAGGTTGTTGTTAAAACACAGGTTCTTTGTAGGAAGACTTTCTACATGTGTTTAGGTGTGTTTGATCATTCTGCAACAATCAAAGGTGCGTACACGGCCCCTTTCTTATTTTAACTGTTTTGGGGGAGAAAACATGTGCAACAAACGCTTTTAGATACATATCACTTGCATGAGTTAGCTGTTTACATTAAGTGCAAACATAGCATTACAAAGCCTTCTCTTTCGAACCGTTTAATTTGCCGGAGTGCAAAGCGTGGTAGTTGAAGATAGATCTATTGGGTTTGACAAACCTCACTTGGTAGATGGGATCTACGCAGGTGTTTAACTGACCAAACACACACATTGCTATTGTTCGTGCTAGACAATAGTGTTAAGGCAAAAACATGCTATAGCATGGCAACTCGTCAGCTTCGGTGTCGACCACTTGTGTAAATAGTTTATATGACTAGCTATCATGACTGTGCATGTGTGATTATGTTATCTACTACTTGATATTCAAACTGTTGTTTTGAACATTGTGAATACTTAAACCTGTGTATGCACCAACCATTGTGTTGACTTGATTTACATGTTTTCTCAGGACACTAAGACACAAGCAAGGACAAGCAGGGACTAGGATCTTGAGTCTCATGCATGCATTTCAGTTCAAGTGTTTTAGTTTTGATCAATTAAGACATTGAATGTTATTGGATTTGTAATTTACATTTTTAAACCGTTACGTTTTGTTATTGGTTTTAAAACGCTTCCGCAATCATTGAAACGTTGATGTTACAGTTTTAGACCAACATATGTTTTAAAATTCATATAGAGGTCTTCGTTATGTCTAATGATCTGAGATCCTGGTTTGTCACGTTCCCAAACGGTGTAATTCCGTTAGTTGAAAATTGGGGGTGTGACAGAGCCCAACCTCTCGGATGCCCAGCCTCTTGGTTCCCAGCCTCAAGGAGCCAAGGCTCTCGGAGCCAGTTCTTGTAGCCCGGCCTCTCACGAATGTGTTACGGAAGAACCGGATAAAAGCAGGGAATTAATGAAAGGCAAGGAATGGGATAATGGACGCAAGGAACGGATAAAAGGCAACATCTTGGGTTGGAGCAGCCTGGTTGGATCAGCCGGGTTTGACTTGAGCTGGGATTTGGATAAGCCTGAATAATCACTTAATTTTTCGTTCATTTTTGAATTTTAAATTTCCTTTGTTTTAGGCGTATTAGATGGGAGTTGATTGTTATTTATTTTTGGTTTTTCCTTTTGTAAAGTCAGTTTTTGATCATAAATTTTGAGAGTAATAGAAGTCTGATTCAAGTGTTCTTGGTTGTGTTTGATATCCGCTGAGCTTGCAAGCCATATTGCATCAGTTGGTATCAGAGCGCCAGGCTAGACTGTTGATGGAGCACCGTGGAGGAAGATTCTATAGGCATCCTCGTCGATTCGCCGACCGAGGCAACGAGGACCATTGACGTGATCCGCGAGACGTCGAGGAGATCGCACGGCTGCAAAAACGGATCCGGGATATTGAACTGCAGCAGGAGCGGCTCGACGATGAGGAGACAGAGACCAACTCTTTCATCCGGGATGGAGGAGTAAGACAAGGAAATTTCTTGGATCACGAAGAGCGTGACAGAGATCAATCTTCAACTCACAGAATCGCCGATAGAGGCAGTGGTGAAGTTGGTCTCAACCCAGGGGATCTTACGATCAACCAAATCTTGCCGACATGGAAGGAAACAGAACCGGAAGAACTTGTCTGGGACAAGTCAACCGAGGACGAGGAGCATCCTATCCTGGACGGCTTTAGCTATCCTTCACCTCCATGTTTTGACATTTACCAAGACGAGGTATTGGATACAGAAGAGTATTTGAGAGTCACAAAAGTCGTGAACGGGTCTGGCCTTGAAAGGAGTGAACTGTTTTGGGGTTATTGGTACGTGACACCAACATCAGACGGTTTGATTGCTATGGCCGGGTCTCAACCAGTCAAACAAGAGGAAGATTATTTGGTTAAAATCATCAATCAAACTAAGACATCATTCGAGGATAAGATTTCAGGTGACAGTGAGGCACAAATTGTCTCCAGGGGTTGTAATGTTTTTGGGGTACCTGGCAACACCATAGGTTGGGGCCTAGATGACCAAGATCCTATTTACCTGTTTGATACGCGCCAAGAGCTTAGCAGGACGACAACAAATGCAGTTAAACTGTTTAAGTGGGACAAGGTAATCGTAAACAAGAACCGGGTAGATGTTCCTTTTGACCCAGGGTGGCTTTGGTCAGGAAGCAAAACTCGAGGACGAGTTTTTTTCAAAGAGGGGGAGAATGATGCAGTAGCTATCCAACCTCTTGGATCCCGGCCTCTTGGAATCCCGGCCTTTTGGAGCCTAGCCTTTTGGATCCAAGCCTTTTGGATCCCAGCCTCTTGGAGCCTCACCTTTTGGAGCTCAGCCTGTGGGAGCCCAACCTCTTGGATGCCCAGCCTCTCGGAGCCCAGCCTCTTGGTTCCCAGCCTCAAGGAGCCAAGGCTCTCGGAGCCCAGCCTCTCGGAGCCAGATTCTTGTAGCCCGGCCTCTCACGAATGTGTTACGGAAGAACCGGATAAAAGCAAGGAATTAATGAAAGGCAAGGAATGGGATAATGGACGCAAGGAACGGATAAAAGGCAACATCTTGGGTTGGAACAGCCTGGTTGGATCAGCCGGGTTTGACTTGAGCTGGGATTTGGATAAGCCAGAATAATCACTTAATTTTTCGTTCATTTTTGAATTTTAAATTTCCTTTGTTTTAGGCGTATTTGATGGGAGTTGATTGTTATTTATTTTTGGTTTTTCCTTTTGTAAAGTTAGTTTTTGATCATAAATTTTGAGAGTAATAGAAGTCCGATTCATGTGTTCTTGGTTGTGTTTGATTTCCGCTGAGCTTGCAAGCCATATTGCATCAAATATAACAGGAGGACAATGCACTCAATTAAATATAACAGGGTGAATGGGCTAATGATATAATTCTAACAACTCTCAACCCATTTCACCTAGTTATGTATTCCAAATCATTTTGTGAAAAACAACTTGGTTGGAAAGCTTTATCTTGCATATTATAAAACTCAATTATGCTTTAAGGGTATCTTAAAAAAATTTCCTACTTTCTAGTAACTAACTGATTTGCATTTTGAGTTGGAAAACATGTTTTTATGCGTAAGATTAATTGTTTTCTTATCAAAATGGGGAGTTTAATAACCAAGGGTTTCTAGCCTAATGGTTACCCCCTTGGCTTCCCTATGTGAGGTCAAGGGTTCAAATCCCTCCCAAGGCGAAATAGGGGTCCTTGGGAGGTCAGGGGGTTTTCCGGTGCGGTTTCCTCCTGGGGTGGTGGTGGGGTCTCAACGGAGGTCATGGTAACTAGACCTTGGTGACGTGGCCTGGAAATCAGTGGTTCACACGTTGAGATCAAATGCCGTTCAAAAAAAAATGGGGAGTTTAATATCATTTTTTGAAATTTTAAGTTTAGTCCACCCCATTTCTTCACTTCAATACATTGTCCCTAATGTACATACAAAATTTAAAGCTGCCAGGCAAAAAGAAAAAAAAAAAGCTGGAAATCCCCTGATAATTGTGTCTAAACACTTGTAGCTACAAACTAATGAAAATGAATCCAAAGCAATTCATGCCTAAACATTCTTTATGTTCCTTAATTCGCAATGTCATTATCATAGTGATTCACTAGCAACCACATCAAACATAATCATAGCAAGATGCATAATCAGTAAAAAAAATTCAAACAAACACCTGTATATTTAATCCCCGTTTGTATAATAAGGATAATAGAAAAAGTGTAACCGAAAGTGCAGCTCCTACCTAATCTTTGTATATTGTCGTTTGGATGATTTGGGTTCGGGATGCTGCTATGGTTGTGGATTTGGCTGTGGTTATAGAGATTGTGCATGGCCGGCTCATCATTAATTAAAAAAAAAAAGCCTTGTTTTAGGGCCCCAAAAACCCAAGAACCACAAATTTTCAGGATAAATAAACTTTTTAGTTGTAAGTGATTCTGATTGCAGTATAATTTTAGGCCTTTTAATATTTGTAATTAATAAGTTTTGCAAGATAGGTGGGCTAGGTCAGGTTAGGTAACAGGTCGAAATGATTTCGGATTGTAACAAGCGTGAGTCAGGATGAGTTTTAAGCAAAAATTATTTTGGGCCTAAATGAGTCATTTTTTAAAAAACTTTAATTTATTTCAACTTAAAATAATTTATGTTAATAATTTTTATTATTTTCTCATCAAACATATTATAGATAATTTTTACTAGTTAAAATTCTTTTTATTAAATAGTTTTTAGGCTACTTATCTTGACTCATATTATGCTAAGGTGTTACCTATCTCAACTTATTATATGTTATGGTGTTAACCATTTCAACCCAAGATACAATAATTGTTCACCTAAATCAACCAATTTATATTGTTTTTGTCAAGATTGTCAGGCTAGTAATTAATGTGTGCATTTTGTTTGCGATTTATACTTTTTGTAGTTTCTTTTTCATGATAATTTATATTTTTTATGTCTCAAACTTGGAGAGAGTTTTTATTTGCGTCGAAAGAGGCCCCGATTTTTTAACCTACTTTGGGCCACCAGAAGGCTTGAGGCGGCCCTAGGATTGTGTTAGTAAGATGATGGCCTCCTCGTCAAGCAGTTGTTACGAATCAACAACTAATCAAGGGTGCTCTGTTGCTGATCAATCAGGCGCCTTTTCGATGATTGCATAGCTAAAGTCTGGCACTGTTCCTCCAATATCTAAACTGGTAACACTCCAACTTATCCATCTTGTTATATATAGCAGCCGAATAACGACAGATGTGTCAAGCTTAATACATGGAACCAATGGTGGCGGGAAATGAGCCGGTGGATGACGTGGAGCCTCCCCTCCTAATGAGATGATGGTCAGCCTACCAGATTCGGTTTGCTTGCGGCCTCAAAATTGGTTGAGCCGGCCTAGTAATAACTTCTAATCAAGAACATATTAATGTTTATGTAATTCCAGGAACATATAACAGACGATTAATGTTAATACAATTAACCATACTGACGATTGGACCTCAGGCCGGTAGTACTTTGGTGTTCAGGATTGGGCTGACGATTGGACCTCAGGGCTGGAAGTACTTTGGTGTTCATGATTGGGCTAATTAGTGGTGCACAAACCGGCTTTTTTCTCCAAACCGGTTCGGTTTGAAAACCGATTCGGTTTGGTGAACGGATGGTCAAATCCGGTTTGGGTGAAAACCGGTTCGGTTTGGAAACCAATTTGAAAGATTGAGGATGTCAACCTATAAAACAGGTTTGGATAGGTTTGAAACCTGTTTGAAGGGGTTGAAACCGGTTTGGGAGATGAGCATGTCAAACCTATGTCAAACCGGCGGTTCGGACTGGTTTGGATGGAACCGGTTTGGGAGATGAGGAATGCCGGTTTGAAAACATGTTTTTTTGCCCATGTTTAGGGCTGATTATTTAATTTGTGTGTTTATTTTTATTAGGGTTAGAAAATTGAAAAGTGGGCGTCTTATTGAATTAACAAGTTAAATAATAAGCAATATATATAATTGGGCTTGACCATAGAAAAATCATTACATAATAAGTAGTGTACCATATCAGATAAGTTATTCAGTTTGTTGTTTGATTCAGCTCGGATTGGTTTGGTTTTACGGTTAATTCAGTTTGGTTTGGTTTGGTTTGGTTATTTTCAGTCATATGAAAAAGACTAAAAAACTGGGTGTCGGTTATTTTTAGTTTGGTGAATTTTGGTTCTTTGTTCCGTTAGGTTATTTCGTTTATTTCGATTTCAATTCGATTAATTTGGATTTTTGTTCACTCCTGTTTTTTTCTCTAGATTGATTCTCTTTCCGTAGCCTCTTTATATCACAATGCACACATGTACTAATTTTTGGTTTGAATGCTACAACAAATAGTATCAATCCGGCCCACCGTACCAAGAGCATTTTTTAGTTTTTACAATTCTCTCTATCTTCTCATAAAATTAATACCAAAATATAGATCAACCTAAAAATACATGTCCTTTACTATCGGGTACAAAAACAATATTTTAATAAATTTGTAATTTTATAATATTTCTTTCTTTTTTTATTTTAGGTTTATAGTTTTCGACTACTTTTAGTTTAGGTTTCTTATTTAATTTTGTAATACGTTAATTTGGCGTGTTTGCTATGAGAACAAATAAATAAATAAATCATGGCCCTATATTGACAAAATAGGAATTGAATTTTGTTCCCTGCTTCATCCCTATCCCAGCGTCCTAATTAAATAAAAATCAAAATGCAATCACACTTCGTTCCTAAAAAATCGTAGGAGCAAAAGATGTTACATCTCAAGTAAGCCTGATAAAATAAGAGCGTTAGGTCAGGTTAGGTAACAAGTCATAACATGTACGAGCTAGGATGGATGTGGGTCAAGATGTGTTTCAAGCAAAATTAGTTTAGGTTTAAATTATTTGTTTTTAAAAATCATCAATTTAGTTCGAGTCAAAATATGTCATAAGTTGTAACTAAACATATAGTTTATTTGGATAATTTTTAGTAATTTTTTTCGTTAAATATATTATTGATTATTCTTATCATTTGAATCCATTGTATACCACATAGTTTTATTTATATTACTCATCTTGACTTATAGTGTATTAATGTGTTATCCATCTCAATCCGTTCATTTTTATTGTTTTGCATTAAGATTGTCACTCCTAAATTCACAAGGATAGGAGATTCAAACATTGATGAATCATAAAAAGGGAACACTTTTTTATTTATTAAGGTTTTATCTCATTATTATGTGAAATAAATTAAATGATAAGTTTCAAATAACTAATAACACACTTTTTTCTTGATAAAAACAGTATTTTATCGTGTTTTCGATTATTTCTCTAATGCTTGTTAATTTGCATATTATATCAATACTTAACATTAATCATCGAGAAGGATGTTAAAACACTAATACCAATATTTACAAGGAATTTATAATTACTTTCATGGAAGCACTTAAAAATATGATTAATGTTTTCTCAATAATCTTTATTATTAACACAAACATGTATGTGTTTGATAATGATATCATAATCATTAGGTAATAATTTATAATGTTGCATGACAGTTTGAAGTTCTCTTTATAAGGAGATATAATCAACATAAGTAGATTATTCAAATACCAAAAACCAATAATTGGTTTTCACTAATAAAATTTTAAGAAAAACCGTTCTCAAGAAAATAAAACAATACTTTTTATTAATTCAAATTATAGTATAGTAAGAAGAAACAGAAATGTAATCACATTGAAACAAAATACAACACAAAACAAACAATGTAGCATAAAGAATTGGTTGACGCTTTTGTTGAACAAAGATTTCTTAAAACATATTTCGAATCATTCAAGTTAATCCTTCTGTCAAGTACAACAATTAGAGTAACGTACCTCTAGGATTACCTTAAAACATTTTTCGTTTTTTATAACAGTCATAATATCATACTCTTAAATTACACCAAATAATCCTTCCTTGTTTGGATTTGAACCCAAGACCTCATTTTTAAAAGACAATGCCTCTACTAAGTAGGCTTCGTTTAATTAGCGTATAAACCACCTGTAATTAATCCTTTCGATCATCGAGGAAAATCATCATTGACCAACCTAAAAAAAAATTTCATGGTTTTGAAAACCTTTTAGGGTCCTTAGTATACATTAAATATTAAAATTTTTAGGCCATTTCAAGTCAGGTCGTGTTCGTGTCGGATCTATCACAAATAATTAATCTATCACTTTGCTTCATTTTAACACATTCATAATTTTTTTGTTAAAGCATCCTTCATTAAATCGTGTCTTTTTGACTGTTTAACCAAATAATATCTATTGAGTTTATGCAAGACCGTGTCACAAATAATTTAATATTTTAATAACGTTATGTATTTTTTAACCAATTATTATTATTATTATTATTATTATTATTTTTTTTAACTGGTATTTTAAATTTATGAGTTAAGACTTAAGAGTTTATTTTCATCATATCATGTTTTTATCATCATCTAGAAGAGCTCATTTAGATATGTAATAAATAAATAAATTTATTATAATGTAACATCATAAATAACTCGCTATAAAATAAATAAAATAAACATGAAAATTTATTTTAACTAATGACTTAATGAGCAATAAGCAATCAGTTAACATAAATAATAATTTATTGTAAATGTGTACAAAGGTATATGTAATGGTCTGTTGTTAAATTGTACAAGTCACCATCAAGTATCAACTGATAGAAAATATTAAAAATAATGAAATATTAATTTTAATTATAAGTATTAGTATAACAGCTACTCTGTTGAACCGTATGTCCTTCATTTTCTTTCATCTACACATAAGAAACAAAACCAGTTGAGATTGTTGTTTGCTTCGTAGAAAAACAACAATGTCATCTACTTTGTTGCCTTTGAAGGTCGGTATACAAATTTTATAGGGACATCAAGTTGGAGTATAAATTTCTTAAATTTCAGTCATGATTCGATCATATATATGAAAAGAATTCATGGGGTGTGGGCGACCCTATGACCAACTACTACGTCTGACCCTGAAACCACCAATAACAGAAGGGGAGATACGGTAAGTTGCGAACATATAAATAATTATCATTTTGCATAATTTTCATATTTAATATCCTTTTTATGATTTTTTTTTTCGAAAGTGGCATCATAACAAAATGTTATAGAGTTTAGGCAATTCCAAATTCTTCCAGGTACATGCGACTTTTGAGGCTTCCTTACGATGACTAATGAGTTTTCTATAAATCTTTATTTTTATTTTATCATTTGTTATTTAATATTTCATTAAGTATCATAAACATATTCATCTAAGTGTAGAGGAGTTTTTTATTTTTTGTTTTATTTATTTATTTATATTTTAAATATGTAAGAGTTGAATTGTTATAGGATATAATTTTAGATGTGTTTTCCTTTCTTTATTATGTTTTTAGGGGAGCCATAGAAAGGGTCGTGACTTTCATCTTTTTTGAGGCAATTACTTTGACGTTGAAAAAGTAAAAGTTTTATACGTTCACCGAAGTATCTACTATCTAGAAACACAAGGAAAAGAAATCTTAAAATCCTTTACAAATTTATTTTCCACCTATTTCAACGTAAAAATCCTAAAATCCTATGCTTGGTGAAACATTAGTTTCCGCTTTAATTGTGAATATTAAAACGCAAATATGATCCTTTTTATCTGAATACAAATATAAAAATATGTCATAATAGTTGTCATTCCAATATATGACCGTAAAACATAACTGTCGTAAACATGTTTGTCACACTATAACAAAAAAAATGTTTTGATTAATAGTAAATCTAGCATAAAACAAACAAATAAAACAAAAAAAAACTTCGTTTTTATTATTATTATTTAAATAACATTACTATTTATATATATATATATATATAGAGGATGAAAGTATACATAACCCACTAAAAATAAACTAATTCATTAACCATCATCCAATGATTAATTTAAAATATAAGTGCATAAGATCTTGCCATGTGTTATTTCTATTTTTTTTAATATAGTAGGGCATTTTGAACATTTTGTAAATACTTAAAAAGTTAAATTTAATATGGTGGTAATAAGTGTCATCATCTAATATATTTTAATATATTTAATTTTTTATATAAAGTTTACCCCATTTTTTTAATCATTCATAACTTTTTTATACTATATTATTTTTAAAAAAAATTGCACCATTATACTCGTCTCATTTTTTTTTTAGTTCCAGTATAGTCTCGACTAGTTTTTTTTTACTTTCTTTTCGATGTCATATATTTACGTAATTGTAACGAGCTTAAACATAACATATTAATTTGAAATTTTTTTAACAATGGTAAATTACAGTGATGTAATTTACATTGATGTAATTTATAGTTATGTAACACATTATTTACAGAGATGTAACTTATTATTTACAGTAATGTATTTTCTCTTTAATTATGTTTTAATCTGGACTACTTTTTATTTTTTTTTCCGAATATCACGTTTTACATCGATGTAACGAAACTAAATATAGCACATTATTTTTTTCTAGCATCGTGAATTAAAGTAATATACAATGATATAATTTACGGTGATATAACACGTTATTTATAGTGATGTAATTTTCTCTTTAATTCATTTATAATCTCGACAAGTTTTTTTAATTTTTTCTCATATGTCATTTATTTACATCGATATAACGAGCATAAAAATAAAACATTATTTTGAATTTTTTTCTAACAATGCTAAATTACAATGATGTAATATAACACATTATTTTGATTTTTTTCTACCAATAATAATTACAGTGACGTAATTTACATTGATGTAATGTTATCATTGTTAGAAAAAAAAAACTTTAAATTAATTTGTTATAGTTAGGCTTGTTACAATTAGGGGTGAACAAAAAGCCGAAAAAACCGAACCGGAACTAAATTAACCGAAAAACCAAACCTGAACCAAATTAACCGAAACATCGAACCGGAACAGAATTAACTGAAAAAAGCCGAACCGAAAAAGCCGAAACCAAATTTTTCGGTTCGGTTTTTCCTATTCTAAAAACTGAAACGATCTGATTTTTAATCTTGTTTAAAATTTAATATATATAGTTGGTGTTCAATCAATTAATTTATGAATTATTCATTGTTAAACATGTTTGTATTTTAAATATTGGATGTGAGATAGAACAAAAAAACAACAAAACAAAAAAAAATAAAAAAACCAAAAACCAAACTGAAACCGGAAAAAAACCAAAAATTGAAAACCGAATGGATCATAATAACTAAAAACCGACTATGTCGGTTTCGATTTTGGTTTTTGTCAAAAATTGAACCGAATCGAACCGAGCATTCTCATAGATACAATGATGTAAATACAGAGTATCTAAAAAAATAAAAAAATAAATAAAAAACTAGTCGAAAATATAACGGAGTTAACGAGAAAAATTGTAACACCAGTGTCCGAACCGTAGTCGGAACAGTAACTTGCACAGTAGATCAGGTACGGAACTATGTGCATTACATGTGTATTACTTATCATTTGATGTTCAATACGAAACTATTACGGATCTATTTCAAAATCATATTGTGAATCCATGGTTTAACAGTCAGAATCATATCTGACAACATGAAATTATTATGTGCATCTTTGTTAGGATATATAGGTATAAACGTATGTGAGATTTTATAGAACAAAACGATAACGGACGTCATTACGTGAATATTAAACTAACGGAGTATTTGTGTGGCTGACGATTAGCACGAATATATATGTGGGCCTAACGAAAGGAATGATATCCAAAAATTAGATAACCAAATCGGAAAATACAGTTATCGTCGTGTTCGTACGGGTGACGATCCGAACGAATACGCGCGAAAACCGTACGATTCGATTAAAAACATTAAATTAAACTTTTCCAAAATTTTAAAAAATAAATAAAAGATAATCAGTTAATTTATTAGTAATTACCACCTAAAATAATTTAGGAAAATCTATTTTTAAAACTGCATCATTTCGTTACGAGAACACCGAAAACCGAAGTTTCTACGCGGAACCGAGCGAACCCGAACACGTCATAACGATAAAAAGAGTTAAATGGATTTAAATGCCATTCACTACCACTCACCTACCAGCTCTCTCTCTCTCTCTCTAAAATCGACACACTCTCTCTCTCTAACTTTCTCTCTCTAGAAAACCTTCTCACAACTCACTCAAATCTGCACCAAATCGGGAAAATTTGGTGTCAATACTATTACTTAGATCTAATCCAACTATTTTAAACTTGGAACCAACCAAAACCATCAAGAAATGAGTTCATGGGAGTGACTTGAACATGGGTTAGTCGAATGGGAAACTATTAGGGTTTCCTATGTGTCTAAATTGGTTTTGTTGTTCATCGAGACGAAGATTTTCAACCTTAAACCTTTTCTAAACTAACTTAACACTTAAACAAATGTTTTAATAATCAAATGAGTATAACTTACATGAGATTGGTCAAATAAAACCAACAATGGTCCAAGGTGATCATATGTTTGTGTTAAACGATTATGTGCTCAACAACACTAAGTTTTTCTAACACTAAAGTTTCTCAAAACTATTGTAGTACATTAACATATGCTTTAACAATTATGTGGATTTGAAATACTAGAGTTTTGTCAAATAAAACTATGGGATACAAGCTTAACATCGAGATGGTTCAAGGATTGGATTACAAAGTGTTAACTAAAAACCCTAAGTACACGAATCTAAGACTAATGATCTCTAAGCAAATAAACTAAGTGTATTTCATATAAATCACAACAACCTGAGATTTGTTAAGTGATTATGAGTGTCAAAAGAGAACTAAAGAACAAGTTGGGATCTATAGGAGTTGAACAAAACAACTAGGTGTAGATGAGTTGAGTATATATGTCAACTCTCAACACTTAGTGATTTCATGCATCATATAATCAAACTTAGATTGTTCAACTTGAATAATCTAAATTGATGATATACACAAGAATGAACAAGAATAATGAGGTAACAAAGAACTACTAAGGGACATAGAGGTTAAACCTAAGAAGGTTAACTTCAATCCTACAAATTAACTTATAATTTTCCTAACAATAACTTATGTTTTATTTAAGTATAATGATTTGTAAATTCGTCATAATTTAATAAAACCTTTATAAATTAACTTAAATGATTTTTCTAAATATAATATCTTGTAACTAAATAGGGTTTTATAAAAAGTCAAGTCTTTTACTAGTATAAACCTTATGTAAATAATGTTTAATAGTTAATAAATAAGGGATAAGGGTTCATAGAAAATACATAACTTAGAATAATTAGAGGAATCTTAGTAACACATTAGAAAGTATATAGGACACTTAGTTGCACATCGAGACCGAAACCCTATATACGTCAACTCTAAATATTTATAGTATTCGAATCATAATAAATCAACTTAGGTGCTGAAGATACATGGTCTACAATCAACGAGCGCAAATATCTTTCTTGGTTCATTTGCATTACAACACAGGTGAGTACATTGCCCCTTTTCTAAACATTTTTGTTTTATAAATACGGGGCTGAGAAGCATGCGTAAATTATTTTCCTTGGATTATATTTTACTTAAATGCTTTTAAATCTTATATGTTTTGTATGTATAACTGTTACCCTAGATTATGTCTAGGTAAACTTATTACATGTTTCATAAAGGATTATTTACTTATCATAGGTGGATAATTGTTTCATTTCAAGTAAACATGTTCAACGATTCTATTTTCAAAGATTCTATTTTCAACGATCCTATTTTCAACGAGTCTATTTTTGAAGAACCAAATATTCGATGTTCAACGAACCTAGTGTTCAGCGATCAACGAATCAAGTGTACCATTGTTCAAGGAATCAAGTATTCATTGTCCAATGAAATAAGTACATTCTTTTGACGTAACAAATACGAACAAGAAATTATTTTCAGGGGAATACCTGGGAAATATCAAAGATATCATATACCAAAAGAACTAAAAGGTCTAAACGAACAAGAACGTACAAGAACGAACAATAAAATCCTTTATTTCAAGAAGTCCTAGCTAGACTGATTGATTACAGGTCGCATGTTTGATGATATTTACAGAATCCCCAACCTTCCTCAGAACCTTTGATTGATAGACTAGTCTACTCGAGCTGACCAAGGCCCAATCATTAGGACTAAATTTTAATTAAATGTTTATTTATACATTTATTTAAACATTTTAATTAACTATTTCCCACATTTGTCATGTTGTAGTGTGTGTGATGATGGTTGAGAGTGAAACTGTAACATCTGTGCCGGAATCGTTACCGGAACAGTAATTGGTACAGTAAATTGCACAGTAACTCAAGTACAAGCTATGTAAACTAGGTAGAGACTAGTGACACTTGATGCAAAACACAAACTATTATACTATGTTTCTGAAATCCTGATTTAAACATTATGGTTTAAACAGTCAGAAACACATCAGACAACACTGAACAGGTACACATATGCTTGATTTGATGCTATTATGTATAAATGTATGTGAGGATAAACAGAACAAAGCTATAACAGTTGTTGTTACAGAATGCTAAACCGACGAATTATTCGTACAGGTGACGATCTGTACGAATAGATCTGAAAGTTTAACGATCTGAAATGATTACTGAACAGTAGAAAACCAAATCAGAAAGTGAAACGTACGATCGTGTTCGTACAGTTAGCGCTCTGTACGAAAACGCGCGTAAGTGACGTTTTCTGACGAAACGGAAACGAAGACGATACGAACGATAATAAACTTAAGGAAATATAATATCTCCTGTTTTACAATTTTGAAACTCATCAGAAATAAATTAAAAAAAAAAAGAAAATAACTATTTTAAATTAATTTACGTAAATTCGCAAAAGAATCAACGAAACACGTAAAAATAATATATTTCGATAAATAATTCAAGAAAATGATATTTAAAATAATTACTAGAAACCACCACCTTCCAAACATTTAAAATAAAGTCATTTTAATTAAATTGCGTAAAAATATGCGTAACGTGCCGGAAACACGACGAAGACGAGAACCGAGCAACCGAAACGAACCAGAATACCCTCGGGGTATTTAAAGCCTAAAATGAGGCTTTCACCTCATTTTATTCAAATCTCTCTCTCTAAAACCCTTTGGCCGTCACTCTCTCTCTAGGAGAATCACCCTTCAAACCTCCATAACTCACTCGTTTGAAGACGAAATCGGACGTTCTTGGTGACCACACAAAGCTCTCGACATCCTCTACAAAAAAGTACAACCGATCTGAGAATTCGCCCTGCTGATTTCGAGGTATGAAGCTTCGAAAGGCTGAAAAACTAGGGTTTTCATTATATTGTTGTGTTTGTTCGACCACCTTGTTCACCCCTCTTAAAACCGTAACCAACACAACTCTAGGAACTCCATTCGAACATTATTCAGCCTAGGAAACCCAGTAGTAGTGCAAGGAAGCCATGAAATTGATGCAGCAGCTTGGATGATGGTGGAAAAGGGTTTGGTTCGCGGCTTTAGGTGGCCGAACCTGTTCTGCATGGTCACCGAACCTGCAAGGCAACCTACCTTAGTAGCCGAACCCTATGGGAACACCGCATCTCTACTGCACACCACCAGCCACGAACCCTCCTTATTACCAACGAACCTGAGCTAGATGAACGAACCCTTTATCGTCGAACCTTCTCCATGCTGCGAACCCTACGAACCAACCTGGAAACGAACCCTCCCGGCCGAACCTTGGTTGAGTTAAGCCAATGGTGGCCGAACCTATGAGCCAACATGCGAAACCAACTACCATTCCATGCTTACGAACCTGTAGGTTACCGAACCTTCGAGGCAAACCCTAGCTGAACCTTCGGCTAACTCCACTTCTCCAGTATCGAACCTCCCATGTTCGAAACCCTAGCCGAACCTTAAGCAGGCGCACGAACCTGTTATCACTAGTTCAGGTTGGATCAGGCGAACCAACAACCCTTAGCCGAACTTTCTAGGTCCCACGAACCCTTGTGAGACCAGTAATGATCAGGTAAAACCTTGACTACCCGAACCTTTGAGGGACGAACCTAAGCCGGGAACGAACTCGGGACTTACTAATTACTGGCCGAAACTCCTAGCTAAGCCCAACAGCCCAAGTTTTCGGCCCACAGTCATTTGCTTGGTCCACCATGGATGCAATCGGCCCAACACAATTGTATTGACCATGTGACCCTTCGGTCCATGCACCTACTCCTTGGCTTAAGGCCTTAGTTGAGCCAAACCCAACCACACGGCCCAAAACCATCTCAATGGCAGCCCACATCCTTCGGCCCAAGCCAAAAACCCCATTGGCCCAATGATTTTCGGCCCAACATTACGAACTAGGCCCATGTGGATTACCTCGACCCAAGACCAGTTTTACATTAGGCTTATGTGGTTCAATTCGACCCAAAGGATTATCCGGCCCAATGAATTCAAGAGGCTATCGAAAACATAAACGAATGTTTGAAATCAATGATAAACCCACGTACGAATTATCTCTTTAGTTATTTCTAAGGTGATGAGTAGTTTATTAAACAAAACATGCAAGGACCAAAAGTTTTATTTAGAGATTATAACTTTTAAACTAAACTTGAAGTTGAGAATTTGCAAACAATGAGAGAAGTTCAATACTACCATACATAATATATTGAATTCTGGACCGGATAATGAACGAGACTCTCGAGTGTTAGCCAACTTTAGGACTAACACAACGCGCACACAAATCAATACAACATATACTTATAAGTTACAAACACTATGAAATCAATACAGGATCGTGAACATCACAACAAGTACAAACAAAGAGCGCGTGCATTCTTATTTTGCTTAGTCAACCACTACGGACACAAGGTGAGTTCATTTGTCCCTTTTCTAACTTATTTGTTTTACTTCGGGACTGAGAAGCATGTTATACATTTTAAACAATTATTGAAATGTTTTAATAAATGCTTTTATACTTATTCATGATGATTAAACTTTATGCTTGACACTTATGCTATAAACTTTATACTTAAACTTTACGCTCGATGCTTATGCTATAAACTTTATACTTAAACTTTATGCTTGACGCTTATGCTATAAACTTTATAGTTAAACTTTATGCTAGATGCTTATGCTACAAACTCTATGTTTAAACTACATGCTCGATGCTAAGGCTTTGAAACACTTACGCTAAAGGTTAATACTTGATACACTCGTTTCGAAAACTAATACTATAAATGCTTATTCTAAATACTAATACTTTATACAATTATTTTAAAAGTTAATATTTTACATTCTTAATATATATGCTAATTCTGTTTGCTCTTATACTCAATTTCTTAAAACCCTCGAGACTTTTAAATTGCATAAGAAAGGCCAAAACTAAAACTAGGAATACTTTTGAAAACTATACTTATGTAAGCTTGAAAACTTAAACTCAAAAATACTTACTTGCTCAAAAGGTTACTTAAACTTGTATGCTTGAAATACTTGAAGTACTTGCATGCTTGATAAATTGGAAATGCTTGAAACAATGGAATGCTTGATAAACTTGGAATACTCAGACAACAGGCTGATTGATCATCGCGTCTTGACATTGGTCAAGCCCTACTAGTCATCAGTTAAACTATGAGAATGCTTTAAACTTGTATGCTTAAGCTATAGGACATCGTAAGACAGACTGTTGGCCATCGCGTCTTAACATTGGTCAAGCCCTACTAGTCATCAGTGTTCTTCGTTGTCGGACATCGTAAGACCGACTGTTGGCCATCGCGTCTTGACATTGGTCAAGCCCTACTAGTCATCAGTGCTCTTCATTGTCAGGGTCATGTAAGGTAGACTGAATGGTCGACGCGTCTTGACAGTGGTCAAACCCTACTAGTCATTCAGTGATCTTCTTGATTCCTCCATGGGTATGACAAGTGACTAGAATGATTTTGGTTTCTTCTGGCTGACTTTGTGTCTTCTTGAGGATTCCTCTATCAAAACACGTTACGAGTTATATTTAGGACCGTTATGGATGGATGCTGAATTCCTTAGGGTGTTCAGCTGTCCATAATGGTGCCTCTCAAACTTGATACTCAGATGCTACTTTGTGCGTGTTGAATGGTAGGTAAGACGCTTAACTATCATTAAGATCAATGTCCTATGTGGTTTAGTATGTGGTGGGACGGCGTCTGGGCGGGTTGTAGGCTCGACTCAGGGGTATGCCCTATATATAAGCATACCGAGCTGGATGATACAGATGATGTTAATGAGATTAAGGTTGTTACCGGAAAGGATTTGGGAATGCTATTGGGTTGATATCATAAACTTTTAAACATGATGCTTGAAACTACGATCGATTTAAATGGTAGGTAGAATGCTTAATTATCATTAACAACAATGTTCTATGTGGCTTAGTATGTGGTGGGACGGTGTCTGGGCGGGTTGTAGGCTCGACTCAGGGGTATGCCCTATATATAAGCATACCGAGTTGGATGATACAGGTGTTGTTAATGAGGTTAAGGTTTTACCGAGAAGGTTTGCAAAACTATTTTTCAAATACTAAAACTCTATGAACTCACCAACCATTGTGTTGACTTTGTTTTCTTACATGCTTTCTCAGGTGACGTACAGGATTAAGCTAAGGCTAAGGAATGCATTGTCACACCCCGACCGACGGCGGAATGCGTCGGGGCGCGAGTTTGACTGTTCATTAGCTCATGGTGCTATTACAATGTTTCATATTTAATACATCCATTTAATAATAATCAATTCATTTAACCAACATTTAAATTTACAAGAATTCCAAATACATAAACTATTACATTGAAAGACTATACAATTGTTTTAAAGTTTAAACTAGGTCACTAAGCCTATCTTATGTCTTCATCATGCTTCCTTATCCTGTTACACATGTAAAATAGAGTTTGTCAACTATTTGCATAGTTGGTGAGTTCACACACTAAGTTTAAATAATAAGTATAAAAAGGATGCAAACTATAGCCTAACTAGATATGTATCATAAGCACAGCATGAATACAAGTTTGAATAAATTGAATGAATGAATGAATAACAATTGCTTGTGTCCAAACAAGTATCCTTACAACATGTTAATTCAAGTATGGCCATACTATAAATTAACAGTTATAATTCAACCAGTTTGCTAGGTGTACTTTTCACCTTTTTCACACAAAGGCAAAAGCCTTTGCGAAGATAGTATCTAACCATCTTAGGCTACTAAGTACTAGATTGCTTGACTGGCAACACACATAGAATCAACACATTGTATAAGCCTAGCCTCTAACACATAAAGCTAACTAGTCTAAGGCTTGCATCATAGATTGAATTAATAATAGATTGAATAAAGTTTGAATAAGACATGTGTAACATCCCAAAAACAAAAAGTAAAAGGGAGTGTGAAGAAACTCACTTGACTGTTTGCTTAGCTAGTCCTAGAATGCTTGGTAGAATGTATGATTCAGGGACCAACTGTATAAGCATAGCTTAATAAGTTAAGTGTTCCTAAAGTTCGTGTGTAATGTCTTAAATCTATGTCTTATATGGATTTCCTAAAACTGACATGTTTGGAATCTCTGTCTTTAGCTTGACCGATAGTTTAAAAATATTTACTTAGTATTTTTAAATAAATATTACTATTATTTCGTGTGAAATAATGATGATTGAACCTTATCGTAATATATGATCCAAATTTATTTATGTTAAAATGTATTGTGTCTTTTGTTTTCAGAAACTAAGCTTAATAAAGATTTTGATAGGTTTGTATGCCAACAAAGAAACAATTGTATTTTATTTAAATAAATTGTTTTGAGAGCTTAAATAAGTATTTGGAATAATTTAGAAACAAATTATTCAATATACATATTTACAAGAAAACTTGATTTATACAAGTATTTGGAATTATCTACATTTGTGGGTTTTATTTAAATAAAATAAATTTATTTAAATAAATTTATTTTCATCTTTTTTTTATCTATAAAAAAATTACATTTATTATTATTATTATTATTTTCCAGTGTTTATAACAGTTTATTTGGATTTTTTTACTAAAAATTAAATTAGCATAACAATACATTAGTTTGCTTTAGTATACACATACATATGTGTGTGTATATGTACGTATTTAGGATATGCTTCAAAAATAATTTAACAGACTACATACAAACATATATATATAATTTAAATAAATTTAATCATTTATCTTTTAAATTATTAGTAAAACATAAAACTTATCAAAAAAAAAAATATATCGTATTTTTCTCAGAAAGTAGGAAAATAATTCGAAAATTCTTTGAAAATTTTCCAGCATTTTTATAATTTAAAATTTTTATTAAAATGGTCCAAAATAAAATAATAATAAAAAAAAAATCAGTCGATTTGCGCCGGCAATGGTTAGAACTCTGGTTCCCCGCACCCGAGCACAAGCGAGTTACCACTGTGCTGGGCGGGAGAGGCTTGCATGAACTGAAAACCAATAATCTTATACTGGTTTTTAATTTGAATTTCCAAACCACAAGAACCCTAATTCTTTTTGGTTCGAATTCGATTGTTACATGGATTGTGAGCCTCGGTAATGATAGGGCTTTTGATCCCTAGTGAATAAAGAGTAGATTGAAGTATTTTATTACCTGTTTCGAGTTCGGTTGTGTGTAGTTCGAATGAGTAGCAGGTTCGGTCGTTTTCTTGAACTTGCTTCATGCTTAGATGTGTTTATTTGTGCTTTGTTTTTGTTCATACACTCTCGTAGGACCCAAAAGAATGATATGGTTTAGTGAATTCCATTTTTATAATAGTTAACGTTTGATTTTGAGTAACCCGTTTATGATCGTATTTTCGGTATAGATCGTGATTGATTCGCGAGTTATTATGCTTGATTGAGAGTTAAAAGTAATTCCCACGTTCGAATCCTTTCCAAAACAGTCAACATCTAGCTGTTTAATGCGCTAGAATGCGTCGGAAGTAAGAACGGGTCGCGCTGGACCCATGGGTCGGGCTTGAAGCTATCTGGGCGAGAAAGAAGATGGATGGAGTTAGGGGTTTTACAAAATCAGTCCCCCTAGTTCTATTTATTATAGTTTTTGTTTTAATGTTTCACTTACTTCCAAATCTACTTCATTGTTATTATTTTATTACTTATTATATTTTTTTTTTACACATTCAACCCTCCCATCCTTTAACTTTGTTATTTATGGAAAATAAAACCTTTAAAAGTTTGTTTATAGATTATTGTTATTACAGCTTAAAATTTCGTTATGAACTTTTAGTTATATTAAATAAAATCTTTAATATGTAGTTGTATGAAATTATATATTTACAACTTTACAAATGATTTAAAATCCTTTATGTTTTTCGTAATATTTACCCAATTGTCATTCCAATATTATTATATAAAAAAAATAATACACATGTATACATACATGTGTAATATTAAATTAATTTTATTAAGCTTAATAAAATATATTACTGAAATATATATATATTTAATACTTTGCATACATATATAAGTATACACACACATATAATTCTTTATAGAATGCTATAAATTTTATTTTAAAGTATTTTATGACTTATGATGTTTTGACATATTAGTTTGCATTTAAAAATAATTAGTAGTCATGAATTTGGGTATTACTATAAACGTGTAAAAATTATAAGTTCGATTTTTTTTTTAGCGGAAACCCTGGGGATTACATGCATACTAGGATGCCCAGTTAGAGGACCTAGTATATTTTGAAAAGCACATATTTGATGAACGTTGTGAAGCTATTTTGATATCTTGTTCCGATACAAGATAGAAAACACTTGATTCGTTTGATAGGTTTACTTAGTTAAATTACTAAACATTGATATTGTAATTTAACTTTGTAATTCTAGTTTAATGCTTATTGTGCTTTAGTTATTCTTAACATTGATGTAAGGCTGGCAAAACGGGTCTTAACGGGTTTTAACACGTTTCAGACGACGTGAATGATGAAAATATAAACATGAAAACGATTTGTTTAACACTTGGTTTGGTGATTTAAGCATGACAGTTCTATATTTTACGTAACAAAAAACAAAAATAATGAAGTCTAGCCTCTTAATTTTTATTATTTTTTAAAAAGTAAAAAATCAAATAGTAATTTTTTTGCTAAACAGGTCTAATCGTGTCTTAACAGGTACCAATTTTGCCAGCCCTACATTGATGCTATGTAAACAATCTGATCATTACGATTATCACTCACGATATCGCACCCCGAGAAAACCTTCCGCCCGACGGGGATTCCGATCCAACCCCGCTGGATCGGGGTGTGACAGAAACGCTTAATTATCATTAACAACAATATGTTGTGCGGTTCGGTATGTGGTGGCTGGCGGTAAGCTTGACCCTACGTATGCCCTATAAATAAGCATACTTGGCCGGATAACATAGGTGGTTGTTAGTGAGGTTAAGGTTGTCATTTCGGATGTTCAAGGGTTGTCATTTTCAAACGGTTCAAGGTTGTGATTCAATGTATGGGATGAAACGCTTAATTATCATCAAGAATAATATACTATGTAGTTCGATATGTGGTGGGCTGGCGGCTGGGCTGGCGGTAAGCTTGACCCGACGTATGCCCTATATATAAGCATGCTTGGCTTGATAGGATAGGTGGTTATTGGTGAGTTTAAGGTTGTCATTCGGTCATGTTTGTTTAAATTCATTTTCAAACAAAACTATATGAACTCACCAACTGTGTGTTGACCTGATCTTTTTGTATAACTTCTCAGGTCAAGAGCATGTTTAAGCTAGGAGTCGTGCATCTACTAGGATGCTCAAGATAGAGGACCTGGTATTTTGGTTGTGCATATTTTTGAACATCATTATACAAATTATTTTGGATATCTTATGCAGATAAAAGATCGAAATTTTATGATGTTGTTCGTAAATTTACATTGTTAAATTATGAAACGTTACTGATATAATTTAACTTTGTAATTCTATTTCATTTAGTGTTTTCTCATTTCAAATCATGTGCAATGTAAACAATCTGATCATCACGATTATCTTCCACGATATCGCACCCCAAGACCTTTCCACATGACGGGAAAATCGATCCAGCCCACCGGCTCGGGGTGTGACAAAAATGAAACGAGTATTATGGTGCAATTTATTTTTAAAAAAATAATATAATATAAAAAAGTTACGAATGTTTACACAAATATGGGGTAAACTTTATATAAAAAATTAGATATATTAAAATATAATAGATGGTGACACTTGTCACCACCATATTTAATTTAGTTTTTTAAGTGGTTATATAATGTTTAAAATGCGCTCCCAAATTAAAAAATAGAAAATGACACATGACACAATCTTATGCATTTACATTTTAAATTAACTATTGGAAGATGGTTAATGAGTTAGTTCATTTTTAGTGGGTTATATTTTTATCATTTCCAGATATATATATATATATATATATATATATATATATAGGGTATGGTTAAAATGAAAACCACATCTCAATGAGAAAACCGCGAAAACCATGCAAAACTCACGTAAAAAAACGTTTCTTTTTTTTAGTTTTTTACAGGTTTGTAACACTATTGGCACATTTTTATAAAAAAATCAAAAAAACGCCGACCAAATATTTTTTAAAAAAATATTTTATAAACCCACGTAAAACCTACGTAACAAAACGTAAATTTTTTTACGTTTTGTTACGTAGGTTTTACGTGGGTTTATAAAATTTTTTTTTAAATATCTGGTCGGCGCTTTTTTTATTTTTTTATAAAAATGTGCCCAATAGTGTTACAAACCTGTAAAAAAATTAAAAAAAAAACGTTGTTTTTACATGATTTTTGCATGGTTTTCGCGGTTTTCTCATTGATATGTGGTTTTCATTTCATCTTTTCCCTATATATATATATATATATATATATATAGGGGATGGTTTCCTTTGTTAACCCTTCCTTGTTGCGATAACCGCATAACCCTAGCACTTTTTTGCGTTTTTTGCCCGAATCTTTGTTTTTTTCATGGTCTTTATTATACATAAATATGGGGGTTTCTTTTTTGTGTTTTTGCTAATTCATCACCGTTTAGAAGTTATTTACAACTGTAAGTAAGTGTAACGACTTACAGTTACTTACATCACACTTACATAAGATATGTGATGTAAGTAACTGTAAGTCGTTACACTTACTTACAGTTGTAAATAAATTCTAAACGGTGATGAATTAGCAAAAACACAAAAAAGAAACCCCCTATTTATATATAATAAAGACCATGAAAAAAAAAGATTCGGGCAAAAAACGCAAAAAAGTGTTAGGGTTATGCGGTTATCGCAATAAGGAAGGGTTAACATTTGATCCTTCCCCATATAGGATTAGGTTCAAATAAGAACCTTGTGTAATTGTGGTAACTCAAATAACTTTGAGAAAAAATGACCGAATCTTTGGGTTTTTTCATGGTCTTTATTATACATATTTAGAGGGGTTTCTTTTTTGTGTTTTGGCTAATTCGCGATGCAAATTGAATTTGCAAATTGAATTTGCATCGGTGTAAAATTTTGGCACTTTTCTAAATGTTGCGAGATGTAAATTGAATTTACACCGATGCAAATTCATTTTGCATTGCGAATTAGCCAAAACACAAAACAGAAACTCGCCCTAAATATGTATAATAAAAAAGATTCGGGCATTTTTTCTCAAAGTTTTTTGGGTTAACAACGGAACCTTCCTCTATATATATATACTAGGTTAAAACCCGTGTGATACACGGTTGAAGTTATAAAAACATGTAATTTAGAATATCATACAAAACATATTATTAGAATATCTTAATTTCGAAAAAATTTCATTGCATATTATCTTCTATCCTAATAAATCAAAGTTTCTTTGAACACATGGCAGTATGGCACATTATTCGAGCACCTCAAGTTTGATTTCTCATATCTCTCTCCTATTAAATACATATCATATTAAATATGTTTTTTATACATTTTTTTAATTAATAAAAATATTTTTTTAGTATGCTAAAAAATACATTAATATAAAAAACACATTTTAAAAAACCAAGTTATTATAAAATATACAATTTTAAAAACAAAATGTTTAAGAAAACAAATATTGAAAAATATTAGTGTTTAATAAAATAATATATTTATTTTCACTGATGAGTAACCCGTGTAATACATGGGGTACTAACCTAGTTAGTTAATATATGGAAGCTTATTATATAATTAAATGAAAACTCGATCTTAAAAAGAAAACTCTTAAACCATATCTCAACTATTATATCAACTTTTTTTTATTTCTAATATATTAATATGAAAAGGGTATAATAGTCTTTAACCACTTACCCATATATATAATAATTTATCTCTTTCTCTCTCATTTAAAATCACCCATATATATAATAATTTATTAATATCAAATTTCTCTCTCATCTATCTTTTCCCTTTCCATTAATTAAAAAAAGTGTTTTTTAAAATTTCAAAACAACAAAAATGTATTTTTTTTATACAAAATTAAAAAAAACGTATTTTTACAAGAAAATATAAAAAATTACACATGCGTATAAATAAAAAGGTAAATGTTTTAATACACAAAGTATACTTTACTCGAAATACTAAACATGTGTAGAAATAAAAATATACACATGTGTATATTTTATATATTTGAGATTATATAAAATATTACACATACCCATGTGTAGTTTTTGGTGTTTTGATTTATTTGATATTTTTTTTTATAAATTTACATATGTTTAATTTTTTATTTCATATGTAAAATACACATGTGTAATTTTTATTATGGTTGAAAATATGTAATATTTGTGTTTGTGTAGTGAAATTTGTGTTTGATACACATGTGTATATTTTTTGTTTTTCTTTAAAAAAATATTTTTTTATTTTAATAGTAATTTATATATAAAAGAGGGAGAGAGATAGAGAAAGAAATGAGCGAAAAGAGAGAAGACGAATTTAGAGAGGGGAGAGAAGAGAAAGAAGAAAAAGAAGAGAGAGGAGAGAGAAAAGAGAAAAAAAAGAAGAGAGGGGATAGAAAATCTGGATTAATTAATGAAGAGAGTGGAAAGATAGTGGAAAAAAAAGTCACTTATACCCCTTAAAGGGTAAAAGAGACATTTTCTTTTCAAAAACCACATTAAAATATTTAACTTTAATTGTGGACCACATGTTTTTTCTGTTTAATTAATTAAAATCTAAAATAAGTTTGATCTAACGGTCCACGTAGAGTTTAAGGGTTTTCTCTTTAAGATCGGGTTTTCAAATGATTCAAACCCTATTTGAAAGCTTATTATATAATTGTAATTAGTTTAGGTAACATGAAACTTATGGTACCAATGGTAAAATAATAATTAGAAAGTATATTATAACTAAATCTTGTTGATAATGGTTGTGATATTAACTTGCAATATTCATATAATTAAAAGAAAAACTATATGTGGTTTTTTATGTTACTAATTTGTTTTCCAAATTAAATTAGTAAATAATTTAAACGATATAAGAAATAGTATAATCTGGAGTGTAATTAATTGTGAAAATTAGTTTATTTTGTACTAAAATAAATTTATTTTTAATAACAAAGTCCAATTAATTATAATAAATTCGTTAATAAGCAATTATCTGATATTCTAAATTCATAACAAAATAAATGATAGTTTTGAATAGTTACTATACTATGAATTTACTTATAATTAAACAAACAAACTTACCCGTTATATTTTCACCATTCAATAAGTTATGCTGGAAAAAAATGAAGACAACCTTACCCTAACTTAAAGGTTGCTTCGTATGATTCTCTGGCTCAAAGCCTCAAAGTTATCGTTTGAAGTTAATAATCCCAAATACTTTTAAGGTTATTTACACAAAAATAAATAATATAAAGTTAAAATTAGTGAAATTTTACTTTTGCTCCTTAAGAAATAACATTTAATAATATTATCAAAAAATGTAATAGTCCTTAATTTGAGTTAGTTTAGGTTACATATGGTACTAACATTTAATAATATTAGCAAAAAAATAAATAAATTGGGGAAAAACAACATAGTTTTAGTCACTTTACAATATTAAAGTAGTAGCATCTATATTGATAGTGAGACAGTTGTGCGAGCTGGCATTGTCCTCACAGGGTGTCAAGGATCAGCAGTGCTTCAAGTTCTGTTTGACAATCTTCAAGGTCCTAAATTATTCAAGTTCGGGAAAACTTGTTTATGTAAATGCATATAGTCTTTTGATGTAACAAATTCACAAATACAAGAGTAGTAGTGGGTTAAAACAAACAACAATTTGCTGCATGTTAAGTAAATAATATAATATTTTATAGTAAACCAGTTTATTAAGAAGATCTTTACAATTCTAGACAATTATATACACCTTAGATGCCTTTCAAATTTTAACCCAATTGACCCACATTCATATTAGCTTAATCTGTTTGACCCATTACAAATCAAACACCATGTTAATCAACCAATTTATAGGTGATTTGGTCAAAACCACCACTTCAAGATTAGCGCAATGATAAGCTGAACAAGTCAACGACTAATTTTATAAATATTTAAGATAATCCAACTAATCATATTTTCTTGTTAACTAACATGAACTATTTTTCTGCAAATATTTAAGGGCTCATTATTTTGAAACTTTTATTTATTGGCGAGCACACTTGAGGAAAGCAAGGTACAATACTTCCTAGAAATTTAGATAAAATATAAATGAGTTCTAACACCCAAAGTACCTAAATTAAACCGATTAAAAGTTCACTTTAATATTGCTGTTTTAATTTACTAAAGAAACATAAATCAGGCCACAAGAAAGAAGCATGTACCCGGCTATGTCCTGTACAAAAAGAATCTCATGGTGCTCACGATATATAAATGGATAAGCACTTGTAGTAATTAGGTATGTAAACGAACCAAGGCAGCTCGTGAAAAAAGCTCGAACAAGCCGAGCCTTAACGAGCCCGAGCCCGAGCTCGAGCCCAAAAGTGCGGCTCGTTTAGTTATCGAGCCCGAGCTCGAGCTTTACTTAACGAGCTCGAGCCGGCTCGCGAGCCTTAACGAGCTTTTTCTTTATATAATTTTTATTTATTATATTAAGTGTTTATTTATTATATTAAGTGTTTATTTATAAAATTATGATAAATATATTTAAATTAAATATTTTATGTTAAATTTATAAAATATAGTTATAAATATAATTAAATTAGTAATTAAAGTAAATAAATAATTTCTTAACGAGCCGAGCCGAGCTCGAGCCTGAAAATTCTTTAACGAGCCGAGCTTGAGCTCGAGCCCTAATTTCTCTTAACGAGCCGAGCTCGAGCTCGAGCCTTAATTTTTCTAAACGAGCCGAGCTCGAGCCTTAACGAGCTCGGGATCGGCTCGGCTCGGCTCGTTTACACCCCTAGTAGTAACAACAACATGGAAATGAGATTAAAACCACATTAATTTTTGTGGATGAATCAAAGTAGATGTAAACTGGACTTACAAAATTTGAAGCATGCCCTGACAGCCTAATACTTTAATACCTGAAACAAATCAATAGGATATTTGTTCAAATTCTTGTTCTATAATCACTTTGAGAGTAAGGTTATTGTACAAAACCTTATTTTTGTAAAAATAGTGAGAAACAATCTTGGCCATAGATGTGCTAAGATCAAGGGTTTGGATTCAAAGTTTCTATATTTAATGGATTAAAAGGGTTATACGGTTAACAAAAGGGCAAAATAGGGATTCCATTATGTTTTGGATTTGCTGATATCACGCTACACCAAAAATAACGGGATTCAGTTTCTGCAAATTGAAATTCAACCAAAAATCCATTCTTCTTCAACTTCTCGACGAACGAAATTAGGGCTCATCCGACTAAGAAGAGACCAACACCTTCAATCACCGAAACGGGTAATCCGTTTACAAATGTTCTGATTATAATACTTTCTATCCATGCAATCAAAACGCGATGTGCTATTAAGTGAACATATAACCGAATAAGTTTGATTTTACTAGTTATGGCTGATGAAGAAACACCAGGAAGTAGCACATGGCAGAAGAACCCTGGAAAAGGTTAGCATTCTTTTTGTTTTGAATTTTTGGGTTTTTCCCGAATATATTTTCTTGGTTCTCATCATAGCTCTTAAATCGACAAAAATGCAGCAAGGAAAAGTGAAAGAATACTTATGAATAGAGCATTTTCCAAGTTTACTAATGAACCGGGAAACCCTGTTGTGCTAGATGCTGAAGAAGGAGGTAAATTTATTTTTTTAAATTTAAGTTAATTCATTGTACATCTGTGCTATCTTGTACTGATTGTAATTCTATGTATTGTGTAATGATAACACAAGTGCTGTTTTGACTTATTCAGTTCGTTTGTTTTGTTAATAAAAGTATGCTGAGATGTGCTAGTATGTGTTGTTTTGACTTATTCAGTTCATTTGTTTTGTTAATAAAAGTATGCTGATATGTGCCACTATGTGCTGGTATTTTGTTTGCTAATATGTTCTGGTATGTTAGAGGTCAATTTTTACATGTTACAATTGGGTGGTTTTATATTGTGCTATAAACTGATTCATTGTGCAGCTACATTGTGCTGGTATACATTATTTTATGGGATAATGTATGTTAACTGGTATATGGTGTTATTTTTATTCCACTAACTTGTGTTGGTTGTTTGTGTATTAGTATGTGCTATTATGGTATAATGACATTTAGATGGTTTCATAACTGGCATATTGTGCTGGTATATTGTTTTGTGTGCTGGTATGTTCTGTATGTTCTGTTGTGTTATAGGTCAATTTTTTTATGTTACAATTAGGTGTTTTTATATTGTGATATTATATTATAGTAAATGATTCATTGTGCTCTAATAACATGTTTATTTGTGTGTTGATTATAATAGTTGCCCAACAAGAATGTGTCCAACTGAGTAATTCAAGTCCAAGAATTACTAAATCAGATGCAAGAAGAAAAATGACTTATGTACCAGGTGAAGTTGCTACAAAAGGTGTTCAATTACATCTCTTATGTTATTACATGTGTATTTTTATATAGGTTTTTTTATTGTATCCGGCTGTAAGTACATTTGATACGATTAACAGTATGTAAAATATGTTATGTTATCATTTTTTTTTAAAAAGGATGTAAAAACATTGATATCTTCTTTAATTTGCTAACAGGCTGTAAAATCATTTATATGTAATTTTCTTTAACAAAAACATTTCTGTTATCTTTGTTTTTTGTCCATTATATCATTGTACATTTCATAGCAATACAACAAGAAACTAGCCCAACAACACATTCCAGTCCCAAAATTACCAAGGCAGCTGCTAGGCGCATATTGCCTGATTTGCATAACAAAGTTGACACAATAGGTATTATAATTACATCACTTGTTTTTATCGTATGTTTCATTTAAAATAGGTGGATAATTGATAGATTGATTCATTAGTACATCATTTATGTTTGTATATGTTTCAAAATATAAGGTGGTACTTCAAGACTTCAAGTTACAAGAACCACAATTGATGATGTCCAGACTGGTGAACCTGAAAAATCAACAGACAAGACTGTGATTGGATATAAGAGGCGTAAGACAAAAGCTAAACGATCAAAAGATCATGTCACACAAGAACCTAATATAGGTCATTCATTCAACATTATGTTATTTTTTAAAAAAACTTTTGTATGTTATCATGTTACAATAAAGTAACACGAATAAATGTAGATTCTGGCCGTTTGACTAGAAAAAGGCATAAAAAGGATGCTAACACAATGGCAACAAAAAAGCCAAAACAAGGTATCATTAACATCTTCCTACATGATGTACTGATTCATCATTTATGTTAATAAGTGCGTTTGTTGAATTTTTTACTTGTGACAGTGACGCAACAAGTTTCCACAAACTCTGATGATGACTTTGTTTGTCCTCCTTCGGCAGGTAATTTAGATACTTCTTGGATTGTTGTGCTATTAATCATAATTAAATTTATGTGTCTTAAACATATTCAGTTTTTTTTTTAAAATATTAAACAGCAGGAGCTAGTACATCTGCTTCCCATCAGTTTACATATAAACCTATATCAAAGGGCAGAATCAGAGTTCGAAACAATCCATCCCACTTATTTGACCTAGTACAATCCCTTACTGAAAAACAGAAAAATGTTGTTAGAAGCATAGGTTTTTCTAGTGCTTTACAATTCAAGCTTGATGGGGTTCCAACTTGTATGGGTTTATGGTTAATCACAAATTATGACCATACAACCAACACTTTACATCTGGGTTCACACACAATCTCAGTCACTAGAGATTTAGTTAGGGATGTGCTAGGTATCCCCATGGGTGGCAAACAAATCATTGAGATATTAAAACCTAGTTTCACAGATCCTGTTGTTGCAGAATTTAGAAACCAATTTGGTAAAGATTCAGGTATACCAACCGCAATAGAAGTTATAAAAAGAATCAAATCATCTGATGATGATGGTAGGAATTTTATCATAAACTTCTTGGTTGTGTTCAACACCATTGTTGGTGAAACAACAAAAAGTGGCACGGTGAACATGAGGATTTTGAGATCAGTTATTGAAGGATCTGTTATCGAAGACTTTGATTGGTGTTCGTACATAATAACTTGTCTAAAAAGAACAAAACTTAGGTGGAGTGGAACTGAGCACTACAACGGGCCACTATGTTTTTTGGCGGTATGTGCTTAATTATATACTTTTAGTCATATAAATACATATAATTCTAATATGTAAACTTTATTATTATCCTTATAACAGTTGCTATATGCTCATGATAAAGGGAGGTCAATTTTGCCTTCCTTACCAGCCGTCCAAAATTATGATAGCTACTCGCTAATTGAGCTTGAAGATAACCTTCTTTCATCAACCAACACGTTCGTTGATTACTTGAAAACCAAAAAGAATGATGCAAATGAAGGTGATGATGACAATGTCGTGCCCAATAACGTTGCTGATGACAATGTCGTGGTTCCCGACAATGAATGTGTTGAAGCTCATGAAGATGAAGGTAATGTTGATGTTATAGGTTCCGTCTCTCTTATACCTACAGCTGTTATTGATGAATTTATTGAAGGTTTGTTGACACCTGATCCAACAAATTCACCAGCTGGATTGTCAACTTGTTCACCATTTTATGGAGGGGCACATCAGGGAGAACTGCAAAACCAAATGGTAATTTACTTTTGTCGTTATAAGCTTCTTTATTTTATGATTGTATACCATTACATATCAGCACATTAATATCATTTAAGTAAACATCTTGACAACTGTTTTGTTAGGAATGGAAGTGTTTGATCAATAACAAGATGAAAAAGTTGGATGATCTTGTTTCAAAAATTGAGAGAAATTTTAATGAAGCATTTATCAATTATCCTGATGATAATGGCATCAAAGATGCAATGGTTGCTTGGAGAAAATAAATTACAAAAGTTTGGGAAACATATGGGTGATGATCATGCTACTCATTCTGATAAAGATCTCAACTTAGGTGGCAACACGAAGGATCCTTTTGATTCAACACAATATAACATCAGTTGTTCAATGATGGATGAGCTGGAAACAAGCGTGTTAAGCAAATACGATGGACCAAATGAAAAGGGGAAGACAAGATGTGATATTGGTGTTTCAAATGATGTTCCTTCTTTCGATCTAATGCTATCACAACTGACACCAGTTGATCCATCACCTGTTGATCCAGTCCATGTAGATCCAATACCTGCTAATCCATCACCTGTTCTTCCATCACCTGATAAACCAGCACAACCAGTTGTTACCAACACCGACACCGAACCACATCCAAAAGAAAGGAGGAATTTGCGTGTCGTAAAGTTGCCTGAAATTTTACGCTCACCTTTTGTTCAGAAAAAAGTTAGTCTTGGTGTAAAGAGGTCTAAGCTGGAGGATAATGTAGCGTCTACAATTTTTTGTGCAAACAAAGATGACTGGTAAGTTTATTAGTTTCATAATTTTAATATTACAAATTGATATGGTATCAAACTAATTATAAAACTTGCTTTTGAAGTAACTTTGTGTTTGAGAGTACGCGTTCTGGTGATGCTGTAACACGAGTGACATTTGAGTCGTTATATCCAGGCGTGGATTTACATGTAAGTGTTTTAAATTGCTGGGTTGATGTGTTGAATAGCGAAGATCAATACAGAAACAACAGTGATCCAAAGAGGTTATTCACACCATGTCTTATGTTGGTAAGTAATCCTTGTCAACATATGCTGCTATCATAAAAAATATAACACTTATTTATTTTATTAATATGGTGTTAGTTATATATTGATTTTTGAAATTTATAGGTTGATTCACATTATAAGGATGTTGTTGAGGAAGTTGATCGGATAACTTCATTCACAGAAAATATGGAAATTTGTTTAAAATCATCCGGACTTGATAGCCTGATAGGTGTTGATCTTTTGTTTATTCCAATGTTGCATGCCTGTCACTATTATGTCATCTGTTTCAACTTGAAGAAAGCACATGTTTTCGTGATAGACAACCTTAGTACAAATGTGGATTTTGACATCAAATATGCTAACCGGCCTCAGATTATGGTAACATATATTGATTTTTTAATTGCATCATTTTCAGTGACTAATTTCATATTTCTTAACAATTTTGCAGCAATCTACTTTGTGTAGCTACTTGGTTATGACATCACACCCAATTGCATTTACCCAGAAGACATGTAAACCAAAAAGACTATCAATGCCATGGAGGACTCTTAACAACTCGGTAGATTGTGGAGTGTTTGCAATGCGCCATATGGAGACATTCAAAGGAACAAGTGTCAAAGAATGGAAATGTGGATTAACAGCTGAATCTGATGAGCAGCAAAGACAGCTAAATGACCTGAGGATCAAGTATCTTGCAAAGATCCTTCTTTCAGACATCAACATCCACAAAGTTCAAGTCGTTTCAGAAATGCGTGCGTATGTGAATTTGCCCAATGATGTTAAAGAGAAAATGAAAGAAGGTGTTTTTGAAAGGATCAAAGACAGAGTTCGTTCAGCATTATAAACAATTAGTTGTATTTGACTTTTATGATATTGGTTGTTTCCTTGGATTTTGCTTTATGATTATGTTTTAACCAATAGTTGTTGGTTTTTTGATATTTATTTAATATATCTTTCACCTTCTGGAATGTCTTTTGACTGGGAATATGCACCTTGTATATAAGCACATTTACTCGTTATATAAAGTTATATTAGCACATACCAGTAAATATTAGTACATACCAACACATATCAGTACCAACATAAAATTTTTTTTTACATAAAACATATCAACATATAACAACACCATACATCACAATACCTCACTACATATACATTTAATATCATTTATTACAAACATTTTTTCTCATAACATCACATACCATACCAAAAACATAAACATCACAAAAATCTGAATTGCATAAAAATGTAATACAAATTTCAAATTTATAACATGATAAAATCAAAAAAAAATAAATTATAATGTTCCATCATTTTTTGCTAGGGCCAGGACACGTACACCTATCATGGTCAACTGATCCACATACATGACAACAACATAGTTTTTTTTGACTTTTGCTCGCGACTTGTTCTTGTATAGATTTGAAACGTTTCTTGCTTCCACAACCTCTCGTCCTAATACCATGAGGTCGGTTTATATAGTCTTCTGAAGGTTGAGACAGTCCAAGCAAGTTAGCAATCCTATCTTTCTTGGGAATAGGTTGAGATTTTGTTGCATTTTCTGACAATTCATTCATTTTGCTTTTAAGCTCATCTCGATACAATACTAAATTTTCCATGTTGTCTACCAGTTGATTTACTATGTAATCATTAGACAACATTATCTCACGTACAATCCCTTCCACATCGTTACTGTCATCTCGAATGCTTCCGTTAACTGTAGGATTCTTGGTATACATGGTTGGAACTGCATCTCTCGTCCATCTTCTGACATAATTTTTTGGGAACACTTTCACTTCACATACCCTCAACACATAAAACACGTGCCTACATAGCAACCCATATTGCTCAAATCTGTTGCAACTGCACGTCACAGTCATATCAACATCTCTGTACAACACCTGTTTTTGAAAAAAAAAATTAATAATAACATTAACTCAACATCAACATATATTATACTTCAATGAAAAAAAAACAAATAATAAATTATCAATATTTATGATACCAGAACATCCCAACACATCATAACATGTAACTTTATTTATCTAATAACTGACTAAATTATGACATACCTCGTACAATCCAGAACGATCGTGATCCAGCTCTTTTATCTTAAACTTTGTGAAATCACCAACTTCAGATGTATGAACAGACATGCATTTGTTTACTGCCTGGAAAATTTCCTCTTGAACATCGAAAAAAATATTCCTCGTATATATCTCATTAGCTTCTTTCTCAAGTTCGTAATCGGTAACCCAATCAGGATTCTTATACCTTGTATCATGGTCATTCTTTCGATGCGTAAATCTTTGTGCTTCTATAGCAGTTTCAAAATTACTTAGAAATTCAACCAACGTGATTCTGCTGTTGATAAATTTACCGAAAAAATGGTTCTCACTTTCAGATCGAGAAGTTGTTCTCATCAGGCCAGACATGTGCTCATGACGATAATATACAGGTATCCAATTCGATCTTATAGAATACATGTCTGCCATCCATTTGTTCGCAGTTAGATTGAACTCATTCATAACATCCTTCCATCTAGACTCGAAATCGTCTATTTCAATAGAATCATTCCACACAATTTCACAAATGCGTTGTTTAAAATTTCTGTCTGAACGCAACGATTTACCAACCTGATAAAAACAAAACATAAATATTTTCATTAAACACTACATGATTTAACAACCTATATTTAGTACACATTGAAATTCATTATATCACAAATGTCGTGTTATTCATTAACAATACATGTTAGCACATTATATAAATATTATTTACTACTCATCACCCATTTTATCAAAAAGAGCATTAATTTTAACAACACATATTATCACATAAATTATTTTAATTGAAACATTATTTATCATCCACATATCATCTATCTGTTTAAATTAACATATTTATATACCCACATATAAAACTTTATAAACTACTAACCATGTAAAACAAAATTTATTTATGAAACAACATATTATTACTTAATTTTCTTACCTTGTCAGCAACCTTCTTCATTATATGCCACATACACAAACGATGCCTAGATGTAGGTAAAACCTCTTCTATAGCTTTTCTCATCGCATGATCTTGGTCGTAACAACCACGCGAGGTTCTTTACCCATACATTTCTTAAATGCACCTAACAACCACTTATAGGAATCAACAGTCTCGGATGCTAACAATGCAGCAGTCTCGGATGCTAACAATGCAGCCCCAACACTGACATTTCGGTGGTGATTGTCAATAGCAGTAAATGGGACAAACAACATATCGTATCTATATAATAATCAAAACAAAACAAAGTCGTATGGATTATTTACAAAATAATTTCTATATTCAATGCGACAAGAAACACACTAAATATTAGTTTTAATACACTTACTTGTTAGAACGAAAAGTCGAATCGAATGAAATAACATCACCAAAGTAGATATAATTACGCTTCATTTCTTCATCTGCCTAAAAAAGACCAGCAAGGGAGTTGTCCTCAGAAGTAAAATATTCACACGAAAAGTCCGGCAAAAATTCTTTTTTCCGCATAAGACGTCTTACGATCATCTCAGCGTCATATTTACCAATAAATAGATTAATATCTCTTTTGAAATTCTTACAATCATCTTTCGTCACCCCCGTTTCTTCAAAACCACCGTAAGTTTTTCGCATGATGTTGAACGCCTTTACAGGACCAATATTCAACTTAGACAGGTTGTGAATAAGGCTTTCTTGATTAAACGAAAGATTCCTGGCAGCACTTAATAGATGATAATCATCATCATCAACGAGTGGATGATTATGTTCTTCAAAAAATCCGTATACTTTATATGATTTGTTATCACATAATTGTAAACGCATACGTGCTTGACATCCGGTTTGAATAGATGGTCTTGTCTTGTATAATTTTTCTTTCGTACCCGTATCGTTTGTTCCGTTCAATGTATCAACTTTAACCTTAGTAAAAGGTTTATTACCTTCTTTTGAACATACAAAATATTTAAGTGTAACAATCCCGTGCTTGGTAACCTCAGTATTCTTTCGAATTGTAGAACCACCATTCTTAGCATACCTCTCGTAAAAATTGTATGCTACATCAACAGTTCTAAACATCATACCAACTTCAGACTTGTCTGATACGGGTACATCAGGTATGTAAAACTTCTTACCGGTCCTTGGAGATATACGCTCAATACCAACATTTCTTCTTGTTTTGTAATTCTCTCTACTAGCTACAAACATATATTTCACATTATATCATACTAAAATATCAAAAAAAAAATAACATCTTACAAATATTATCGCACTAATTTCACAAAAATGTGATAACAACACACATAAAGAATATCAAACTGTCAACATTTTGAAAATAACAACACATCCTAGCACATTAAATTAATTAAATTTCTGTTTTCTTTTTTCTTTTTCTAATATGCAACAAAACAATTCCTAAAACATCACAATTGTTTGATAACAACACAACATCGCACAATACATTTATCAACACATATCAAACCTATTTAACAGCATATAATAACACATAACAAAAATATCAATTCTTAAGCTTGTTCAACATACCATCACATCTTAGCACAATTAAATAATTAATACTTAAAATTTATTATTAAAAATACATATTAAAATATTAATTTTATCAATTTAATAACATTTTTAATAACAACACATCTTAGCACCACAAATACTAACATCCGCAAATGTTATAATTTGTCAGATCCATCATCAATTCTGATCGCAATTCAATCCAAAAAATCGATCAAAAATCCAATGTTTGTTACATTAATCGAAATTAGAAAACTATTGCATACAATAAAAATCACGAACACTACCAGTATGCTGAGTATCTTCAATCGGTTCATTCATTTGTACGTAATCATCCATCTAATTTTGATAAACACAAATCGTAAACTCAAAGACCTGCAAATTTTTGATTTTTTCGGTATTTTTTGCATATTACGAAATTGATTTTTGATATTATGCGTTAACTAATTTAATTATGGAATATTTTCAAAGATAATACTGGTAAACAATTTTCCTATTTTATTGCAAGATTTGAAAATCAATTAAAATGCAAAAAACCTATATTACCCTTTTCTATTAAACACTAATAATGCCACATGTCAATACATCAATGGTTCCTACCATTTTTACAAAATTTGCTATTTGTATGTGAACCTCCCTCATCACTTTGAATCCAAGTTATATACATATCATAAACATAGTCATATATATAAAAAAACAACTACAAATATATATATATATATATATATATATCTACCTACTCTAATAAAGGAGTATTTGTAGGAGACACGTGTCACTTTGTGGTGAAATCTGAAATTATTTTTCCCGCCTCTCTCTCTTATTAGATACTAATGATTTTTAATAATTAAATTATATAATTAATTATTATTAATATAAATCTTATTATTCTAATATGTTATTAATTTATTAAAATTTAATAAATTATAAGAATATTTTACATTAAAATATAATTTTATAATTAATAAATATTTATTATTATTTTATGTTAATATTTTATATTTTTTTATTATTCAACACATGTAATACATGGGTTTCTAGGCTAGTGTGTGTATATATATATATATATATATATATATATATATATATATGATATCCATTTGTAGTTCTAAAAACAAATTTACTTATAAGCATATATTTATTTTTAGGTTAGCATCAAAGTTATTCAAAATAACAGTAAAATAAACAACAAACGTACTAATTTTCCTTCCATATATGCTGAAAAATACTTACCTCTTAACAACCACAAAACACATACCATAGAACTTTTCACACACGTCTAATATAACCTAACAAAAGTATTTACTGTCATCCATATTTTCTTTGTTACCCAAGTAGGTAAAACATAACTTTCTTTTTGAAATCGCAAGACAAACATTCATCACGATGAGATAACTGATTATCTTTCATAAACATTTGCCATTCTCAAACATAATACCTTTCACAACCCAAGTAATGTTGAGCAATAACCTGCACATTCCATTCAATACCTACAAAATTCTAGAAAGTTACATTAGCAAGCCTGTTCGATCCACCAATAGTTTAAACGTGTTATAGACAAATTTGTAACTTTGTGTCATCATCAGGTTTCATTGATGTGAAATTAAGTATTTTATAAATTCAATGGATAAAAAAAGAACTTGAAAAATAAAAAAAGAAAATTGGGAAGTTGATATAATCAAAACCATAAACCATTTATCCATACGAATTTAGGGTATTAATCGTTTGCAGCCATAACAATGATGCACCAACTATCAGTCGACTTTTTGATGAATAGATCTAGGGTTTTTTCCGTTCTTGATTTAATCAAAATCGTAAAGAAGTATAGATACAAATGTTTTAATACATTAAAATAACGCGTATATAAATTGAGTAAACTTACATTTGATAAACATCTTTGAAGGAAGATTTGATTCCGAAATCATGCAAGAACGAAGAGAGGAATTGTCGAGGATGAAATCTGGGTTTCTCTCGGAGGAATACGAATGCATCTGGATCGATTGGCCGGGTTAAAAGCCTTTTGTAGTTGGGTTAAAAAGATCCGATTTGAATAAAAGGATCCGCGTGGTTCCATATCTATAACTTATAATAAAAAGTAACTCAAATACCACTTGTCAAGTTTTTAAACCACTCATAACACTTGTCAAAATTTTAAATCACTTTTGACATGTGTCACATTCTTATTATCATATCCAATTCTCTTTCCTATTAAATGCACATATATTCTCTATATTAAATATTAAATAATTAAATTAAATGTTAATTACCAATGATTTTAGTTATGCATTTTTATATTAATAAAAAATAGATTTTGAAAAAAAATTATATAAAACAATTTTTCTAAAAGTAAAGAAAAACCAGAAGTTTAAACAACAAGATTTCTATACATAAAATTATATTTTTTAAACAATTTCAAAAATGAAATGTTAAAAAATATTTTTTCAAAAAACAAAAAAGTTAAAAAAATGGTATTATTGTTTTGTTATCTAAAATATGTATATATACATAAATTCAATCATATATCTTTTATATCAAAAATTGTTTTTTAAATCCTATATTTTTATTAGTTACTATATAATATTTTTCTTACATAATCCGTGTAATACACGGGTTATTAACTTAGTGGATGAATATTTGAGAGGGAAAACTACTCAAAACTTGCCTCTATGAAAGCCACGTGGCTGTACAAAACTTTCATTTATTATAATCTATATATATATATATATATATATATATATATATTGGGATCAAATAATAATCCACTTTTAAAGCAATAACCCAGGTAACTTTGTCAAGATGAAGCCAAATCTTAGATTTTTTTTTGAACATCATTGTAACACAAATAGAACACTATGTTGTTTTATAAGTTTGCGAAAATTCATCACCGTTTGAGAGTTTACATCGTTGTAAGTTTTGGGTCTAAAACACTTACAGTGCTGTAAATCAAAAACTTACAACGATGATATCTCTTAAACGATGATGAATTTTCACAAACTCATAAAAGAACATAGTGTTCTAATTGTGTTACAATGATGTTCAAAAAAAATATCCAAGATTTGGCTTCATCTTGGCAAAGTTATATGGGTTATTGCTTTAAGAGTGGGTTATTATTTGAACACTTCCTTATATATATATATATATATATATATATATATATATATAAGAAAGTGTTCAAATATATAGGGGTGTTCAGTTTTCGAATCGGATTCGAAAAAATCGAAATTCGAATCGATTTTTATTCGAAAATCACCAAGTCGAATTCGATTCGAATATTCGTATTTGAATCGAAATTCGAATATAATTATTTATATATATATTTTTATTATATATATACAAGCAGTTACTATAAAATTATTATACACCTATAATTTTATAAGTTTGAATGTTATCACTAATATTACAACTTAAATGTTAGTTATTTGATATTTACATGTTTATAATGTATTTGATATTTTGAATGCATAAACATGTGTAACAAGTATAAAACATTTTTTTAATTAAATTTGAATCAGACCAATTCGAATTCAAATCGAATTCGATTCGAATTCGAATTCTGAATACGAATACGAATCGAATTCGAATGCTCTTAAAAAATTCAAAATTCGAAATCATTCGATTCGAAATATTCGAGTTATTCGAAATTCGATTCGATGAACACCCCTACAAATATATATAAGGAAGTGTTCAAATAATAACCCACTCTTAAAGCAATAACCCAAAATAGCCGGTCAAGATAAAGCCAAATCTTGGATTTTTTTTTAACATTATGTTGTTTTATAAGTTTGTGTAAATTCGCCACCGTTTAAGAGATATCATCGTTGTAAGTTTTTGATTTACAACACTGTAACTGTTTTAGGCCCAAAGATTACAACGATGTAAACTTTCAAACAGTGATGAATTTTAGCAAACTCATAAAAAAACATAGTGTTCTAAATGTGTTACAAAAATGTATAAAAAAATCCAAGATTTGGCTTAATCATGGCAAAGTTATTCGGGTTATTGCAATAAAGATTGGTTATTATTTGTTCACAATCGTATGTATATATATATATATAGCAATTTAATTATGGTAAAGAAAATATAAAAAGATTAAAAACTTGTCTCACACAATACCGTCGAATTTAATTTGTTTTATTGTTGTTATTATTATTATTATTATTATTATTATTATTGTATTCTCTTTACAAAAGTTTGTTTTTTAGCGGTTCAAAATTCAAACAAAACGTTAATATATTAATTATAAAGTTTTTGCAGCGGTTTCATAAAAAAGCTAAAAAAAATAAATTTTTTAGAGCGGGTTTCCATAAAAAAAACTAACAGAATTCAAGTTTTTGCAGTGATTCCTTTTTCTTTCTTTCTAAAATCCGTCTTTTTATGTGGTTTTGAAGAGGTTTAAAATATATTTGTAGTTTTGAAGCGGCGGTCAGAAGCTTGCGGTTTAGAATATATTTGTAACACAGGGATGTTTTTTGGAACGGTTTTGAGTTTTAAAATATTTTTAATGTTCCCCAAATTCGGTAATGTATATATAGTAATAATATTAATGTGTTATCGAGTATTCAATGAATAGTGAAAGTAGGTTTTATATGAACAAGAGTAAGGTGGTCATAAACTAAAACATATGCATCACTGTTTTTAACAAAGAGTTTTTTGCTTCTTGATGTGACATAAATTTGGTGTATTGTATCATCTTTAAGGTTAAAAATAGACGGGTTGAGTAATTAGATATAAGTAAAGGTGGTTAAACTGGTTTTTCAAGAACCAACTGGTTTCTAACCGGTTCCAAAGACTAAATGGTTCTTTAAAACCGGTTCCTTACCCGGTTCCATCACTCAAAACCGGTATTTGGTATGCCTGGTTAGGGTCGGGTCATCTAAGAACCGGTTCCGTTGTTTTTGTATTAGAAATACCAACTCGGGAGTGAGTTTTATTAATTTGAAGGGTTGTGCCCTGTAAAGTTCTTTTAACATTTTCAATTGAAATACTTTTGTTTAGTTTTATTAGATTAATATTATGCATATAAATATATATCTAATTATATCTTTGTATATATAAGTTGTGAATTGTTTAAAAATAACAAACATTAAAACAGACAAATTCCTTATTTATTTTAAGTAGTTTACACAAAAAAAAAGTTACAAACAACTAATAAAACATTGAAATCAAAGAACTTCGGGTTTGTAAATTCCTTATTTATTTTAAGTAGTTTACATAAATTCCGTATCCACGAACTTCGCCATTGATCCTGAACCCGATCGAGGTCATAATTATATATTTCACCTTGAGTATCTATTTGCGTTTGTTGGGACTCAGGATCCATTTTTAGCACGTTGCAAAACGGTTTGTTAATGTGTTTCTTCAAATTTGATTTTGATTCTCTCCCTAATTATATTCCACAAAACTTGCAACGAGCTTTTTAAGACCCATCACTAAGCTCGATCAAATCTCAATTGCACCGAATCTCAAGGTTTCGAGTGCGTTCAAGAACACGAAAAAATGTTGGTTCGATATTGGAACCTTGACCGACCGACGATTGTGAAGCATCCATGACAACAAAAAGAAATGTAGAAGAGTATTAAAAGTAGAAAACAAGAAATCGAAAACAAAAAAGAGAGTACGAGACTAAACAAGAGCTTATAAAGAGCGTTTTTGCGTTTTTGCGTTTTTTGCGTTCGGGTTTGCATTTTGAGTTGTGTGATCATTCCATTCAACCAATACCTATTTATACTACTTGAGGGGTGTTAAAAACAGCTTTAATGAGCTCCCAACGGTCAAAAAATGGCTAGAAATCCGTTTCCAATGTTTAGATGTAGAAAACTCATTCTAACGGCTATAACCGGTTCCAAACCGGTTCTAACCATTTCGGGTAGAAACCGGTTCGGTTCCAGGTACTAACCAATGACGTGAAAAAACCTAGGAACCGGTTACTAATTATCGGGTTCTGCCGAGTAGGGTCCGCTTCTTGAGTTGACCGGGTAGGAACCGGTTCGGTTCTGGTTCGGGTCCATCGGTTCAGGTCCAGGAACCGGTTTGGTCGGCCATCTCTAGTTATAAGGTGTAAATTACTAGGTTTGTTATTTGTAAAGTTGCTGTGACTTATTTCATTTATGCTAGCAATTTATTTATGTTAACTTCATGTTATTACAACTACGAGTTTTAATTTTTTATAATACAGTTTTAATTTTTTACAATACTTTTTGTTTCTAAGGTGACGAAGATTATATTTTTTTGTAAATTATTAAGTAGTTGGTCATTTTACATGCGATTTAAATTTTATTGTGTGTTTCATGTGGGAAAGAACACGGATTCACATTTGATTTAAGTTCTATTTATGTAGATCTTTTGAACTACACCACCTACAATATATATGATAAGATAACACAACCTAAATAATTGAGAATAATGTTCACCCCAAATACTCAAACCCACCAACCATTTTCAACATCTAGCCAAATTTTTGGTTTTTTTCGTGATTTTTATTACACATGTACGAGCATATCTTCTTTTATGTGTTTTTGCTAATTCATCACCATTTACGATCTAGAGAAGGTGTAAGCTCGTACATGTATACTAAATATCTTGAGAAAAAAATCAAAGATTGGCTGTAGGGATGCCAAAAAAAACTCATGCCCGATGGGTTTACCCAAAACCTGCAACATATAGGACGGGCATTCCCAAACCCAATGGGTATTGGGCCGGGTATGAGATTAATTTTTCGAATTTTCGCTCGTATGGGGCGGGCATGGGGTTCGTTCATGCACCCGTTTACCCGACCCGATTATGTATACCTGTTTAACTGTCTTGCTTACCCGTCTCGTGGACCCAATCATAATTACTCATTTGCCCGATAAGTATACTTGATTATTTATCATATCTCACCGAGGATAATACATTAGGTATGATTTTTGTACATCCTTTAGTTATTATAGTTGTTTTCAATTAATATACTTAAAGGTAAAACTTAAATCGTAATGTCATAGGAGATATTATATTAGAGCTTGACCATTGCCTTGAAGAGAAAATTTGCTCTCCGAACATAAATCCTGATATCCTAGTTCTTGATATGCTACTTGACATAACCAATAGTTGTTTTTTGCATATTTTATATAATTTTTGTTATGAAAAAATTAATTTTATTATTAATTACCAGATACATACCGGACCAGTTTTAAGACAGTTATTCTTAACGGGTATATTTAGTAAACTTACGGATATACCCGAAACCCACATACCTGATACCCTACCCGATGGCCGATGGGTTTTGGGTCAGGTACTCAAACCCGTCCCAAGCCCGACCCATTGTCATCCCTAGTGGTTGGTGAGTTACAGTGCTACACATGGGTTATTATTTGATCCCTTTCCTTATGAAGATAATCTCAAGCCTTTTAAAACATTACGTGGTACGCCTATAATACATAATATATAGTTGTTTGTGTTTAGCGATTCCTTTGATTATAAACATACATACATTATACGTAAACTATAACAATAATATGAGATTAGATGAAACCTATGAATCCAATGAAAGTATTGTTGATTCCAGACATGGTGCTTGAGATGAATCTGACATGGTTTCCATTTAGGGTGTATGATGTTGTGTATAACCTTAATTATGAACCTTAATCTCATATTTATATACACCTAAGGGGAAACCCTAATCAGGATAAATAAGGATAATTACGTCCATCAAATAATTATCTAATTGCTAGGGGTATTTAGCTAACTGATCAATTTAATTAAATAATCATAAGAGCCATATATTATTCATTTAATTATTTATTTCCAACATTTTCCCACTTAGCCAAGTGATTATTTATTATGAGCATTAAATAAGTCTGCAGATTGATAATACTCATTTTAGTTCTAAATTGTAATCATAGCAGAGAAATACAGTCATTGAATCAGTTATTCAACTCTAGACCCCCATTAATCATACTACAATACAAATTTAAAATTTAAAATTTAAGTTATGATCAATTAAATATTAAGCCCTTAAATGAATGATTTGTGTTATTAGTGTCTATATGCCATTAGGCATGCATAAACATATACCTAGACACAAACAAATCAAGTAAGTGAGAAAATGTTGTTAATCAAAGTAAGTACATTATGCAATAAGGTCTTTTACTCTGTTGGGTAGTTCTACCAAATCCCAAACATCGTTTTTCTTCATGGAATCAAGTGTAACACCACCACCATTCCCTCCTCTCTCTCTCTCTCTCAATCTCGTTTTACTCTCTCTATAGTTTTCCTCCCAAGAAAACCACTTTCTCTCTAAGAAATTGAACTCATTTCGTTGTGGATTCAAGCCATTTAAGTGTAAAGACGTTCATTTTGTTGAGAGGATCACGGAAGTACAAGAAAAACAAGCATTCAACCGTGGAATTTGAGGTAACTTTTAATCCCATTTTCGTTTTAGAGGGTTTCACGAGTTCATGTAGTTTTTGCTATTATAATCGATATTAAACACTTAAAACATTTGGGTTAAGGTTTCTTGCACGTTTAAGTAGCTTTAGGAACGAGTTGTAACAGGTTGAGCTCACTAAAATGGAAAAGGATATACAGGTTCGTGACCCCATTCAGTCGGCCGAACCTTTTTGAGAGGGATAAGGACCAGCCGAACCTTCTTCATGGATGGCCGAACCAGGGACGAACCCTGGCACCGAACCCTGCATGGCTCTGCAACGAACCTATAGCCTCCTGGGTGCCGAACCTGTGAGCTGACAACGAACTATTTGAAATAGACGAACCCATGAGCCTGGCTTAACTGAACCTTGCTAGCTTCACCGAACCAAATTAGGCCACGAACCCTTAGCAGCCTCCCGAACCTAAAGCTGGCGAACCTTATGGTTCCACGAACCAGATTTCAGAGGTTGGTCGAACCTATTAAACCATGAACTAATTACATGTGCAGCGAACCCTCTTGAGGCTAAACCTAATGGCCGAACCCTAGGACTCCTTAGAAGTTGGCGAACCTCCTTAGGGCTTAGCCGAACCTTTAGGGTTCGTTAAGGTTAGACCTGGCCGAACCTTGGTTGGTCATCATAGGTTAGCTGCCCTGGGGATGTTAAAACTAGGATGGCCACTACAATCCTCCGTTTTCATGGCACATAGGGTTGGTATACATGGGCATGCACGAGTTAAAGTTTGTGTGTGTGCATGGGATACGTGTGTGCATGGGAATGACATGAGATATTAAATCTTGTGTAAAACTTGTGTTATTATAAACTAGAGCATCAAGGACTAATAACAAAGAGTTAAAGACTAAGTGTTGATCTAGGCTATTAAAGTCTACATTATAGAATATTTTATAAATGACAAGTAACTTAGAGGGGTAACTATCTACATGGGATAATTCAAGGATTTGAATTGTGATCAATTAGAAATCAAGAAGTATTCAATTGGGCCAAAGTGGGCCCAATGGGGTTTAATTAAGCCCATCAAACATTAAGTGTTACTTAAACTTAAGTAATGAGATTGTAATAAAAGAAATCAAATTATAACTTGTTAGATTTCATTAAATGATTTTGACTTAATATTAAATTAAAATGGAAGTTAATTGTAATGTTTTGATTTAAATACTTATTTTGATTTAATTGTTTGGGAACTTGTTGAAAAATAGACTATAATTGTCTGGATTTTTAAACAGAAATCAAAGGAAACTCTGCCCAAATTTTGTAAAATCTTAAAAGTAAGTTATTATGACTAACCATGGGAAGTGGGATCATAAAACGGGTAACTAAGTTAGATTAGATCATAGATACACTTAGTACTAGGACACTTAGTTACACACACCAAGACAAAGACTTAGATACGACGACTATTACGCGTACTTATTATATTCGAATTCTTATAAAATAACTCAGGAACTGAAGAAACCTAAGCTACAACAAGAGCGCGCATTTTGTGTTAGATCATTTACATAGCAGCACAGGTGAGTTCATTGCCCCTTTTCTAAACATTTTGTTTTAAAACGCGGGGCTGAGAAGCATGCGTAAACTGTTTTTATTTAAATTGTTTACTTAAATGCTTTACTTTATTATATGTTTTACATATATATGATTGTTATACTCCTAGACTCCTGTCTAGGTAATTATCATGCTAAATTAACTAACAAGTTAATTAAATTACTCTTATGAGTAATACTTAAACTCTAAACTCTAAACAACCCTTAGGCCATCAAGCTTAAATTCAAGAACCTAAATTCGAAGTGAAATCAAAGAAACTAAAGATCATATTCAAAGAAACTTAACTCAGTGTGTGATCTGAGAACCAAGAATCATAATCAAGAATCAAGTATCATTGTGAATCATGGAAATTCTAAAGATCAAGATCAAGATCAAGAGACTCAAGGAATCAGAAATCATAAATGTGTGTGAATCATTTAAATAATGAAATCATTACAATCTAATGAAATCATTAATACTCAAGTTAAGGTGGATGTCAGTTGTATAGGGAATCAAGACCACGTGTAACACACATAAGGTCCCTTCAGGTATAGTAGACTCTTGCAGTCAAGCTATATGGGCAATAACGTGAACTATCAAATGAAATCAATTTAAAAAAAATCAAGAGAATCAAGGAGATCAAGAATCAAAGGATATCCGTAAAGTCCCTTCAGGTACAGAAGACCATTGGGTGAGGCTGTACGGGCATCGTTAAAATCCCGGCATGATCAGGTATACTCCTTGTGAGTTATGCCTTACATGGGTCACGTGTGAGAGGATACAACTTGGACAACCACCAACAACTAAGTCTAATTGATTGAGTCAAATAAGGCCCAATCATCATGTCTTAGTTGTATTTAAATGTTTATTTATTTAATTAAATATTTAACATTATATTACTATCATTGACTTTTGGGAAATCATGTATCTATGATGAACTCAAGAGAATCAAAGGTAAATCAATTTTTGGGAAAGCATAATCTAAATCAGAGGTGTGTTAGGTAAAAATGCTTAATTATCATTAACAACAGTGTCATACGCATATTAGTATGTGGTGGGATGTTGGCTAGGGCTTGTCCCTTACATATGCCCTATATATAAGCATACCGATGTGGATATTACATGTGGTGTTAATGAGGTTGGGGTCTTTACCGAAAGAGGTTTTCAAATCATTTTCAATTACTAAACTATATGAACTCACCAACCATGTGTTGACTTGATTTTTGTATGACTTCTCAGGTGACGAACAGGTTAACTAAGAAGCTTATGCTTTTGGACTAGGTTACAGATAGAGGACCTAGCTTTTTGAACCTGCATACTTTTGGACATCATACACAGTTATTTTGTATATCTTGTGCATATACAAGATTGAAGATTCATGATGTGATAGTAGATTTACATTGTTAAATTATAAACTTAACTGATGTAATTTAACTTTGTAATTCTATTTTATTTTAGCAGTTTCTCATTATATATATCATGTGCAATGTAAACAATCTGATCATTTCGATTATCCCTCACGATATCGCGCCCCAGGAACCTTCCGCCCGACGGGGAAACCCGATCCTACCCCGCCGGCTCGGGGTGTGACAGATTGGTATCAGAGCCATGGTTGTAGAGAAATATAGGTCACTTATTAAACGGTTTGGCCTAGACTATAACCTAGGGACCCTGCATGTAGAGAACATAGGATTTAAGGCTTACTTGCATACTGTCTTCTGTATTTGATCATTTCACTAACCAATGACTTTATTGGTTATGATCAGAATGCCGCCGAGAAGACATACTCCCTCAGTACCACCACTAAGCTTGGCTCCTCACTCCTCAACACCGTCACCAAATGATTCACCATCGCCACCTCCTCCTCCTCCTTTGATCACTCAACCATGCAGTTCGGGCACAACACCGACTCTTGATCCTGCTACTATTGCTCTGGTGACGTTACTGAGTAGCCAGATGACAAATCAGATGAAAGAGGAAATACCGGAGATGTTCCTTCGTCTTCGCAACGAGATCAACAACACTGGCAACTCATCAGGAGAAGTCAGTGGAAATACTGGAGGTTCATCCCATTACTCCTACAAGTCATTTGTAGGATGTAAACCACCCAGCTTTAGCGGGTCTGAAGGAGCCGTTGGATTAATCCAATGGATTGAGAAGATCGAGACAACCCTGGACCTCTGCAGTTGTCCAGAACACCACAAGGTCCGCTACTCATCTGGAACATTCAACAAACGGGCTCTGACCTGGTGGAACGATCAGATCAACGCCCGGGGAAGAGAAGAAGCTATGGGCATGCCATGGGAAGACTTCAAGACGCTGCTGAGAACAGAGTTCTGCCCCAAGAACGAGTTGCAGAAACTCGAGGTTGAATTATCTAACCATGTGATGAAGGGGCAGATCATATGGGGTACACTACTCGTTACCACGAGTTAGTTGCTTTGGTACCAGACATGGTACCAACTTTGGAGAAAAGAATTGACCGCTATGTAGTTGGACTTCCCGCCTGCATTCAGGGCATGGTCGTTTCAGCCAACCCTACTACAGTCGAGTCTGCAGTGAGATTGTCTGGGAAACTCACTGATCTGATGGTTGCCTCTGGAGTTCTGAAGAAAGCGGCTGATACTGGTAAGAGAAATGAAGAGTCTTCAAAGAAACCACATCACCAGCAACACCCGAGGAAGAAACAGAAATTCATCAAGAACTACACTGTGGCTACTCCCCTCAATCAAGTAGCAGTGGCACAACCAAATGTGCCCAAGAAACAGTATACTGGCCCACATCCTTTGTGTACTAAGTGCCATTACCACCATGCTGCTAGCAACCAGTGTCGTCAATGCACGGGTTGTGGAAGAAAAGGGCACTGGGTTCAACAGTGCAGATTTACACCAAACCCAGCAGTCAACAATGCTGCTTTGACTATTCCTCCACCACCCAATCAGAGCAATGGTGGATGCTTCAACTGTGGCGAACAAGGCCACTTTGCAAAGAACTGCCCGAAGAAGGCTCAACAGGCAGTTCAAGCACCTCGTGGAAGAGCCTTTGCCATTGGAGCACCAGCTGCACGCCAGGACCCAAATGCGGTCATTGGTACGTTTCTCTTACATGACTTTTATGCATCCGTTTTATTTGATACTGGTGCGGATCAGAGTTTTATCTCTACCGATTTTGCATGCCAATTAGATTTTGTAGAGGAACAGTTAGAATTCCCTTACATTATAGAGGTAGCTAACGGGAAACAGATTACACTTAGTACAGTTTATAGAAATTGCCCATTGACACATAATGGTCATACATTCACCATTGACTTGATACCGATGGAGCTGGGTAGTTTCGACATCATTGTTGGAATGGATTGGCTTTCTTCTAATCGAGTGGAAGTCATATGTTCTGAAAAGCTGCTTCGAATTCCATTGCCGAGTGATCGTGTGTTGGAAGTGAAAGGGGATCAAGTAAAACGCAGTGTCAAAATCATCTCTTGCATAAAGGCGCGTAAGTGTCTACAGAAGCAGTGTGTGGCGTTCTTGGCTCACCTGGTGGAAAAAGAGAAGGATAAGAAGAAGATTCAAGACATACCAATAGTGAAAGAGTATCCCGAAGAATTTCCTGAGGACCTACCAGGTTTGCCTCCGGTGCGACCGGTAGAGTTTCGTATTGACTTAGTTCCTGGAGCAACTCCTGTTGCTAAATCTCCTTACAGATTAGCACCTTCAGAGATGCAGGAATTGTCTAATCAGCTGCAGGAGCTACTTGACAAGGGTTTCATTAGACCGAGCTACTCACCTTGGGGAGCTCCGGTCTTGTTCGTAAAGAAGAAAGACGGATCATTCAGAATGTGCATAGATTACAGGGAGCTGAACAAACTAACCATCAAGAATCGGTATCCATTACCGAGGATTGATGATTTGTTTGACCAACTGCAAGGGGCTCAATACTTCTCAAAGATTGACTTGCGGTCTGGATATCATCAGCTGAGAGTTCAAGACGAAGACATACCAAAGACGGCCTTCTGAACCAGATACGGGCATTACGAATTCATGGTGATGCCTTTCGGATTGACAAATGCACCAGCAGTTTTCATGAACCTCATGAACCGAGTGTGCAAGCCGTACCTGGATCAGTTTGTCGTTGTCTTTATTGATGACATACTGATTTATTCCAAGAACAAAACAGAACATGAGCAACGCCTCAGAAAGATCTTGGAGCTGTTGAAGGAAAAGAAACTCTATGCCAAATTCTCCAAATGCGAATTCTGGCTAAGAGAAGTTCAATTTCTAGGTCACGTAGTCAATAGCGAGGGAATACACGTTGATCCTGCCAAGATCGAGGTGATAAAGAATTGGGACACTCAGAAGACACCAACGGAGATACGGTCTTTTCTGGGGTTGGCGGGTTATTACAGAAGGTTCATCTCGAATTTTTCTAAGATAGCTTTGCCTCTCACTAAGTTAACCCAGAAAAGTGAACCGTTTATCTGGGAGCAGAAACAAGAAGATGCTTTTCAGACATTGAAACAAAAACTATGTGATGCTCCAATCCTATCTCTCCCAGAAGGCTGTGATGACTTTGTGGTATACTGTGATGTTTCCCATCACGGACTTGGTTGCGTGTTAATGCAACGGGACAAAGTCATAGCCTATGCATCAAGACAGTTAAAGATTCATGAGAAGAACTACACTACTCATGATCTTGAACTGGGCTGTAATCTTCGCGTTGAAGATTTGGAGACATTACCTATATGGCACCAAGTGTACCATATTCACTGATCACAAAAGTCTGCAGCACATCTTTGATCAGAAGGAGCTCAACATGCGACAACGCCGTTGGGTTGAACTTCTGAATGATTACGATTGTGTGATCAAGTACCATCCGGGAAAGGCGAACGTTGCAGCTGATGCCTTGAGCCGGAAGGAACGGGTCAAACCCTTGCGTGTTAGAGCAATGGGGATAACAGTGCAGCCAGTTTAAGAGACAAGATTTTTCAAGCACAACAGGAATCAGTTGATAGAGGAAACTTAAAGAAAGAACTTGACTGTGGAGCAGAAAAACAGTTCGACACGAAGCCTGATGGAATGATCTACTACCGGGAACGTATATGGATTCCGGCGGTAGATGAACTGAAGAAACTTATCTTCGATGAGGCACACAAGACTAAATACTCTGTTCATCCAGGCGCTGATAAAATGTACCAAGACTTGCGTGGATTTTATTGGTGGCCTGGAATGAAGAAAGACATAGCCGAATACGTCGGTCAATGTCTAACGTGTGCGAAGGTAAAGGCGGAACACCAGAGACCGTCTGGTCTGCTGTAACAGCCTGAGATTCCGCTCTGGAAGTGGGAACAAATAGCTATGGATTTCATTACCAAGCTACCCCGCACTTCCAGTGGTCATGATACAATGTGGGTGATCATTGATCGTTTAACAAAATCTGCTCATTTCTTGCCGATGCGTGAGACTTTCACGATGGATAAACTAGCAAGATTGTACATCAACGAGATAGTGGTACGTCACGGGGTGCCATTATCTATTATTTCTGATCGAGACAGCAGATTCACATCAAGGTTCTGGAAATCACTACAGAAATCTCTAGGGACACAGTTGAATCTGAGTACAGCTTACCACCCACAAACAGATGGTCAAAGCGAACGTACCATTCAAACCCTAGAGGACATGTTAAGAACCTGTGTATTGGACTTCGGTGGGAACTGGGATTCCCATTTTCCACTGATCGAGTTCTCCTACAATAACAGTTACCACAGCAGTATCGGATGTGCACCATTCGAGGCTCTCTATGGTCGGAAATGTCGATCATCGATTTGCTGGACTGAAGTTGGAGATAATCGAATAACTGGGCCAGAGCTTATTCAGGAAACCACTGATAAGATTGCTCAGATTCAAAGAAGACTACAAGCAACAAGGAGTAGACAAAAGAGCTACGCTGACAAACGGTGCAAGCCGTTGGAATTTCAAGTGGGAGACCGTGTCATGTTGAAAGTATCCCCTTGGAAAGGCGTAGTACGTTTTGGGAAGAAAGGCAAATTAGCACCGCGATACGTGGGACCGTTCGAGATCATCGAACGTATTGGTCCTGTGGCGTATAGGCTGAGATTACCAGATGAACTCAGTGGTGTGCATGACGTGTTTCACGTCTCTAACTTAAAGAAATGCCTTGCTGACGAGTCTCTCGTCATTCCAATCAATGAATTTCAAGTGGATGAACAGTTACACTTCATTGAAGAACCTTTGGAGATTATGGATCGCAAGGTTAAACAACTAAGGCGAAGCCGTATCCCGATTGTAAAGGTTCGATGGAATTCAAGACGTGGACCTGAATTTACTTGGAACGCGAAGATCATATGAAGTCAAAGTATCCCCATCTGTTTGAAGAGAAAGCCGTACCCGATAACAACTCTTAAATTTCGGGACGAAATTTCTCTAACAAGGGGAGACTGTAACATCAGTGCCGGAACCGTCACCGGAACAGTGATCTTAAACAGTAACAGGAACAGTAACAGGTATGAACTATATACATTTCAGTACATTTCAGATTCATATAAGTTATTATTATCATTTTCAGTCATCAAACCACAAGTTCATAAACATTTAACAGAAACAAAGTTCAAGAACAATGGTTCTTGAGTCAGATAATCATCTGGCAATACAGAACCATCATGTGATTATGTGTTAGAATTTTATTATGTATAAACGTACGTGAGGCTTTACAGAACAAAATACAAGGATGTTGTTATGTGAATGCTAAATTGACGGGTTATTCGTATAGGTGACGATCTGTACGAATAAATATGACAGTTTAACGTTCTGAATGATATCCGGTAATTAGAAAACAAGATTGAAAAGTATAGTTCTCGTCGTGTTCGTACGGGTGACGATTCGAACGAATACGCGTGACGACCGTACGATTCGATTAAAACAGTAAATTAATATTTAAATTTTTAAAATAAACGGAAGATATTAGTTAATTTATTAGGAATCACAACTTAGAATAATTAAATAAATTCTATTTTTAATAAACCATGTCATTTTGTCGCGAAAACCTCGCGATCCGGTCTTGTACGCGAAACCGAACGAGACCGAACGGCCGGGTATTTTCCCCACATTTAATGTCACAACCACCACCATTCCCTCCTCTCTCTCTCTCTCTCTCTCAATCTCGTTTTACTCACTCTATAGTTTTCCTCCCAAGAAAACCACTTTCTCTCTAAGAAATTGAACTCATTTCGTTGTGGATTCAAGCCATTTAAGTGTAAAGACGTTCATTTTTTTGAGAGGATCACGGAAGTACAAGAAAAACAAGCATTCAACCGTGGAATTTGAGGTAACTTTTAATCCCATTTTCGTTTTAGAGGGTTTCACGAGTTCATGTAGTTTTTGCTATTATAATCGATATTAAAGACTTCAAACATTTGGGTTAAGGTTTCTTGCACGTTTAAGTAGCTTTAGGAACGAGTTGTAACAGGTTGAGCTCACTAAAATGGAAAAGGATATACAGGTTCGTGACCCCATTCAGTCGACCGAACCTTTTTGAGAGGGATAAGGACCAGCCGAACCTTCTTCATGGATGGCCGAACCAGGGACGAACCCTGGCACCGAACCCTGCATGGCTCTGCAACGAACCTATAGCCTCCTGGGTGCCGAACCTGTGAGCTGACAACGAACTATTTGAATTAGACGAACCCATAAGCCTGGCTTAACCGAACCTTGCTAGCTTCACCGAACCAAATTAGGCAACGAACCCTTAGCAGCCTCCCGAACCTAAAGCTGGCGAACCTTATGGTTCCACGAACCAGATTTCAGAGGTTGGTCGAACCTATTAAACCATGAACTAATTACATGTGCAGCGAACCCTCTTCAGGCTAAACCTAATGGCCGAACCCTAGGACTCCTTAGAAGTTGGCGAACCTCCTTAGGGCTTAGCCGAACCATTAGGGTTTGTTAAGGTTAGACCTGGCCGAACCTTGGTTGGTCATCATAGGTTAGCTGCCCTGGGGATGTTAAAACTAGGATGGCCACTACAATCCTCCGTTTTCATGGCACATAGGGTTGGTATACATGGGCATGCACGAGTTAAAGTTTGTGTGTGTGCATGGGATACGTGTGTGCATGGGAATGACATGAGCTATTAAATCTTGTGTAAAACTTGTGTTATTATAAACTAGAGCATCAAGGACTAATAACAAAGAGTTAAAGACTAAGTGTTGATCTAGGCTATTAAAGTCTACATTATAGAATATTTTATAAATGACAAGTAACTTAGAGGGGTAACTATCTACATGGGATAATTCAAGGATTTGAATTGTGATCAATTAGAAATCAAGAAGTATTCAATTGGGCCAAAGTGGGCCCAATGGGGTTTAATTAAGCCCATCGCACATTAAGTGTTACTTAAACTTAAGTAATGAGATTGTAATAAAAGAAATCAAATTATAACTTGTTAGATTTCATTAAATGATTTTGACTTAATATTAAATTAAAATGGAAGTTAATTGTAATGTTTTGATTTAAATACTTATTTTGATTTAATTGTTTGGGAACTTGTTGAAAAATATACTATAATTGTCTGGATTTTTAAACAGAAATCAAAGGAAACTCTGCCCAAATTTTGTAAAATCTTAAAAGTAAGTTATTATGACTAACCATGGGAAGTGGGATCATAAAACGGGTAACTAAGTTAGATTAGATCATAGATACACTTAGTACTAGGACACTTAGTTACACACACCAAGACAAAGACTTAGATACGACGACTATTACGCGTACTTATTATATTCGAATTCTTATAAAATAACTCAGGAACTGAAGAAACCTAAGCTACAACAAGAGCGCGCATTTTGTGTTAGATCATTTACATAGCAGCACAGGTGAGTTCATTGCCCCTTTTCTAAACATTTTGTTTTAAAACGCGGGGCTGAGAAGCATGCGTAAACTGTTTTTATTTAAATTGTTTACTTAAATGCTTTACTTTATTATATGTTTTACATATATATGATTGTTTATACTCCTAGACTCCTGTCTAGGTGATTATCATGCTAAATTAACTAACAAGTTAATTAAATTACTCTTATGAGTAATACTTAAACTCTAAAAACAACCCTTAGGCCATCAAGCTTAAATTCAAGAACCTAAATTCGAAGTGAAATCAAAGAAACTAAAGATCATATTCAAAGAAACTTAACTCAGTGTGTGATCTGAGAACCAAGAATCATAATCAAGAATCAAGTATCATTGTGAATCATGGAAATTCTAAAGATCAAGATCAAGAGACTCAAGGAATCAGAAATCATAAATGTGTGTGAATCATTGAAATAATGAAATCATTACAATCTAATGAAATCATTAATACTCAAGGTAAGGTGGATGTCAGTTGTATAGGGAATCAAGACCACGTGTAACACACATAAAGTCTCTTCAGGTATAGTAGACTCTTGCAGTCAAGCTATATGGGCAATAACGTGAACTATCAAATGAAATCAATATAAAAAAATCAAGAGAATCAAGGAGATCAAGAATCAAAGGATATCCGTAAAGTCCCTTCAGGTACAGAAGACCATTGGGTCAGGCTGTACGGGCATCATTAAAATCCGGCATGATCAGGTATACTCCTTGTGAGTTATGCCTTACATGGGTCACGTGTGAGAGGATACAACTTGGAAAACCACCAACAACTAAGTCTAATTGATTGAGTCAAATAAGGCCCAATCATCATGTCTTAGTTGTATTTAAATGTTTATTTATTTAATTAAATATTTAACATTATATTACTATCACTGACTTTTGGGAAATCATGTATCTATGATGAACTCAAGAGAATCAAAGGTAAATCAATTTTTGGGAAAGCATAATCTAAATCAGAGGTGTGTTAGGTAAAAATGTTTAATTATCATTAACAACAGTGTTATATGCATATTAGTATGTGGTGGGATGTTGGCTAGGGCTTGTCCCTTACATATGCCCTATATATAAGCATACCGATGTGGATATTACATGTGGTGTTAATGAGGTTGGGGTCTTTACCGAAAGAGGTTTTCAAATCATTTTCAGTTACTAAACTATATGAACTCACCAACTATGTGTTGACTTGATTTTTGTATGACTTCTCAGGTGACGAACATGTTAACTAAGAATCTTATGCTTTTGGACTAGGTTACAGATAGAGGACCTAGCTTTTTGAACCTGCATACTTTTGGACATCATACACAGTTATTTTGTATATCTTGTGCACATACAAGATTGAAGATTCATGATGTGATAGTAGATTTACATTGTTAAATTATAAACTTAACTGATGTAATTTAACTTTGTAATTCTATTTTATTTTAGCAGTTTCTCATTATATATATCATGTGCAATGTAAACAATCTGATCATTTCGATTATCCCTCACGATATCGCGCCCCGGGAACCTTCCGCCCGACGGGGAAAGCCGATCTTACCCCGCCTGCTCGGGGTGTGACATCAAGCTCATCAGTCATAGCTTTCTTCCATTCAGAAGACTGATCACTAGTAATGGCTTCATGATAAGAGGTAGGATCAGTAAACTTTCAGGCATCCATTTCAGCTTCAGTCTGGTAGGTTACATAATCATCAAAGTTAGTAGGCACTTTAGGCCTAGATGACCTCCTGAATTGATTAGTGGGTTCAGCATGACTGGTATTGTGTTGATGTTGATTGGTTGAGGTGCCTTCATTCTCGATAACATTTAGAGTCGTAGTAAGCCTTGATTGTGTCAGAGTTGGTGCAGTGAAGTTCAGAGTAGCATGGTGTACAAGAAGAGTAATCGGAGGCAAGTTAGTCGACGAATGTCTCCCCCCCCCCCTCCCGCGTCTTGTATTTCTTGCAAATCAGAATTAGGATTTTCGCTGCTCCCACTGACCTTAGAATCCTCAAGGAAATGAGCATGCATTGTTTCTACAATTCGAGTGACATGGGAAAGACAATAAAATCTATAACCCTTTGAGTGATCGGGATATCCGATGAAGTAACATGTAACAATTTTCATGTCAAGCTTCTTTAGGAAAGGATTATAGAGTTTAGCTTCGGCAAGACAACCCCATACTTTCATATATCTAAGACTCGGTTTCATTCCTGTCCAAAGTTCATAAGGATATTTAGGGACTGATTTCGAAGGAACTCTATTGAGTATATGAACTGCTGTCTTTAAGGCCCCGGTCTAGAGGAATGAGGTAAATCTGAGTTGGCTAACATACTGCGAACCATGTTTATTAGGGTTCTATTTCTCCTTTTAGCAACACCATTTTGTTGAGGAGTATCAGGCATGGTGTACTGGTTCACGATCCCCTGGCCTTTACAAAACTAATAAAATGGACCAAGAGCCTAACCCACATCAGTATGTCTACCATAATATTCACCTCCTCTATCTGATCTCACAACTTTTATTTCAAGATTTATTTGATTTTCAACTTTAGTTTTATAATCTTTAAAAGTTATAAGTGATTCTGATTTATCCTTGATTAGATACAAGTACATGTAACGAGAATAATCATCAATGAAAGTGATAAATGAAGTATGTCCAGTTATTCTAGCAATAGTGTAAGGGCCACTAATATCAGTGTGAATAATTTCTAATAAATTAGAACTCCTAGTGGCACCTTTCGTAGTTGATGTTGTCATTTTGCCTTTTAGGAATTTGACACATGTTCCAAAATCAGTGAAATCAAGAGAAGTAAAGCTTCATCCTTCACAAGTCGAGATAAGCGATCCCGTGAGATGTGGCAGGTAAATCTGAGTTGGCTAACATACTGCGAACCATGTTTATTAGGGTTCTATTTCTCCTTTTAGGAACACCATTTTGTTGAGGAGTATCAAGCATGGTGTACTGGTTCACGATCCCTTGGCCTTTACAAAACTAATAAAATGGACCAAGAGCCTAACCCACATCAGTATGTCTACCATAATATTCACCTCCTCTATCTAATCTCACAACTTTTATTTCAAGATTTATTTGATTTTCAACTTCAGTTTTATAATCTTTAAAAGTTATAAGTGATTCTGATTTATCCTTGATTAGATACAAGTACATGTAACGAGAATAATCATCAATGAAAGTGATAAATGAAGTATGTCCAGTTATTCTAGTAATAGTGTAAGGGCCACTAATATCAGTGTGAATAATTTCTAATAAATTAGAACTCCTAATGGCACCTTTCTTAGTTGATGTTGTCATTTTGCCTTTTAGGAATTTGACACATGTTCCAAAATCAGTGAAATCAAGAGAAGGTAAAACTTCATCCTTCACAAGTCGAGATAAGCGATCCCGTGAGATGTGGCCTAAACATTGACGCCACAACATGGATGAAGTTTCTAAGTTTCGTTTTCTTTTAGTCTTTGTTGAGTTCTCATTAATGTTATATGACAAAAAAGACCTAGAGAAATCATCATCTAGTTCTAATTTATAGAGACCACCATCCAGAAGACCAGTACCAAATACTTGAGAATTAGAACTAATAGTAAGTCTGCCATTACCATGAGAAACATTAAATCATCCATGTCTAACTTTGGTCCTGATACAAGATTCCTAGAAATGTTAGGAATATATAAGGTATCATATTGTGTAATACATAGACCCGTTTTTATTATTAATTCTAAGGTTCCCACGGTAGCAACAAATAGTTCATTTCCATTCCCAAGCTTAAGTGTTCTTTGGTTTCTTTCCAGCCTCCGGATTGTAAAGAATCCCTGAGTAGAATTGGTCACATGAACCATAGAACCAGAGTCAAACTACCATATGTTAGTTGGAACATTTAAATTAAAGGACTGAATTATCATATTTAGATGATTCCCTCTCTTAGCCAGCCATTCATTGAAATCAGGGCAGTCTTTCTGCTTATGTCCCACCTTTCGACAGAACTTGTAGTAAGGCTTGCCATTGGAATTGTTAGAGCTGGAAGAAGCACCTGCATTGGATTTATGGACCTTAGAAGCTTCTTTGTGAGTATTGTTCTTCCTTTTCTTCGAACTAGTAGCCATCAGGTAAGCAACATCAGGTTTCTCGAGCTTCTGACGCTCTTCCTCTTGTACGCACATGGCAATCAACTCGTTCATCATCCACTTCTCTTTCTAAGTGTTGTACTTGATCTTGAAAGCCTCATAAGATGCAGGAGAGAAGTCATAATGAAGTGAACTAAGAAACCATCACTGATCTTCATGTCTATTCCCTTAAGTTTACGGGCCATGTCATTCATCATCATGATGTGCTCACGAATGCCACTGACTCCATCATACTTAGTAGACACCAGTTTCATGATAAGGGTGCTAGCATGTGCTTTTGAGGTTGCTCTAAATTTCTCCTCCACAGAAGTAAGGTAAGCTTTAGCATTAGCCAAATCAGGTATGGCTCCTCTGATGATTGGGCTGATAAAGTTCTTGATAAACATGAGAGCCATCCGATTAGATTTCTCCCATTTCTCATGCTGTAGCATGGCTTCAATAGTGCTCTTCTCAGTGAGGGCAGGAGGTGCAGGCTCTCTCATTGCGTAGTCGAACTCATTAATCCCAAGAGTCAACATCAGTAAATCTTTCCAAGCAGAGTAGTTCGCACCAGTAAGGGTTTCAATTGCCATATTGAGAGCTGTGGATCAATTTAGATGAGAAAGAGTAATATACTAAGGCTATAAAAGAACTTAGAGTGATATATGGGGTAACTTAGATCTAAGGCAGACATATATATAAGGACCATTACAGTAATGAATCTGTGATAAAAGTCTACTATAACATCAAATTAATAGACTAGATTAGGTTCTACTTAAACAAATGGGTTTCACTTTGGTTAATAACCATTTATCTAAGTATTAGGAACAATTAATTAGAAAATGAAATGTGCATTAGGAATGTAACACATCACCTTTGGGCATAAGTGAGATATTGTAATCATTATGCACATGTTAAGTTTGCAAACATGAATGTAACACATCACCTTTGGGTACAAGTGAAACAATTGTTATTGAGTTTAAGCAAATTTTTGTATTTTAAGGTTTTGTAAAACATAATAGTTTAAGGTTTTAACAAAAAAAATTTGGTTAAGTGTTCGTACATGGTAAAGTACTCGAAGTTAGTAAAGTTTCCGAAGTTAGTAAAGTTTACGAAGTCAGTAAAATTCTCGAATTTTGTTAGGTTCTTGAAAATAATTAAGTATTCGAAAATTTTGTGTGCTTTTAAGATTTCGTGTACTTTTAGATTTTCGTGTACTTTTAGATTTCGTGAACTTTTATTTTCGAGAACTTTTAAGTTTGAATGCTTTAATTTCGTGAACTTTTAAGTTTGAGTACTTTTATGTTCGTGAACAATAAATTTCGAGTACTTTAAATTTCGAGTACTTTCAATTTCGAGTACTTTCAATTTCGAGTACTTTTAAATTCGTATACTTTTAAGTTCGAATACTTTTGATTCCGAAAATTTCTAGGTTTACGAAAAACGCACCAGATTTCACGTTTACGAAAACGAACCTGTTTTAAGGTTTTATGAAAAAACGAACCAGATTTCATACTCATTTTTCGAAAACGGTTTTGATTTTTATATTAATTTCGGATTTGGAATCGATTAATCAACATATAGCTCTGATACCACATGTTGATCGATTCCTTTGATTATAAACATACGTACATACGTAAACTATAACAATGGTATGAGATTAGATGAAACTTGTAATCCAGTGAAAGCATTGTTGATTCCAGACATGGTGCTTGAGATGAATCTGACCAGGTTCCTGTTTAGGGTGTACGATTAGGATGGATTAGATGAGAGGCTCGGTTGAGGTTCACGAGTTCTCTATTGTTGAGGAGAAAAACGTGAACAATGATGTTGTGTGTAACCTTAATTATGAACCTTAATCTCATATTTATATACACCGAAGGGGAAACCCTAATTAGGATAAATAAGGATAATTACGTCCATCAAATAATTATCTATCTGCTAGGGTATTTACGTAATTGATATATTTAATTAAATAATCATGAGGGCCATATATTATTCATTTAATTATTTATTTCCAACAGTTTGGATAAGGTATTTAACATATGAATAACAGAGTTATTTAAATGATGTTAGATGCAAATTAATTGAGAAAGAAAGAACATAATTTTTAACTTTTTTTTCTGTAGATAAAAGTATTTTAATTTACAGTATTGTATTAAAGTTTATAATCAGTTTTTGATATTGAAGATGAAAACTCATTCATACATAAATACTTGTTCGGCTTGTGTTGTCACAAAGTTAATTCTAAAAGTTCTCGTATGGCTGCTTCACACCAGCCCCAAAAGTTCTAGTTCAGGGCTACTTCACTTATTAGATCCCCGTATATGTGTATGTATGTATGGAAAGTAAATATGGTATTGTCGCACACGTAAGTGAATATAGATTGATTTTGAAGAGTTTTTAAAAAATATAGATAATAGATGGGAGATACATCATTCAAATGTAAAATATGTCTACCATCACATGAAGCAAAAGGAGGAACTATACTGTAACATCAGTGCCGGAATCATCGCCGGAACAGTGATCGCTACAGTAACTCGTACAGTAACTCAGGTACACATTACGTGAAACTATGTTTATGCTATGGATACTTAATGCTTAACACGAAACTATTATGCTATTGTCTGAAATCTGATTAAAACCTTAGGGTTTAACAGTCAGAAACACATCAGACAACACAGTACTGATTCACACAAGCTTGAGTTGATGCTATTATGTATAAACGTATGCGAGGTTAAACAAAACAAAACCCCAACGGTTGTTATTACGGAATGCTAAACCGACGAATTATCTGTATAGGTGACGATCTGTACGAATAATTCTGAGAGTTTAAAGTTTTGAAATAATGACTGAAGTTAGAAAACAAGCATCAGAAAGCCAAACCATCGTCGTGTTCGTTCGAATGACGATTCAAACGAATACGCGCAATGGTGACGCGTTCTGACGAAAAGAAAACGAAAACGAAATCAACACGAATGATAATAAATTTAAGAGAAGTTAATGTTTAATATTTATTAGGAATTACAACCTTTTCAGATAACTTAAATAAAACACATTTATTCAAAGCGCGTAGAAATCGCGGAGACAATAAATAAACGCGTAAAACAATAATTTACGATAAATAATGCAACAGAATGATACTTAAAACAATACGAGAGATAACCACTTTCCAAACGTTTAATAATAAACCCTTTTATTTAAGTTACAAAATACGCGCGTAACGTGCCGGAAACGCGACGAAAACGAGAACCGAGCAACCGAAACGAACCCGAATACCCACGGGGTATATAAACATCAAATGACTCATTTAATTCATTTCTACCATCATCTCTCTCTCTCTAAGTTTTCCATCTTCAAACATCAAGATATTGGCCATTTCTCAACAGGATCGCGAGTTCTTGGTGTCCACGCATAGCTAGCAACAAGCTCTACCAAGAAGTACAGCAGATCAGAGGGAATAACCACAGAAAATTAAGGTATGAGGCGTGAAATGCTCAAAAAATAGTGTTTTCTCAACCCTAGTCGAACCACACACACTCTATCGGTGTAAAACCCTAAACCACATGCACCTTACATCACTAGTGACTTATCTATGCGGCGCAACACTATGGGGATGATCCAAACGAGGGTTTAGTCTGATGGTGATGAGGAAACCCACAGGGTTTGGCGAAGGTGGTGTAGCCGAACATTGCCAGGTTCCCGAACCTTACACCCTAATGCATGAGAGCCGAACCTTGCTGCCATCACATCAGGCGAACCTAAGTAGTACCAAGTCCCCTCCTGCTACGAACCTAGCCCCATGTGGCATCCGAAAGTCTTGCATGCAGACGAACCTGTCGCTAACAGAGTCGAACCCTAGTATAGTCACGAACCTTCAAGCATAGCATGACCGAACCTGTACTTCCAAATCATTAGCCGAACCTTGTTCTCATTTCAGGCGAACCTCGGGCTGCGTCAGTTGTGGCCGAACCTTGGGGACGAACGAACCCCCTTGCCAGCCACGAACCCTAGCTTACACCGAACCCCTAGCTACGCACCTATGACTGACGAACCCACATGAGACGGCCGAACCTTACTGCCCAACGAACCTGCATGGCTAAGCTCCATGTAGCCGAACCCTTCTATTGTAGCCGAACCCCATCATCATGTGAACCTCTTTCTTTGACCACGAACCTTCGTACATGCATGACGAACCCAGGACTGCACCATCACCGAACCTTAGCCATCACCACCGAACCCTACTAATAGGTTCGCCGGAGTACCCTGGAGCCGAACCCTTGGTCGGATGAGTGGAAGGTTCGCTGATGAAAAGGGTGGGGATACACTTTCGATGACCAGCTAAACACTTAACCCATAGCCCACTTGGCCCAAATAAATGGTTCAGCCCAAGTATTTTATTCGGCCCAACAGTGGGCACTCGACCCATAATGATTTCTATGTTCGAAGGTCTTGAATTTTGCCCAACTATGACATTTTGGCTCATTTTCCTTAGTTCGGCCCAACACACTATTTCGGCCCAATAGAAAATCATAAGCCCATATAGCAGGCTCGAGACACAACAAGTTCGACCCAACGACATTGGGTGGACCCATAGGTTAGGCCGACCCACGCACAACTTAAACCGGCCCAAATTCCCTTGCGCATGTAAAATCCTAATCGGCCTAAGGCCTTAGTGGGCCTAAACCTTGGGACGACCCATGGTACACTCGGCCGAGCCCAATAGAACCTTTAGGCCCAATTGGCCCACATAAGTAACATGTTCTAAGTGGTTATTCGGCTCCCATGGTCATTGAGATAATCTAACACCCTAAAAACCCCTAATTGGGATAATATGTATAAATCACTTGATGAGTCATGGGTTACTACAAAGGTGATAGAAACTCTTTGGGAATTAACAAACCTTATACAACATAGAGTTTTGTCCTTTAAACTTAATAACAAGAGATCCAAGGATAACATACTAAGATTTAACTCAATTGGTTGAGCGTTAGAAAACCTATGACCATGAAACCAAAGCCGAATAATGATGAAGACATACAAGTGGTAGCCAACATTAGGAATAACACTAACACATACACGCACACAAATCGCAATAATTGATACTTATGAGTCAAATACAACATGAAATCAATACAGGATTGTGAACATCACTACAAGTACAAACAACGAGCGCGCGTATTCTTGTTATACTTAGTCAACCACTACAAACACAAGGTGAGTTCATTTGTCCCTTTTCAAACTTATTTGTTTTACTTCGGGACTGAGAAGCATGTTATACATTTTAAGAAATTATTGAAATGTATTTAATGTTTTTTAAACATAATCATGATACTTACACTAAAGCTTATGCTTGGAAACTATTATTTTTGAGAAGCTATATACTTGATGCTTAAACTATATGCTTGATGCTTATGCTATAAACTTGATGCTTAAACTAGAGTATTGATGCTTATGCTATAAATTTGATGCTTAAACTAGAGGCGTGATGCTTATGCTATAAACTTGATGCTTAAACTAGAGGCTTGATGCTTATGCTACAAACTTGATGCTTAAACTATATGCTAATGCCTGAAACTATATGCTTGAAACTATGATTGTGTGCAAAATGCTAAGCTTGTATCTAATCATGGGCTACGTGTCACACCCCGAGCCGGCGGGGTTGGATCGGAGTCCCCGCCGGGCGGAAGGTTCCCGGGGCGTGATATCGCGGGTGATAATCAAGATGATCAGATTGTTTACATAGCATCAATGTTTAAGAATATCTAAAGCACAATCAAATGATATCTAGGATTACAAAGTTAAATTACAATATCAATATTCTGCAATTTAACTTAGTAAACCTAACCAAAAGAATCACATGTTTATATCTTGTAACTATACAAGATATCAAAAGTAATGTATATCATCAACAAAAGATGTGCTTCTCCAAAAGTCTACTAGGTCCTCTATCTGGGCAGCCTAGTATGCAAAATCCAAGAGCTTAAGCGTAAACCTGTTCTTCACCTGAGAAAGCATGTAAAAAGACCAAGTCAACACAACGGTTGGTGAGTTCATAATGTTTATATGTTTAAAATAGTTTTAACACAAACCTCCTTCGGTAAAACCTTAACCTCATTAACTCCACATGTAATATTCAAATCGGTATGCTTATATATAGGGCATATGTAAGGGAACAAGCCCTAGCCAACATCCCACCACATACTAATCCGGATATGACACTGTTGTTAATAATAATTAAGCATTTTACCAACCAATCAACCCATTCCTCGTCAAAGCTTTTGTCTTCTGTTTCAAAGTTTACAAGTTTATCGTGTTCCCAAGTGTTAGTTTCAAAGTATGTTTATCAAGCATCAAGTTTCACACGCACATAGTTTAACTGTCCCTAATCCCATATGTGAGTACAAGCTCTGCACTAGCAGTCGTTTAGCAATTACGTAGCTCACGGGTTAGTTAAGCTTAGTCTAGAAATTACGTGTCTCCTATACAAGATACAAGCTCTGGACTACCAGCCGTTTAGCAATTACATATCTCATACATAGACACAAGCCATGCATACACAAATAATCCAGCAATTACATATCTCCTATAAGCAGACAAAAGCTCTGGACTACCAGAAGTTTAGCAATTACATGTCTCTTATATAGATAATAGCTTAGCATCGTTATGTTTATGTTTAGCAATTACATACCTCACATAAGCAGACAAAAGCTCTGGAATACCAGAAGTTTAGCAATTACATGTCTCTTATATCTAGGTAATAGCCTAGTATCGTTACGTTTATGTTTAGCAATTACATACCTCATATAAGCAGACAAAAGCTCTGGACTACCAGAAGTTTAGCAATTACATGTCTCTTATATCTAGGTAATAGCCTAGTCTCGTTACGTTTATGTTTTTACTTGTATCTCACCCCATAGGTACAAGCTCTGGGCTACCAGAAGTTTAGCAATTACGTAGCCTATGGTTAGATACATGTACAATGTTTCATGTGCAAGTAGTAGTTTCCAAGCATAAAGTTTCAAGTGTTCACACAATGATTCATAAGTGTCAAGTATCATGTTTAAGCGTATCACATCACAATCATCAAGTATCTTGTTTAAGCATAATGTTGTCACAAGCATGAAGTATCATGTTTAAGCATATCGTTTCACAAGCATCTCATCTCCTATTTAAGTATCATGTCTCATATAAAAGCATCACGTCTCATAAGCATCCAACAAATGATATCAAGCATCAAGCATAAAGTATAAGTTTCAACATAAGTATCATGTTTATGTTTAAAGCATTAAGTAACATTTCAACAATTTATGAAAATGTTTGACATGCTTCTCAGTCCCGAAGTAAAACAAATAAGTTTCAAAGGGGACAAATGAACTCACCTTAATTGCTTAGTGATTGACTATGTAGAATAGGAATGCACGCTCTCTTTGTTTTCACTTGTTATCATGTTCACGCTCCTGTATTGATTTCACGATGTTGTAGTTTATAAGTATATGTTGTAGTGATTTGTGAGTGTGTAAGTGTTAGTCCTAAGGTTGACTAATACTCGTGAGTTTTGTTTGTTATCCGGCCCGGGATCCATATGTTAAGTAATCTCGTGTTAAATCTCATTGAGTGTTTAACTTTCTTTGAATTAACGCTTAACTCATACATCAAAGCTTTTTAAATAATGTGTTTAAGACTTCGCATCGGTTGTATTATCATTTTAACATCACTTTAATTAAAGTGATGTTTCATGAAATTGTTTATTACCGTTTCCAAAGTTCATTACTACGTTTATCAATTTCTTGAAAATCTATTGGGCCGGATATCTCATATTGGACCTTACATGCTAATATTGGGCCTACAAAGTGTGTGTGGACCGGTTATGGGTATTGGGTCGTGATGTTTATGTTGGACCGATATTGTACTCAAGATAATCGGGTTGGGCTCTCATGAATGGGCTTTAGGACCTGGGCCGAACAATTGGACCAGAATATCCCTATTGGGCCGACTAGGGCTGTTGGGCCTGTTCCTTTTTAATGGGCTTAACATGCTTGGCCGAAGGATGCTATTGTGATCAAATAATAGAAGTCTGTTGGACGGGATCTAACTTAGCCGACTAGGTGGAACTTCGGTCAGCTTCACCAGACCAGCGAACCTATCAGCTAGGAGCCCCAAGGTTCGGCTTCCATGAAGGCTAGGTTCGTCCAAATAGGGGAGGGTTCGGCTGTATGTTTGGAACCAGTAAGGTTCGGCTACAAGGTGCACTAACCCAAGGTTCGGCTTCCATGACTTCATATTCATAGGTTCGCGAAAAACAGGAGGGTTCGGTGATGATCAGCAGATTCGCTCGAAGGTCTAAGGTTTGGCACTCCTAGTGTGGGTTCGTGAGTCTCAGGCAAAAAGGTTCGTGTAGGGCTGCATCATAGGTTCGTGGTTATGGCTTGCTGATGAGGACAAAGATTCGGCCTGCATTGAAGGTTCGCTTCGCAGCTTGGTTCGGCTTGTGAGGGTTCGGCCAGGTGGCAAGGTCCCGAACCTGTTCATCCTCATTCAGCTTCGACCTGTAGCCATGAAATCTCCACATGATGTTCTGCCAGGATGAGATTTCGAGGGTGTGTGATGGAAATATATAGGTGGTTGGCCGGTTTAGTGCATGATAAACAATAGGGTTACGAAAACCCTATTTTTCCATGTTATTCCTAGCTTCATACCTTGAAATCAGTCGGCCAAACTCTCAGATCGGTTGTACTTCTGCGTAGAGGGCTTCGAGATGGTCGTTTAGGCGCAAGAATCATGTGATTTCGTCAAGAATTGAGGGAGATCTTGTGGTTTGAAGTTGGGAATTTGAGTGGAATGAGGATGACGGGTTTGGGAGGATTTTGAGGAGAGAGATTGTATAAAAATGAAATAAATGAATCATTTGGTGTTCATATACTCTCGCGGGTATCCGGGTTCGTTTCGGTTGCTCGGTTCGCGCCTTAGTCGCGTATCCGGTACGTTACGCGTGTATTTTGCAATTTAAATAAAAGAACTTTTATGTTAGACTGTTTAGAATGTAATTATTATACGAAATTATTTTAATTATCGTTGCGTTTATTTATTTTTCGAATTCAGTTATTGTTACGCGTTTTGATAATTCGTTCGTGATTTAAATAAAATAGTTTAGTTTATTTTTATTTATGATGAGTTTCAAAATTGTAAAATAAGAAATATTATATTTCTTTAAATTTAAGATCGTTCGTGTCGTTTTCGTGTTCGTTTTCGTTTCGTCAGATCGCGTCGCCATCGCGCGTATTCGTTCGAATCGTCATTCGAACGAACACGTCAATGGTTTGGCTTTCTGATTCTTGTTTTCTACTGTTAAGTCATTATTTCAGAACGTTAAACCATCAGAATCATTCGTACAGATCGTCACCTATACGAATAACACGTCGGTTTAGCATTCTGAAACGACAACCGTTAAGGTTTTGTTTTGTTTATCCTCACATACGTTTACACCAAATAATATCACATCAAGTATTTATGTTTCAACACTGTGTTGTCTGACATGTTTCCTGACTGTTAAATCCTAAGATTTCAATCAGATTCAGACAATCGTTTAATAGTTTCATGTTAATCAGTATGCATCAATAGTATAAACATAGTTTCACGTAATGTGTACCTGAATTACTGTACGGTTTACTGTTGCGATCACTGTTCCGGCACGCGTCCGGCACTAATGTTACACTACGTGATTGCTAAACGACTGCTAGAACAAAGCTTGTACCCATGCATTGATATACGTGAAAGCTAAACTATGACGATGCTAAGCTGTTATCTATATAAGAGACACGTAATTGCAAAACTTCTGCTAGAGCAGGGCTTGTGTCTGCTTATATGAGATATGTAAATGCTAAACTACTTGTGTACGTGAGAGGCCCCGTTCCCCGGAAGTCCCTCAGTTGGTAAAACATCAAAAACATAGCTCTTAAACCGTAGAATAGTAGAATACTATGGCAGCGGAAATCTTTCCATAACATTTAATCTTAACAGGAATGCCAGTTTCTGAATAGGTAGTCCTCATGTCTTGCCACGAGCTATCATATCCTTATCATAACCTGCTCAACCTGACATGCATGTAAAACAAGTCAGCTTTATGCTGGTGAGTTCTAAGTTCATTTCTTAGAAAAATCTTTATTTATTCATGTCATCACATGACAAAATTTAAATACGTTGCATACCTGTTCTCATATCATAGTTTCATAACATACATAGCCTCATAACATAATTACATAACATACATATCATCATAACATCATTCATACGGTGAAGAAACTTCACCGTTAACTGCTGACCCTGAAGTCAAACAGGCTTGAGCAGCATAAAGCTCTTTAACTACCAACCCGCAGCTGGTAACTCATACATGTATAAGATTTCTTTAACACTATCAACGCGCAGCTGATAACTCAAGCATGCCTAAGATTTCTTTAACTGAACTGGCGACACACAGTCGGCAGGCCTGTTCTTTCACAGGACTCTTTAACCATCAACCGAAATTGACGGCTCATACCGGTACAAGACTTCTTTACATATATCATTCATACATAATATGGTTTAAATCATTTAAACCATCATCATCATAAACGGCTCCTTTCACCGTAGTGTTCAAGTTTTGCCCAACCGCAGCCAGCAAAACCTCATTTCCTACTCAACCTCGGTTGAGTCCTTTAAAATCATTTCTTTCTCAACCGCAGTTGAGACTTTAAAACATTCATCATATTTTAGCTGAGATTCTTAAAAATCATTTACTTCTCAATCATCATTGAGACTTAACATATTCATTACATCTCAGCTGAAATTCTTAAAATCATTTACTTCTCAATCATAGTTGAGACTTAAAACATTCTTTTCTTTAAAACATTCTTTATCTATAAACATTCTTTATCTGTAAACTTTCTTTATCTGTAAACATGTTTTACCTGACTATAATCAGGTTAAAATCACTTTCATACAATACTTTATACATACATACAATCATTTTCATAACAGAACTTTATAACATGCATATCAGCCCAAAATGATAAAACATTTAAAACAGGGCTATAAGAACTCACAATCATTTCAAAGATATTTATCATACATGCACATCAGCCCTAAAACGTTAAAACAGTAAAAGAGGGCTCATAGAACTCACCTGAGCTATAGCACAATTTGATAGCTCCTCTTCCTTTCCTTACTTTCTCACTTCACAATGATATCCTATTAATATGAACATATCATCATGATTATAACCTTATCATTAAGGTTCTCAATTTACGATTACCGCTCAAAACTTCGGCATATCGTAACTTTCATTCGGAACTTTATTCCAAAATTCCGTTTACACTCATTTTGATCATTCTTATCTTTACAATCTTGTTATGCTTAAGATTGCTTATTCGCTCGGCTTAATTAAGCGTATTCTCTTATTTACTTAATTCGTCTTAGGCGTTGCTACTTACTGATTGAATCTTTCTGAACATTCAATGTCAAAGACATTGCGTTGATAGTCATCAAATAGTTAATGTTGTTGATTATCCCACTAGACAGGTTCCTAGACAGATTAATGGCTTAGAAATGATAGATCCTTGTTATTGATTACCCAAATATCATGAAATATCACAAGGTAGTATTAGAATAGGTTTAATAACCATGTTTAACATTCTGATCTGCCTGTTATCATAAACATCATATACTCGTTCCAGTGAGTATGTTAATGACTGTGATTAGTTTAAAACACTTAGAATTAACCTTGTATGTCCAAAAATTTATTAAACTAATCACATACTTTGTCACTACCAAATGGTTTAAACCAATATAACCATTATTATGATTTCATGCAAACCGGGCATTACAACGGCTCAAAACAAGGATTTTCCCATTAACAGTTCGAGTTTTTTGTTTATAATTAATCCTAGCCATCATCTAGGCAATAATCAACAACCCTAACTATATCATCACGTTCAGAAACAAGATTTAATCAATTATTACCAATCTAGAAGGTTAGAATGAACCGTTACCTCTTCAGACGGAGTTCTGCGGTTAAAAAGATGATCCGGACTTGCAGAAACGTTCCCTGCTGCGCTCTAAACCTTGAGAAGCCTTCAAAATTGAGTTTTGATGGATTAAAGGGTGGTCTTTCGTGTGTGGTGGCTGGAAACGTCGAAGGGAAGAAATAAAATAGTTTTCTAGATGAATTCTGGTATTTCTTCCAACTTTAAGTCGGTTTCCCCTCGTCGCGTACCGCGAGCGTAGCCAGATAGGAGCTTCGCGTACCGCGAAGAAATCCGGAAGATTTAAATATTTTGTACACATCGCGTACCGCGAAGAGGATCAAACACGAGCTTCGCGTACCGCGACGATCCCCAGAATTCAATACTTAGAAATTTTTCTTCGTTTTTCGATTCCGGACAATCCGTAACTCCGTTTCGCGCATGGTTTTCGCCCACGTTCACCATTTCTCGCGTACTACCATCCTGTAATAATTTCGATTGTCAAATCAGCGTGGATTTCATGCGCGATCAAATGTGCTAAGTCTTTGGCTGTTACAAATCTACCCTCCTTACAATAGGTTTCGTCCTCGAAACCTGTTACGTATTAAACAACGTGGGTAGAGTCGTTTCATCTCACCTTCAGTCTTCCATGTAGCCTCAAATCCTTTTCGGTGTTTCCATTAAACCTTAATTTGTCTAATCGTCTTGTTACGCAATTGTTTTATTTTTGTCAACAATTACAATTGGTTCTTCTATGTAGTTTAACATTTCATCAGCTTCAATAGCGTTTAATGGTACATATCCTACATTATCTGCTAGATACTTCCTAATCATCGTACAACCACTGCTACCAAGTGTAACAATGGCTTATGTTGGCACAAGTCTCCATAAGCGTTGATCTGACCCGCCGAAGCGTTCTGCAGATCCATACTTACCCAGTAACAAGTACTGGAGCAACCATACTTACCCCATACGAATATGGGAGCAACATCATACTTACCCTATAGCACTTATAGGGATATCATTCATTCATCATACATGATACACTAGCATCATATCACCATTCCGTATAATCATCATACATTTCATGCTAGCATCATAACGGCATTCATCATAGTCACCATGACATCTTAAACCTGTCATGCTAGTACTACTTCATCCTATAAATTTTCTAGTAACATAGGATTACTCATAACATACTTTATTGGTATCATATCATCATAAAATCCGAGCATCATACCATGTCATGCTAGCAACATATCATCATATCATTTATCATGGCATCGTGAACACGTTATGCTAGCATATAATCATCATAGCATCATACTGTCATCCTAGCAGCCTAGGATTTCATCATAACACCTATAATTGTCATCATACCATGTTATCATACAATTCATCATCATAACTTACTAACATGCATTCATCATGCTTAGCCGACTTTCATGCATAAATCGTGCTAAAGCTAAACGTACATACATAGTCATGGTATATCATCATTCATCATTCGTTCATCAGCATCATAAGCACAGAACAACGTAAACATAACAATAAGCATGCTTTAATCACACGTTAAAGATCACATGGTAACAAATCGTTTTCCCCTTTATGTCATACTTTAGCTGTGACAGGTAGCTTATTATGACACTTAATCCTTACGTCCTTATCTTTTCCTAGCTGTATGCTACCACATGTCATATTCTTTAGCTACAGCATGCGTTATTCTTTACTTTGTTGACTGTGCTAACATTTTCACATTTAATCTCTACCAACACTTATCTCTCTTGGCATTAAACCATTTACAAAGCACTTGTTGGAATTTGGTCATAAATAACTCTTCTTAACATAACTTACATACATATCTTAACACATAAGGTTGTCAATGCATAAGGCCAACCAAATTTTTCATTACATAAAACAGACCAACCCAAATCATAGCGCTACGGCGAGATTTCGTTGATCAACTTATAATAAGAATCTTCTTGTTTCCCCTCAATAGGAGGACTTTATCATTTACATTATCATTTGCCTCATTAAGAGGGCTTCATCATTTTCCATTGTTAAGAAGACTTTATCGTTTGCCTCAACAAGGAAACTGCATCATTTGATCCACTTTATGCACGACAATCTTATCATAAAACCTTCCTTTGATAACATACGTATGCACACTATCACATAACGATACCATGAATTTTCTTACACCTGAGACAATGGCAATCATTCTTTATCTTTAAGCTTGTATTAATACAAAGCTACTTAAGTAGTTTCTTGCCATAGATGCAAGACTCTCTTAATATCTATAACCGTATTAAACCCACATCTTACAATCTATATTTTAAGCTCTATACATATTCTATGCATGTTCAACATCTGTCATCTTGTGAAGATAATATAGTTTATTAAACGATAACAATGTTGCAACACGTAGGTATCCTCCTCTAGCATAAATAGCTTTACGTTAGAGTTATTAAAATCATCTCTAACATCTTTAGCATACCAGTTCTTGGTTCAATAGGTCGTCACATCACTTCTTGTCAAAAGCAATTCGTATTATTTCACCCTTTCATAACCTTCGAACTTTCTTGATGGTTTAACATTTCTTTTCATTCGCATTTGACATAAGACTAACTCTATACTTTTCATTCACTTATACCCTATGCCAGGCATGCATTCATTTACCATCATTTATCTTTGCTTATCAATCCCTAATCGCATCTTTATCACATATGTCTTTATAATCAACTTTTCTATTTCACTTTCACATTTAGTAACCACCGGTACAATTCCCAATTTCGAATGTCAACATGTATTCCTCAACCTAGTGAGACCTTGTCAGGATTTAGGATACTAACAAAGCATTATCACTCATGACATAGAGAATAATCTCATCAAATCTCTAGGTCAAATTTGAACTTACATCACCTCAATCGGATGTACTTATCCTTACTTTATAATATTATTCATTCTCAGGCGATGAATAATTCATCCATAAATAAAGTTCCTTGATTCCTTTATAAGCCATTTCCTTCATTCATACGTTAATTCTATCATTCGTAAACCAATTGGATCACCTACACATAAACTCAGTCAACCGTGATGATTCTCTTCATCCGTGATTGATTTATTTCATCCATATTGATATACATACATTCCTATCTTCATTATGTTACCGTTGCCCGAGTAATAACACCCTACACTGCATTCACCATTATTGTCCTCACCACCTCCCATGTATACGTTACTTCGTGAGCAGTCATCATCTTCCAACTACATTTCTACCATTGATCAAACTCTGTTTCCATGTTCTAATGGTTTCCTTCCTGATCGACCTTTGAATTATCACATTTACAATTTCTTAGAGTATGTCATTCAGCATTAGCTTCTCAACAACTTCAATGATGAATTCACTGTGACCATAATGTAATTAGGAAATAAAGGTATTCGTATGATAGACAATAACACAAACTTAGTTGTATAGTAAATCATTAATAACAGTGTCCGGAATGTCATTAATCACTTACTTTTCCAACTGTGTTTCTATTATTCCCATTCATACTTTATACCTATTAATCCATGTATCTTTGTCAAACCCATAAAGTAAGACCTTAATCAGTATCCATCTGACCAAGCAAACATTCCCAATTGTCTCCATAACCCTTTCAACCTCGCTATTCGCATGTTGTTCTTTACCTTTATTGGCATCAAATAGTTATAATTCGTTCAGTCATTAAATCTTTCCTATGGTGTCCAAGTCATATGACAGATGAAACCCGAGCATTAGTCATATAGATAGATCCGTAACCGCAGTAGCTAATTGCGGTCACTATTTATCTGTACTCGTGTGTCTAGGGTTTCTTCCACCACATGCTTAGTTCATTTCCTAATAAACATTATTATTACCCATAGTCTAAACAATCCAACATATTCATGCATCTTAACACATATAGGCACATAAACATACATTTTTACTTTAACTACATCATATTGACTTTAAGGTACATAAACCTTAAATCTATTTCAAATATATCATAACACATATTCCTTACTTTAGCAAGATTCTCGTGGCATTGAACTACCTTTAACTGGCTTCCTTAACCTTGATCCCATTCTCAGTTTAAGTTCAGGCATTAGGTTATGCCCGAATCTCTCAAACTATGGCTCTGATACCAACTTGAGAGGCCCCGTTCCCCGGAAGTCCCTCAGTTGGTAAAACATCAAAAACATAGCTCTTAAACCGTAGAATAGTAGAATACTATGGCAGCGGAAATCTTTCCATAACATTTAATCTTAACAGGAATGCCAGTTTCTGAATAGGTAGTCCTCATGTCTTGCCACGAGCTATCATATCCTTATCATAACCTGCTCAACCTGACATGCATGTAAAACAAGTCAGCTTTATGCTGGTGAGTTCTAAGTTCATTTCTTAGAAAAATCTTTATTTATTCATGTCATCACATGACAAAATTTAAATACGTTGCATACCTGTTCTCATATCATAGTTTCATAACATACATAGCCTCATAACATAATTACATAACATACATATCATCATAACATCATTCATACGGTGAAGAAACTTCACCGTTAACTGCTGACCCTGAAGTCAAACAGGCTTGAGCAGCATAAAGCTCTTTAACTACCAACCCGCAGCTGGTAACTCATACATGTATAAGATTTCTTTAACACTATCAACGCGCAGCTGATAACTCAAGCATGCCTAAGATTTCTTTAACTGAACTGGCGACACACAGTCGGCAGGCCTGTTCTTTCACAGGACTCTTTAACCATCAACCGAAATTGACGGCTCATACCGGTACAAGACTTCTTTACATATATCATTCATACATAATATGGTTTAAATCATTTAAACCATCATCATCATAAACGGCTCCTTTCACCGTAGTGTTCAAGTTTTGCCCAACCGCAGCCAGCAAAACCTCATTTCCTACTCAACCTCGGTTGAGTCCTTTAAAATCATTTCTTTCTCAACCGCAGTTGAGACTTTAAAACATTCATCATATTTTAGCTGAGATTCTTAAAAATCATTTACTTCTCAATCATCATTGAGACTTAACATATTCATTACATCTCAGCTGAAATTCTTAAAATCATTTACTTCTCAATCATAGTTGAGACTTAAAACATTCTTTTCTTTAAAACATTCTTTATCTATAAACATTCTTTATCTGTAAACTTTCTTTATCTGTAAACATGTTTTACCTGACTATAATCAGGTTAAAATCACTTTCATACAATACTTTATACATACATACAATCATTTTCATAACAGAACTTTATAACATGCATATCAGCCCAAAATGATAAAACATTTAAAACAGGGCTATAAGAACTCACAATCATTTCAAAGATATTTATCATACATGCACATCAGCCCTAAAACGTTAAAACAGTAAAAGAGGGCTCATAGAACTCACCTGAGCTATAGCACAATTTGATAGCTCCTCTTCCTTTCCTTACTTTCTCACTTCACAATGATATCCTATTAATATGAACATATCATCATGATTATAACCTTATCATTAAGGTTCTCAATTTACGATTACCGCTCAAAACTTCGGCATATCGTAACTTTCATTCGGAACTTTATTCCAAAATTCCGTTTACACTCATTTTGATCATTCTTATCTTTACAATCTTGTTATGCTTAAGATTGCTTATTCGCTCGGCTTAATTAAGCGTATTCTCTTATTTACTTAATTCGTCTTAGGCGTTGCTACTTACTGATTGAATCTTTCTGAACATTCAATGTCAAAGACATTGCCTTGATAGTCATCAAATAGTTAATGTTGTTGATTATCCCACTAGACAGGTTCCTAGACAGATTAATGGCTTAGAAATGATAGATCCTTGTTATTGATTACCCAAATATCATGAAATATCACAAGGTAGTATTAGAATAGGTTTAATAACCATGTTTAACATTCTGATCTGCCTGTTATCATAAACATCATATACTCGTTCCAGTGAGTATGTTAATGACTGTGATTAGTTTAAAACACTTAGAATTAACCTTGTATGTCCAAAAATTTATTAAACTAATCACATACTTTGTCACTACCAAATGGTTTAAACCAATATAACCATTATTATGATTTCATGCAAACCGGGCATTACAACGGCTCAAAACAAGGATTTTCCCATTAACAGTTCGAGTTTTTTGTTTATAATTAATCCTAGCCATCATCTAGGCAATAATCAACAACCCTAACTATATCATCACGTTCAGAAACAAGATTTAATCAATTATTACCAATCTAGAAGGTTAGAATGAACCGTTACCTCTTCAGACGGAGTTCTGCGGTTAAAAAGATGATCCGGACTTGCAGAAACGTTCCCTGCTGCGCTCTAAACCTTGAGAAGCCTTCAAAATTGAGTTTTGATGGATTAAAGGGTGGTCTTTCGTGTGTGGTGGCTGGAAACGTCGAAGGGAAGAAATAAAATAGTTTTCTAGATGAATTCTGGTATTTCTTCCAACTTTAAGTCGGTTTCCCCTCGTCGCGTACCGCGAGCGTAGCCAGATAGGAGCTTCGCGTACCGCGAAGAAATCCGGAAGATTTAAATATTTTGTACACATCGCGTACCGCGAAGAGGATCAAACACGAGCTTCGCGTACCGCGACGATCCCCAGAATTCAATACTTAGAAATTTTTCTTCGTTTTTCGATTCCGGACAATCCGTAACTCCGTTTCGCGCATGGTTTTCGCCCACGTTCACCATTTCTCGCGTACTACCATCCTGTAATAATTTCGATTGTCAAATCAGCGTGGATTTCATGCGCGATCAAATGTGCTAAGTCTTTGGCTGTTACAAATCTACCCTCCTTACAATAGGTTTCGTCCTCGAAACCTGTTACGTATTAAACAACGTGGGTAGAGTCGTTTCATCTCACCTTCAGTCTTCCATGTAGCCTCAAATCCTTTTCGGTGTTTCCATTAAACCTTAATTTGTCTAATCGTCTTGTTACGCAATTGTTTTATTTTTGTCAACAATTACAATTGGTTCTTCTATGTAGTTTAACATTTCATCAGCTTCAATAGCGTTTAATGGTACATATCCTACATTATCTGCTAGATACTTCCTAATCATCGTACAACCACTGCTACCAAGTGTAACAATGGCTTATGTTGGCACAAGTCTCCATAAGCGTTGATCTGACCCGCCGAAGCGTTCTGCAGATCCATACTTACCCAGTAACAAGTACTGGAGCAACCATACTTACCCCATACGAATATGGGAGCAACATCATACTTACCCTATAGCACTTATAGGGATATCATTCATTCATCATACATGATACACTAGCATCATATCACCATTCCGTATAATCATCATACATTTCATGCTAGCATCATAACGGCATTCATCATAGTCACCATGACATCTTAAACCTGTCATGCTAGTACTACTTCATCCTATAAATTTTCTAGTAACATAGGATTACTCATAACATACTTTATTGGTATCATATCATCATAAAATCCGAGCATCATACCATGTCATGCTAGCAACATATCATCATATCATTTATCATGGCATCGTGAACACGTTATGCTAGCATATAATCATCATAGCATCATACTGTCATCCTAGCAGCCTAGGATTTCATCATAACACCTATAATTGTCATCATACCATGTTATCATACAATTCATCATCATAACTTACTAACATGCATTCATCATGCTTAGCCGACTTTCATGCATAAATCGTGCTAAAGCTAAACGTACATACATAGTCATGGTATATCATCATTCATCATTCGTTCATCAGCATCATAAGCACAGAACAACGTAAACATAACAATAAGCATGCTTTAATCACACGTTAAAGATCACATGGTAACAAATCGTTTTCCCCTTTATGTCATACTTTAGCTGTGACAGGTAGCTTATTATGACACTTAATCCTTACGTCCTTATCTTTTCCTAGCTGTATGCTACCACATGTCATATTCTTTAGCTACAGCATGCGTTATTCTTTACTTTGTTGACTGTGCTAACATTTTCACATTTAATCTCTACCAACACTTATCTCTCTTGGCATTAAACCATTTACAAAGCACTTGTTGGAATTTGGTCATAAATAACTCTTCTTAACATAACTTACATACATATCTTAACACATAAGGTTGTCAATGCATAAGGCCAACCAAATTTTTCATTACATAAAACAGACCAACCCAAATCATAGCGCTACGGCGAGATTTCGTTGATCAACTTATAATAAGAATCTTCTTGTTTCCCCTCAATAGGAGGACTTTATCATTTACATTATCATTTGCCTCATTAAGAGGGCTTCATCATTTTCCATTGTTAAGAAGACTTTATCGTTTGCCTCAACAAGGAAACTGCATCATTTGATCCACTTTATGCACGACAATCTTATCATAAAACCTTCCTTTGATAACATACGTATGCACACTATCACATAACGATACCATGAATTTTCTTACACCTGAGACAATGGCAATCATTCTTTATCTTTAAGCTTGTATTAATACAAAGCTACTTAAGTAGTTTCTTGCCATAGATGCAAGACTCTCTTAATATCTATAACCGTATTAAACCCACATCTTACAATCTATATTTTAAGCTCTATACATATTCTATGCATGTTCAACATCTGTCATCTTGTGAAGATAATATAGTTTATTAAACGATAACAATGTTGCAACACGTAGGTATCCTCCTCTAGCATAAATAGCTTTACGTTAGAGTTATTAAAATCATCTCTAACATCTTTAGCATACCAGTTCTTGGTTCAATAGGTCGTCACATCACTTCTTGTCAAAAGCAATTCGTATTATTTCACCCTTTCATAACCTTCGAACTTTCTTGATGGTTTAACATTTCTTTTCATTCGCATTTGACATAAGACTAACTCTATACTTTTCATTCACTTATACCCTATGCCAGGCATGCATTCATTTACCATCATTTATCTTTGCTTATCAATCCCTAATCGCATCTTTATCACATATGTCTTTATAATCAACTTTTCTATTTCACTTTCACATTTAGTAACCACCGGTACAATTCCCAATTTCGAATGTCAACATGTATTCCTCAACCTAGTGAGACCTTGTCAGGATTTAGGATACTAACAAAGCATTATCACTCATGACATAGAGAATAATCTCATCAAATCTCTAGGTCAAATTTGAACTTACATCACCTCAATCGGATGTACTTATCCTTACTTTATAATATTATTCATTCTCAGGCGATGAATAATTCATCCATAAATAGAGTTCCTTGATTCCTTTATAAGCCATTTCCTTCATTCATACGTTAATTCTATCATTCGTAAACCAATTGGATCACCTACACATAAACTCAGTCAACCGTGATGATTCTCTTCATCCGTGATTGATTTATTTCATCCATATTGATATACATACATTCCTATCTTCATTATGTTACCGTTGCCCGAGTAATAACACCCTACACTGCATTCACCATTATTGTCCTCACCACCTCCCATGTATACGTTACTTCGTGAGCAGTCATCATCTTCCAACTACATTTCTACCATTGATCAAACTCTGTTTCCATGTTCTAATGGTTTCCTTCCTGATCGACCTTTGAATTATCACATTTACAATTTCTTAGAGTATGTCATTCAGCATTAGCTTCTCAACAACTTCAATGATGAATTCACTGTGACCATAATGTAATTAGGAAATAAAAGGTATTCGTATGATAGACAATAACACAAACTTAGTTGTATAGTAAATCATTAATAACAGTGTCCGGAATGTCATTAATCACTTACTTTTCCAACTGTGTTTCTATTATTCCCATTCATACTTTATACCTATTAATCCATGTATCTTTGTCAAACCCATAAAGTAAGACCTTAATCAGTATCCATCTGACCAAGCAAACATTCCCAATTGTCTCCATAACCCTTTCAACCTCGCTATTCGCATGTTGTTCTTTACCTTTATTGGCATCAAATAGTTATAATTCGTTCAGTCATTAAATCTTTCCTATGGTGTCCAAGTCATATGACAGATGAAACCCGAGCATTAGTCATATAGATAGATCCGTAACCGCAGTAGCTAATTGCGGTCACTATTTATCTGTACTCGTGTGTCTAGGGTTTCTTCCACCACATGCTTAGTTCATTTCCTAATAAACATTATTATTACCCATAGTCTAAACAATCCAACATATTCATGCATCTTAACACATATAGGCACATAAACATACATTTTTACTTTAACTACATCATATTGACTTTAAGGTACATAAACCTTAAATCTATTTCAAATATATCATAACACATATTCCTTACTTTAGCAAGATTCTCGTGGCATTGAACTACCTTTAACTGGCTTCCTTAACCTTGATCCCATTCTCAGTTTAAGTTCAGGCATTAGGTTATGCCCGAATCTCTCAAACTATGGCTCTGATACCAACTTGAGAGGCCCCGTTCCCCGGAAGTCCCTCAGTTGGTAAAACATCAAAAACATAGCTCTTAAACCGTAGAATAGTAGAATACTATGGCAGCGGAAATCTTTCCATAACATTTAATCTTAACAGGAATGCCAGTTTCTGAATAGGTAGTCCTCATGTCTTGCCACGAGCTATCATATCCTTATCATAACCTGCTCAACCTGACATGCATGTAAAACAAGTCAGCTTATGCTGGTGAGTTCTAAGTTCATTTCTTAGAAAAATCTTTATTTATTCATGTCATCACATGACAAAATTTAAATACGTTGCATACCTGTTCTCATATCATAGTTTCATAACATACATAGCCTCATAACATAATTACATAACATACATATCATCATAACATCATTCATACGGTGAAGAAACTTCACCGTTAACTGCTGACCCTGAAGTCAAACAGGCTTGAGCAGCATAAAGCTCTTTAACTACCAACCCGCAGCTGGTAACTCATACATGTATAAGATTTCTTTAACACTATCAACGCGCAGCTGATAACTCAAGCATGCCTAAGATTTCTTTAACTGAACTGGCGACACACAGTCGGCAGGCCTGTTCTTTCACAGGACTCTTTAACCATCAACCGAAATTGACGGCTCATACCGGTACAAGACTTCTTTACATATATCATTCATACATAATATGGTTTAAATCATTTAAACCATCATCATCATAAACGGCTCCTTTCACCGTAGTGTTCAAGTTTTGCCCAACCGCAGCCAGCAAAACCTCATTTCCTACTCAACCTCGGTTGAGTCCTTTAAAATCATTTCTTTCTCAACCGCAGTTGAGACTTTAAAACATTCATCATATTTTAGCTGAGATTCTTAAAAATCATTTACTTCTCAATCATCATTGAGACTTAACATATTCATTACATCTCAGCTGAAATTCTTAAAATCATTTACTTCTCAATCATAGTTGAGACTTAAAACATTCTTTTCTTTAAAACATTCTTTATCTATAAACATTCTTTATCTGTAAACTTTCTTTATCTGTAAACATGTTTTACCTGACTATAATCAGGTTAAAATCACTTTCATACAATACTTTATACATACATACAATCATTTTCATAACAGAACTTTATAACATGCATATCAGCCCAAAATGATAAAACATTTAAAACAGGGCTATAAGAACTCACAATCATTTCAAAGATATTTATCATACATGCACATCAGCCCTAAAACGTTAAAACAGTAAAAGAGGGCTCATAGAACTCACCTGAGCTATAGCACAATTTGATAGCTCCTCTTCCTTTCCTTACTTTCTCACTTCACAATGATATCCTATTAATATGAACATATCATCATGATTATAACCTTATCATTAAGGTTCTCAATTTACGATTACCGCTCAAAACTTCGGCATATCGTAACTTTCATTCGGAACTTTATTCCAAAATTCCGTTTACACTCATTTTGATCATTCTTATCTTTACAATCTTGTTATGCTTAAGATTGCTTATTCGCTCGGCTTAATTAAGCGTATTCTCTTATTTACTTAATTCATCTTAGGCGTTGCTACTTACTGATTGAATCTTTCTGAACATTCAATGTCAAAGACATTGCGTTGATAGTCATCAAATAGTTAATGTTGTTGATTATCCCACTAGACAGGTTCCTAGACAGATTAATGGCTTAGAAATGATAGATCCTTGTTATTGATTACCCAAATATCATGAAATATCACAAGGTAGTATTAGAATAGGTTTAATAACCATGTTTAACATTCTGATCTGCCTGTTATCATAAACATCATATACTCGTTCCAGTGAGTATGTTAATGACTGTGATTAGTTTAAAACACTTAGAATTAACCTTGTATGTCCAAAAATTTATTAAACTAATCACATACTTTGTCACTACCAAATGGTTTAAACCAATATAACCATTATTATGATTTCATGCAAACCGGGCATTACAACGGCTCAAAACAAGGATTTTCCCATTAACAGTTCGAGTTTTTTGTTTATAATTAATCCTAGCCATCATCTAGGCAATAATCAACAACCCTAACTATATCATCACGTTCAGAAACAAGATTTAATCAATTATTACCAATCTAGAAGGTTAGAATGAACCGTTACCTCTTCAGACGGAGTTCTGCGGTTAAAAAGATGATCCGGACTTGCAGAAACGTTCCCTGCTGCGCTCTAAACCTTGAGAAGCCTTCAAAATTGAGTTTTGATGGATTAAAGGGTGGTCTTTCGTGTGTGGTGGCTGGAAACATCGAAGGGAAGAAATAAAATAGTTTTCTAGATGAATTCTGGTATTTCTTCCAACTTTAAGTCGGTTTCCCCTCGTCGCGTACCGCGAGCGTAGCCAGATAGGAGCTTCGCGTACCGCGAAGAAATCCGGAAGATTTAAATATTTTGTACACATCGCGTACCGCGAAGAGGATCAAACACGAGCTTCGCGTACCGCGACGATCCCCAGAATTCAATACTTAGAAATTTTTCTTCGTTTTTCGATTCCGGACAATCCGTAACTCCGTTTCGCGCATGGTTTTCGCCCACGTTCACCATTTCTCGCGTACTACCATCCTGTAATAATTTCGATTGTCAAATCAGCGTGGATTTCATGCGCGATCAAATGTGCTAAGTCTTTGGCTGTTACAGTACGCATGGCTTGTGTCTATGTATGAGATACGTAATGGCTAAACTTCTGCTAGAGCAGGGCTTGTATCTTGTACAGGAGACACGTAATTGCTAGACTATTCGGATACTAAGCTTAACTAAATCATGAGATACGTAATGGCTAAACTTCTGCTAGAGCAGGGCTTGTATCTAGTCGTGGGCTACGTGATTGCTAAACGACTGCTAGAGCAAGGCTTGTACCCACGCATGAGATTAGTAAAAGTTAAACTATGGTGTGTGAAACTATGATGCTTGTTAAACTTATATCGAAGCTAATACATATGAATGCTATAGACTTGTAAACTTTGAAACAGTAAACTAAAGCTATGAGGAAGACTGGGTTGAATGGTAGGTAAAATGCTTAATTATTATTAACAACAGTGTCATATGCGGATTAGTATGTGGTGGGACGGCGTCTGGGCGGGTTGTAGGCTCGACTCAGGGGTATGCCCTATATATAAGCATACCGATTTGGATATTACATGTGGAGTTAATGAGGTTAAGGTTTTACCGAAAGAGGTTTGTTAAAGCTATTTTTAAACTTATAAACTATATGAACTCACCAACCATTGTGTTGACTTTGTTTTCTTACATGCTTACTCAGGTGATGAACAGGTTTAAGCTAAGGCTTCAGGATTTGCATACTAGGCTGCCCAGATAGAGGACCTAGTACACTTTTGGAAAGCACAGCTTTTGTTATTAACACAAGACACTTTTGATATCTTGTACAGATACAAGATAGAAACATTTGATTATTTTGATAGGTTTACTTAGTTAAATTACTGAACATTGATATTGTAATTTAACTTTGTAATCCTAGTTTAATGCTTGATTGTGCTTTAGTTATTCTTAACATTGATGCTATGTAAACAATCTGATCATCACGATTATCACTCCCGATATCGCGCCCCGAGAACCTTCCGCCCAACAGGGAAGTGGATCCGTCCCGCCGACTCGGGGTGTGACATATACGTTCACCAACCTAACACGTTCATCAAAAAAGATCAATAACACAAAAGGTATAAGTTGTTTAAAGCTTTGTATGGACCTGGCCAAGCACAAGTGGCAAGGAACACAAACCTTGACGAATCATTAATGAAACTTGTACTACAAGAAAAAGGACATTAAGTGTCACACCCCGACCGACGACAGAATACGTCGGGGCGCGAGCTCGACTGTTCATTAGCTCATGGTGCTATTATAACGTTTCATTATTTAATGCATCATTATTAAAAATTAAATACAACATTCATTAAATAATATACAAACATTACATAACTTGAATCAAAGTATTACAATTGAAAAATCTATACATTTGTTTCAATGTTTAAACTAGGTCACTAAGCCTATCTTATGTCTTCATCATACTTACTTATCCTGTTACATATGTAAAATAAGAGTTTGTCAACTATTTGCATAGTTGGTGAGTTCATGCACTAAGTTTAAATAAAATGTATAAAAAGGATGCAAACTATAGCCTAACTAGAATATGTATCTTAAGCATAGCATGAATACAAGTTTGAATAAATAGAATGAATGAATGAATAACAATAGCTTGTGTCCAAACAAGTATCCATACAAACTGTTAATTCAAGTATTGCCATACTGTAAATTAACATTTGTATTTCAACAAGTTTGTTAGGTGTACCTTTCACCTTTTTCGCACAATGACCAAAAGCCGATGCGAAGATGGTATCTAACTAATCTTAGGCTACTAAGTACTAGCTTGCTTGACTGGCAACACACATAAAACCACACATATAATCAACACATTGTATAAGCATAGCATCTAACACATAAAACTAACTAGGTCTAAGGCTTGCATCATAGATTGAATGAATAATAGAATGAATAAGGTTTTGAATAAGACATGTGTAACATTCCAAAAACAAAAAGGTAAAAGGGAGTGTGAAGAAACTCACTTGATTGTTTGCTTAGCTAGTCCAAATGCTTGATAGAGTTCTTAAGTCAAAAGGCACACATCAACCTAAAGTTTATATTAATGAATAGACTTAGTATTCCCAAAGTTCAAGCATTATATCTTAAGTCAATGGCTCTCATGGTTTTCTTAAAAATCAAAAGTTACAATTTACAGTATCATCGGTTTAGTTTGAATGATAGTTTGGAAAACTTTAATAATATATATTTCTACAAGTTTTTGTAGAATAATATCTTCATTGTTTTAAGGACTAGATATATTATTTGTGAGCAAAATAATAGTTCTAAATATATATATATATTGTTTCAGAAATAATAATAGTAATAAAGTATAATATCTACCAAAAATATAGAAATAATTGTTTTAGAGTAATTACGTACTTATTTAAAATAATTACGTGAGGTTATTCTAAATCTAAGTAAGGTCTCTTAAGTGTGTTGAATTTAATCAAATTTAGAATTTTAAAACGAGCAGTTGACATAAGATATAAAGTCATATTTACAAATATTGAATTAAATTATTTCAAAATAAGAATTCAGAAAGTGTTGTTGTTGTTGTTGGTTGTTGTTGGATTAAAAAAATCATATTTATTTGATAAATTGTAGTTGGATTAAAATGTTCTTTATAGTTTATTAGTTTAAGTATTAAATAATTAGTTAAAATGTATGCATTTTGTATTTTTCTTATTTTGTTTATAACAGAATTGAAATTAATATGTTCATAAAACTTCCTGCTAATCTAAATTAGCATGTTTTAAAAAAAAGGTTTAAATAGCTGAACTTAATTTGTTAAAACCAAAACAGGTCAGTAACTAGGCTCGAACCCGGGCTTCGGATATCCAAGTTTGACACCACACAAAGTATAACCGTCTCGGCTGGAGCTTCAAATTAGAGTTATATCATTTTAAAAATATTAAACATGTATAGAAAAACTTCACAATTCAGATATAACCCCAGATGAACCCTAAATTCTATTTGAATCAAATTCGTTCGATGTACATTCTGATCGTTAAGAAATTGATGGGGCTTTGATTCTGTATTGAAAGAAGAAGATATTGGTATGTTACTTACTTGGTTTTGTTTATGATTACATGGATTTCACTTGCGTGACCGATCCGGCGACCAACCGACTTGCAGGTTCCAAATACTCGATCATGGACCGGTGTAAATGATTTGTATTTGTATCAGATAGTTTCGCAGGTCTCCAAAGAACCAAATTCATCGATTAATTCCAGTTTTTATAGATGTAAAGTGTGATTCGTATTTCGGTCGAACTTTGATAATTTTGGTAAGTAAATCACGCGTTTACAGGTTGTAATCGTTTTAATTACTGATTGAAATAATCTACACCAATACATAGGTTTCCATGTTTGAAATTTATCGAGCTGGAACGCGTATTTTAAGCTAGATTTGTAGATTGGGTCGTGTGGGGATCCATGGGTCGGTTGAAGCTAAATGGGTGAAGGAGATAATAAGTTTGTGGGTTTTACAAGTTTAGTCCCTTCACTCTTCCTTTATTTTTTTTTATTTTTGTTTATTTTTGTTTATTTTTGTTTTATAGTTTTCCCCCACTCACCACCTTGGTTTATAAGATGCCCATTTTAGTCCCTCATATTATTTCTTAAAAATATATAAACCCTTTATTGATTTTTATTAACCTAAGTTTTATAAATTAAATAATTTGTTATTTCATGTAAATGACATTAAGAATTTATTAAACTTTTTTTTTATGGATTTAAACATCATTGTTTTATAAAAATCAATAATGTGTTTTTATCAATGCTATGTTTCATACATTTGGAAATGTTTTACCTTTTTAATCATTTGTTGTATTTATTTACTTATAATTTATGTGTTTATGAATAAATAGATTTTAAGGAATCCAAGAATTTTGTTTTATTATAAATCAAACATGATTACAATACTTGAAATTTAAGTGAAAACCCTAGGGATTGCATTTAGCGGCGACAAAAATCGCCACTAAAGATGCCCAAAATCACCGCTAATACGAATAGTGGTGACAGGTCACCGCTAAAGGGTCGTTACTAGAAAACGTCACTAATGTCCCATAAACTCCGCTAATACGTGTCACCGCTAAAGGTCCATGTTGCCACTATTGGTTGGTTTTAAAAGTTGGATTGCCATCATTAGCGGAGATTTTGTCGCCACTAATAGGTTGTTTCGCCACTTAAAGTGAAAAGCCCATTTAAAAGGTGCTTATATTACATACATGTTTCATGGTTTCGTACCACCTAAAATTGCAGAAATTATAAATTGCATTCAAATACCAAATTAAACATTCAAATCTTGTTTACAATACACATAAAACAAATAGTCCATAATTTTATCTAGTTTAAAACATTAAGAGTACATAAACCAAATAATTGTAACCATTCGTCTCCTTCATCTGAATCATCTTTCTCATTTGTATTTGGTTTCTTCTTTTCTGAAGCAAAGAATTGTAAGAGTTGTTCCATAAAACTTGAACCTTGAAACAAACTTGCAATTTGAGCCTAAAAAATAAATTATAAATTAAGTTAAACCAAAGTTGTTAAAACTATATCAAATGAGTCAACATGTAACAAAGTTTGCTAAAACTTACAAAATAGTTAAACATAACAAACTTGTACCAAATGGTCAAAATATACCAAAGTTGTCTAAACTTTACTAATCAGGTCAAAACATAACAAAGTTATCTAACACTTTTGCAAATTGTCAGAACATACCAAAGTTGTATAAAACTTTACTAAATGGGTCAAAACATAACAAAGTTATGTAACATTATATCAAATAGTCAAAACATACCAAAGTTATCTAAATGGGTCAAAACATACCAAAGTTATCTAAAATTTTACTAAATGGGTCAAATACTACCAAAATTGTCTAAAACTTTACTACATGGGTCAAAACATAACAAAGTTATCTAACACTTTAGCAAATGGTCAAAACATTTCAAAGTTATCTAAACTTTACTAAATAGGTCAAAACATAATAAAGTTATCTAACACTTTATCAAGTGGTCAAAACTTACCAAAGTTATCTAAAAGTTTACTAAATGGGTCAAAACATAACAAACTTGTCTAAAAATTTACTAAACAGGTCAAAACATAACAAAGTTATCTGGCACTTTACTAAATGGTCGCCACTATTGCCCATTTAATCTTAGCCATTGAATTCAATGGTTGGATTTGAATCCAAGAAAATCCGTGAGGGTGTCGCCGCAAAAGTATTATCGCTGCTACAAGTGTCGCCGCTATTGAGATGTTTTCTTCTAGTTTTGGTTTTCCTAATACAAATAAGAGCAAGCTATTTAAAAAAGAGTATTGAAACTAATGATTTTTGGTTTTTGGTGTTTATATAGACGATTTAATTGTATTAGGAACTAGTGTGCAAGAAATCGTCAGCTTCAAGAAGAAGATGTCCTCCGATTTCGAGATGAGTGATCTCAATTTTTACCCTGCTACCTTGATATCAAGGTTAATCAAGAAAAATAAGGAGTTGTATGGAGGGGCGGATCTAGTGAATTAAGACGGGGTTTAAGGGAACCCATCGCATTTTGAAATTTTATTAGGAATTTTTTTTCCCGAATTAATCAAAAGGTAAGTGAACCCATTAATATTTTTAAGAGTGAATCTTTAATGTAATTTTTCCCAGCAATTTGCCAGTTTGAATGGGCAAGTGATCTTTATTAAACAATTCTCGATAATCAATGCTTGAATTTCTACATGAGGTTAAAATCACTTTTCGAAATCAATATTTCTACATGAGTATCAAGAAATTTGATTTTGGATAATTCGGTCATATAAACTTAGCAAATTCCGTTTAGGCTTCGGAGCGTTGCCTCGAACCCCACAAGGGGTGTTGCTCCCTTAACCCCTGCCCGATGACTTCCCGCGGGACCACTACCAAGGGCTATGCCCCTAGTACCCCGCAAGAGGGCACGACCCTATTGACCCCCGCTTGGTTCAGAGCTCAGAAATCTTAAACGAGCGTCCCTTCTGCACCTCCAAACTATTTAATGACGATGTTTTTTTTTATTTTTTACTTAATATATCGCACTGTTGTTACGTGATGAACGTTACATGACCCAAACCGTCAAACCGACCTGGAAATTTTTATATGTGGTTTCATCTATTTGAAAAGTCTGAAAATAATGAACCATTGAAAAAAAATTCGTGGATTCACCACTGATTGTATGCAAAAAAATTCCGAAACAAGTTATTTTTGGGAGTGCAACTCCACTTAGTTTCAATGGATTTGGGGCTGAAATCGTCAAGAATGAAGAAAGGTTCTGAATCCGATCCAACCAAGTATAGAAAAATCATCATGATCTTGTGCTATTTGACTCACATAAGACCCATATAATTACAAAAAAGAGTGAATCAAAAAACTATTAGCATCCTAACCTCGTAAATTGTGAAACCAAAGTAATTCATCGTTGTCTCCTTCACCACCTCCTCCATATTTGCTGCAAACACCATTGAGGCGGTACCATCGACACTACCATGATGCCATCTCAATAATTATTTCAACCTATTTTGAATTTTTTTTCCAAGCCTGATCTAACATGTAAGGAAAATTAATAAAGTTCACATGATAACACAAAAATACATTTTGAAACTGAGAAAATAAAATAATTGCGAATTAATAAATATTCACCTTTTATATTTACTTTATATTATTCATTATTTATAGAAGAGTGAGAAGACTCTCATTAGAAAAATACTGACCCCTGCAAAAAAAACTAACAAATTAAAAGTGGACAATATAAGACAACTTTTTTAATACATTTTAATTACGAGCCAAGTCAAGTTGAGCCTGGCTCGGTTTGTTGTAATTTAAGAGAGCTTGAGCTTGTGCTCACTCGTTTAAAACTTTATTTCTAAAGAACAAGTTCGACTCATAAGAAAATTTTCAAACTTGAGCGTAACTCGCAAGAAATTTTCAAACTGGAGCTCAACTCATAAGAATATTTTCAAGATCTAGCTTAACTCGGCTCGTTTACTATTAATTAATTAATTAATTAATTCCTTTTATTTATTTATTTTTTAATATATTTATCATTATATTTTTCATATATAGCATAATATATATGGTTTTATTAAATTTTATCATAATTTTATATAAAAAAACAATAATTTATATAAATAAACATTTATATAATTAAATAAAAATTATATAAATAAAAAAGTTCGTTTAGGCTCGCGAGACGGCTAAAGTTCAGGCTTGGGCACATTTAAGCTAGGCTCATTAAAACTTTTTACCGATCTGATCCCGAGTTTTTCATAAGTAGTTTACAACCCCTAATAATATCTACTTGCCTCTTGTATTTTGTTCCTTACGAAGGAGTTGATGTCTTCTCTTGCTTGTAAAACACCAAAACGTGTCTTTACTAGTTTTAGTTCATGAGCAATTATACGTCCCCCACTGAAAAATCTTATTTCTGGGCACCATTTTATTACAAATGTATTCATTGATGGAAATATAAGATCTTCCTTCCCTAAGCAAAATCCCTTGAGACGAAAAAGGCATTTAAGTTATAAGAACTTTAGACTAGGAAACATAATCTCACTCATTTTGCCATCATATTCTTCTTCTTTCTTTACTATTACCTCCAATTTGTCACACCATGTTATATCTAGCTCTTGGAGTTTGATGAGACTACCAACCATGGAAGTTGTAAAAACATATTCTAAATTATGACACCAATAAATAGATAGTCTTGTTAGGTTTGGAAACTCCAATATATTCCACTGATTGCTCTTCCATATATACTTAAGATTATTTAAGTACTTTAACTCCACTTCTCTTAGCTTTGGAAATGTTACAACTGTTGGTGAATCATTTTTTGTGACTTCAAATACCTCCTCTACATTTCTACAATATCTCACAAAGATCTTTTCAAGAATTTTCAGTTGTAGCAACTCATTGGATGGAAAAATCTTTTTAAATTCATTATTTTCGTTCAAATCCATTTCGATTATATTAGGAAAGGACCAGGGTGTCCCTTGTGCAGAAGGGCACACACTATCTGAACTTGGGGGTGGCATCTGTACAAACAAAATAAGAAAGAGAAAACATAATTTTGATTAACCCCATGACCAAAATGGAAATATGTATAGTACTCATATAAAAATCTAACTATAGTTTTAAAATCACAAAAAAGTGCATGAAATGTGATATTGTATAGTAATTTGATGAGACTAAAAGATTTATCTGTTTACATTTGGTTTACTTGGGAAATTTTTTTAGATGATGCAAAGAAAAAAAATTATAAAAAAGCATACCCGACGTAAGTTAAGGCTACATTCTGGATTATATTTGCCGAGCCATGAATGTATGTACTTGAGCTTCGGTGCTATTGACTCACCAGATGTGAACACCATCATTTGGGGGCAATCCTTGATCATTACATAATCTAAAGATCGCCACTCGAACTTAAAATCAATACCCATGAAAAAACCTGCGAGGCTTGGTAGATCCATAAATTTAATTGATTTTAAACGAGGAAAAACCACTTTAGATGGTTCTTCTTCATGTTCTTCCCTCACAATCGCTTTCATTGCCTTGCAACTAATGATTTTCAACTTTTCAAGTTTCCTGAGGCTTTCAAGTGTAGAAATTGTGAATATATATTCCAATAGATCGCATTCAGAGATGCTTAATTTCTTTAGGTTGGTTAGCTGATGATGCAAATTAGTAATAGTTTTTGGTCTTGGAAGTGTGACGCTTCCTCGGTCAGTTGAACCAATATTGTTGATCTCTTTACTTTCGAATACCTCCACCATGGATTTGCAATTCTTTATGGTCAGCTCTTGAAGCTTTTGCATTTGTCGTATAGAAATGGATGGAATAAGAGTTGATAAAGAAGGACAAAATAATATATTTATCTTCGTAGAGTATTGGCATAAGGACCAAGGAACAACATCCACTCCAGAACACTGCATCAAATGAAAAATCAATGTTGAAAATTATTAATAGAAACTTTTTAAATTGAAAACTAAAGAACAGCATTAAAATCCATTGTCTTTTTATTCGCAAGTGTTTTTTTGGCTGAGAACCACATGAAGAAGCAAATACAGTCTGTTTTTATACTACCTTTTTTTTTTTGTGAGCTAACGTTAAGTAAACAAATGAGAAAATAGTTATAAATTATCTCTTACTTAACCTAAGGTTTGCTCTAAATTCATTGAATGAAACCAGAATGAAAGTAAAAAAAAAAAAAAAAAAAAACCAGCAGGGAAGCTTTACATTAATGGTTTTGAAATACTTGCAGGTAAATATGTTTTCTTAAATTAACTTTCAATTCACAACGTTACAACTTAAAAAAAAAAATCTTTTTATTGTATGATAAAGTTTCTTTGTTTTTTTAATTAATTTGTAGATTCATAGACCACAATCATAGTCCAGGTTGTGGACTTTCTTGTAGAATCAATGCATAATAATATTTAAAAATATAAGTTGGAAACAAACCTTGGTAACACCACCACCAATATGCTTCAGAGTAGATAGGTTATCCAGTGTTAGATAATCAAGACATGGGAACAAGGTTGTGACAGATGTATTCAATACTTCATCGTCATCTCTGTTTGAAACAACTTCTTCCATACCTTTACATGCACCTATATAAAGTGTCTTTAGACCGGAAAGAAATTTGAACATGCGAGGTGAAAACAAGTACTTAATTCCATTGCATTGGTACACGTATATGTTTGTGAGGTTCTGGAACGAGGATTGTGGTTGGTGTTTGTGAAGGATAACGAATTTATTCCAATTGTTGCACTTCCACACGTGACTCATGTTGTGTATGTTCTCCAACTTTAAATCTTCAAGATAGGGAAGTAATGGTAACGGTGGTTGTTGATGAGCAGATACCAATTCTCTATTAATAAGTGGTGTCTCTATCTCAAACAACACTTTGGCTCCTTCAATTCCTCTAAAATGAATCCTATGAATCTGATTGAAAGCACGTGTGAGGTGATAGGATGGGAATGCAAGTATAGACAAGTCATCATCCACTTCTGATATACCATTCATCTGCATATCCCACCAACAAATGATGAATAGTAATAAATTTTCCTTATTTATTTAACATGTACCAAAAAAATAGGTTATTATAATTCTTTAACATGTACAAAACGTATGTTGCTTATTTTTCTCTTAAAAATGTTGTAAAGAAACAATACATGCAACCATATTTCTTTTTTCTTTAGATTTGAATGATAATTCTTAAAATTTAATTGTTTTCTTTGGAATTTGGCTTCAACGAAAAAGGGTTTATAATAATTCTTCAAGTCGTAATAATATTATGAACTAATAAAAATAATTGTTTTCATATTGGCAAAATATTCAAGATCTCATCAAAAGCAGCCTTTTTATTCTATTTGAATATGGTAAGGTTTGTTTTCATCTCACCCTTCAAGACTCTGTTGATTAAAGTTTACTAGGTGTGTTTGTTTATATTGGCAAAATGTTATGCCGATTGCCGAAACAAAACATGCAATCATATTTCTTTGTTTTTTGAACATTTATCATGATTAGAATGATGAAGAAAATGAAACCAAATTAAATATTTAACCATAAATACTCGTGATAAAGCCCAATAAATAACCAAAAGAATTCTAATGCCAAAACACATGCATACATACATACATACCTCGGCCTCTTCAACCTTGTCATCCAAAAGAATACGGATGTCCATAAGTGCACTCGTATCAAAATTGGTTGTTATAGGTGTGAATACATTTTAAAACTTCTTACAATTGTTAATTTGTATAGTTTCAAGGCCATGAAAACCACGGAAGAGGTGACCAGAGTAACTTTCTTCATTTTTTTCATTTATCCTCCATACCTCTCTTAGCTCATCTAGTTCAGACACTTCAATACTTCTCAAGTTGCTTACATCTTGCTTAATTTTACCCAAGTCTATGTTGAATATCACTTCAATGGAACAACACTTGTTAACTCTAAGATTTTCCAAATGAGTCAGTATTTTCATTGGATTGCATGGAAAAAGATTCACAAGACTATTACAATCATTCACTTCAATCACTTTTAACATTGAAATATTATCTTCCTCGTCACTAGTAAAATCACAAGCCCATATCTGCTTCAACTTCTCCAAACCATTAATTATGAGTTTTGATAAATTTGGGATCACAACCTGCACCATAATAAAATTTAAGCTTGTTGGATCTCCATTTATGCAAACATTATATTTTACGGCTAAACTAAAAAAAAAAAAAATTTCTGCTACCAAATGAACAAGTAGTTGCACGGGTAGCAAGAGTTCTCAACAATTAACCTTGTTACAAGTTGTATCAGGGCGGATTGAAACATTTGACAGTTAACAACTCAAAATCATTCTCTTAAAAGTTTTTAAATGATGGTTAATTAAGCATTAGTAGCAAGAATATTAAATGTTCAAATGTGGGTGCTCATGACAATGAGTCAAGCTAGCTAGTGTGCCAACATCTTTCAATCTTCCCCACGATGACAAGATGCGGTGGGGTGAGTCGATCTTAGGCTCAAACCAAACCTTACCCGAAATTTTTATTTTTCAGTTTACAAATTTACATATGAATCTAATTCGATTATGGATCGTTTTAGGTTTAATATTTGGACTCTTCAAATTTTTGGCCATATAAAAATTGGGCCAAAAATAATATATTTTGGTTTGAAACTTTTGGCAAAAAATAATGAATTTGGACATAAATTCAATAGCAAACTTTTAAACAATTTTGATGCAGTACGGTTTTTTAGCATGTTAAACAGAAACAAAATTGTAGATTTTGGTTTACAAAAAATCAAAATGATTAATCCGTAGATTATTAGTTTGGTTTAACTAATTGGTGTCGTTTAATCATTTCTCACCCATACAAATAACAAATTAACTTATACTACTTTCTCAATCAATAAAACAGTTTCAAATTAAAAGTATCTACATATGTAATATTGACTAATATAAACATGAATGTTTACCTCTTTGTTAAATAATGGCTGAGTTGAAGAAATATCATCCTCGAGAATGATGCTTGTAAAGTTAGGAAGATTTTGAAGGTTCAACGTCACCAGTTGTGGTAACTCAATTACATTCACACCATCACACGAACTGACTATTGATTTCAAAAGAGGGCATGAGGAAACCGTAAGGCTCTCTAGCTTCTTCAAACCATTTGCCATATAAACTGTGAAGAGGTGTGTCAACTCTTCACACTCATAAACATGAAGGTCTTTTAAGTTGGAAAAAGTTGAATGTTGAGTAGGTGATATTGTAATATCACCGACATTAATTATATCTTTCACACTTAACTGAAGTTCCTCTGTTTGAGAAAACAACTCATTAATTTTGCATTCAAGAAGATCGTTGGAATTAGTCACCAGCTTTAAGGTATTCTTAAAAGAATATTCATTGTCTTCATTCAAAAAATCACCCATAGATATCCTAAATCTTTGAAGGTTCTTAAAGGACACATTTTTAGGCTGAAGAATATTCTTAAAGAATTCAATCTCTAATGCATTAAGCTTCCCTGAAATCTGCTTCAACTCATCACAATTGGCATCCGAAAATCTAATACTTTTTTGCTCAGAAACTCTCATATAAAGCTCTTCAAGTTTGCCTAAGCATTGAAAGACATCATCATCAATACAAAGGTCAAAACATTTGGTCAAATCAAGCAACTTCAACATTTTTAACTTTTTTATTGTAGATGGTAGTTTACGGATGCCACAGTAAGCAAGGCTGAGTACTTCCAAGTTAACAAGGTTTCCAAGAAAAGAGATATCATTATCCACTAATGAGCATGAATGAAGGCATAAGGTTTGAAGGTTAGTGGAATAACAAAGTGAATGTGCGCTTAATGGATATTGAATTTTATCATATGCCATGACTTGAAGCTTTTCCATTCGCTTATGAAAATCTTCTGGAAATTTGAGTAGCCTATCCCCATTCATCAGCTTCAAAAGTGTAAGGTTTGGGTAATAAAAATCTTTGGGAAACTCAGACATACCTTTGCATGTTAATAAAATTCTTTCACAAGATTCATGTGTATCTTGTGTAGGCCATTCAGACTTGTCACCATGATTAACAATGGAAGCTTGCTTGAATTTTGATATATTAACTAAAACAAAATCACGTGCAAGATTATAAATTTTCACACGTCCAGTGGAATAACTTTTGGTCAACAAATTTGCACTTATGAGGTTATCAACAGACATCTTGATTCGTTTTCTTGCTTCCATCAAACTATTTGCATTTTTAAATAACTGCAACCCCCATCCAAACCACAATAACTCCTCAAGAGAGATTTCAAAGTCATCTGGAAATAAACCACAAAGAACAAAAATTGCTTTATCGTCTTCCTTTTTGAGATGCTTGTAGCTAATCTCAAAAATATTATACACAACGTATTCAAGGTCTTTGATTTCTTTAAGTTTATGGCGTTGTAAATTCTTCTGTGTTACTTCCCATGCATCCTTTCCTTCACCTCTAAGAGCCAGTGCTATGGTTTTTATGGCGATTGGCAACCCTCCACATTTTTTTAAAATATCTTCCCCTATCATGCGAAGCTCACCATCTCCACTTGTGTATCCTAAACTTTTCCAGAAGAGATGTTTTGCTTCTTCTTCTTCCAAGCGATCAACTTCCATAATAGAACGAGTTTCAATGTCCATGCCAATGCAAACCTTTTTAAATCTTGATGTAACTAGTAATTTGAACCCTTTTGGAAAAGGATTTGCAAGTCCGATGTCTTTGAGATCAATCACCTCCCAAACATCATCTAGGATAAACAAAATCTTTTTGCCCATTTTTGACATTTCCTTATAACTTTTCCCAAGACGTTCAACCCGATCCTCTTTAGTTTCTTCGGTTAGAGCAACACCCATGTGATTTGCAATATGTTTTTGAGTAGTAATTGGGTCATATTTTCTCCCAATATCCAACTTCAAAACATATGCAAACAATCCCTTCTTCTCCACAACCTTCTTTATGTCTTCCATCATCGTGGTTTTACCCACTCCCCCCATCCCCCATAGAGCCATCTTTTGGGCCTTATTATCATGTTCAAGTGATGTTAATATATCGTTGAATATCGATTTTCTTGACTGGAAAATGTTTTGGGTAACGTCATAGTCAATTTGAGAGGTGGATGGCCCTGTAGAACTTCTTACCATACCAAGAGGTCTTTGTTTATTATTCCACACGATTTTGTTTTGCTCTTCAAGAAGGTCATCTATCTCCTGAAGAATATTGAATGAACTTTTTCCTACTTTGTATCTAATCTTGATGTTCTTGCATCGATTTCTACCTGTTGGAATATTTTCAGTTTTTCTATTGATTGTTTTCACTTTTTCCAGCCAACGAGGAAAACTAGTAGGTGTAAGTCGATCATTGATTAAAGCATCCTCCTCCTTTTTTTCCATATCAAGTTTTGCTTCATTTAGTTTTGATAATTTTTTAGTCATGTTCTCAACATGTTTTGTTGAGGAGAAGAAGAAACCCATGTGTTTCTTAACAGGTGCCATCAAAGACTCAATAATGATAGTAACAACTGGAGTTATAAATTCCATTTTTCAGTTGTCGGCAAACAATAAAGTAATCATTAATAAAAAAGAAATGAAATTTTATATAACATGTAGTACAACAACATACACTTAAAACTTGAATGACTGTGTAATATCAAATTTTGTTCAACTTTGCATGATTTAGTTTTGACCTTTTACTATAACTTGAGTCAACGGTGGAATCCAATGTAAAGAAACCACGCTATTATGAATTTTAATTCTTATTCATATTAACGTGACATTGTGTACAGGTTGATGTGTATAGCTCATTTAATTAAATAGGTAATGTTTGGATGACCATTTATCAATCTTCTAACTATCTAAAACTAGATGGAAAAAAGTATTGTATAAAGTCAACCCGTTTAAAGCATGTATACTATCTATAATTTAAATTAAAATTATATTTATATATATTTTTTATATGTTCAACCCAGTTAAATCATTTCAACATGTTTATGACCCTTTCTAACATGCCAACCTATTTCGCTTATTTAGATAAATGGGTTCCTCAATTATTTTAAGATTGGATCATCTCAATGCCTCAACCTAGCTAACACTAATGACACCTGTAGGAAAGATGTATGAATTATGAAATTTAGAAAGACAAAAATACAAGTTGAACCAGAAACGTAACATCTTATTTTAGCATAAAAAAGTATAAAAATCAATGAATCCTCAGTAATGTTTGTGTAGAATTAGTTGAAAAGACAAGAAAATCCCAAAAATAACAAATTCATGTACACAAAATTAGAATGCACGTAGATTAATGCAGGAAAAAGAAAATGAAAATGAAAATAACCTATTAAAGATGGAAAAGTAAATTATGTTTTAGCGTGGTGCACAAAGTGTGTTGTTAATTATAAATTTCTAAACGGTAAATGAACGAACTAAAAGTTTAAAAATAATTATTTGTATACACACATATAATGTATATATGTGTGTGGGCCTTCAAGGGGCCAAATTAAAATTGAACTAATTTTACGTTATTTTACTTATTTTGTGTAAATAACGTTAAAAATATTGGGATGATCAACTTCAAACAATGACGTTGAGCCGGGGACTCCTTCGGAGTAGCGCCTCTCTATCCCAATTGGGATAGAGGTAAGGTTTGTGTCAAACCTTCCCCCAGACCCTACTAAAAAGTGGGAATATACTTGGTAAGTTTGTTTGTTTGTTTTACATCTTGTCCTTACAGATTTACACATATATTTCTATACTTGTAGAACAGGTGAAGGAATTATCCTTGTTTTGGGAGCCCCTTACAAAGACCAGCCAGCCCCTAATCTCTTTGTTTTCTGAGATTTAGCATTAAGGGATATTTCGTGCGAAAATTTTCTCCTATTGCCCTTTTTTACGGGATAATTTATAGACGATGGGGAAATAATCTTTTCTCGGACAAGTAGGCATTCAGGTGTTGATCGACTCTCCATTTCGGGAACTAGGGGGAGTTTGACCGGTAGAGACGGAATATCACCCGCATCCGCCATGTCAACTTCTTAGAAAAGAACCTTAAAGGTGGTGAACCCATGACAGTCCCACAGATGACGCCAATGAAGAAAACTAGACACCATGATAGTTAATAACGAGAAGGTGCTCATAGGATAGTAATTTTGGTTGTTGAGGGTGAATTAAATAACATCCTCTTCTTCTTTCCTTTTTTTGAATATCATTATCAGCCCACTTTCTAGTGACTGGTGTCACTAAGCTTCTTTTACTTAGGGGTATTGTACCCCGGGTAAGGATTTTACGCATCTGTAACTTTCTCCTCTTTCTTGTATTAAATAATAATGATTTTATTATAATTTATAAAGCATATTTAAGTATATGATAATTTTAAAATTTATTTATTTAGCATGTGTAATCTACATGTTTTTAACCTAGTGTGTATATATATTTATATATTGACGCCAATCTCCGTAACAAATGGCAGGATCGATTTCTGCCATCGGATCATCTTGAAACTATATATGGACCGCTTAAGATAAACGATATAAAAGACTTATTATCAACTTAGATACATAAATAAGAAAAGCATGTCAAAAATCCAAACAAATGAAATCTTGAAATCTGCCGAATCAAAATTTTTTTTGATGGTCAGATGACTAAAGCAATTTTCATTGGCACATGTATGAGCTTTTAGATCTATTAGGACGCAAACTGATGTGTGTGATTTCTTAGAATAATATTAAGAAGTAATGAAATATATTTGGACATGTTTACTTGTTTAAACATGGTTATGAAGCATTGGGTTTTCAAAATAAAGTACACAATCAACTTCACGAAACTACAAGCTAATTTTTCTCATTACTTTTTAAAGTTATAACAACATGGTTCCATCCAAGAAGGTGGATTAGATGTCATATGAATCAATCTTATAAATTGCGTAAAATCAAATCCATGTGTAGTAACAAAGTCTAGGATTTGATACACGTTGATCGTAGGTTGTCGGGTGTAAATAGATATTCAAGAAGTAGACCGCCATGGATGACAATGTCCATACTTACCAAGCATGATTGTAGCAAACTAGCAAAAGTACTTTCTAAAACACAAGAAACGTTGGGACGTCCTATAAGCCCAGAGAGCCTCTGACAACACCTCATGTCAGATCCTTAGGTTTTCAGTAATCATCTTCTCTATTATGGTTTTAAGAACCTTATTAGATGACTCGGCCTGACCATTAGCCTGAGTATAGTAAGGTGTTGAATGAATGATCTCAAAAGCATAATTGCAAATTCCTTCACATGTTCTCCTATTAAAGTGGAGGAAAGACTACCTAGAGGTCATAAATTCAATCCTCACTTAGAGCAATTTTCCTTGGAGGCCACCGACCCGGTTGCTTGCGGCCACGCTTTACCTTTTCCTCTCGGTTAGTCAGGTATTGGAGGACCCGGTCATTTATCACGAAAGTGGGTTCTAACGTCATAAAAAACGCAAGATATTGATCATGAGAAAAACTTCTCTCCCATAGTCTTGCTTAAGGTTGTTAGGATATCTATAATCATAGATGTCAAAGGATACTTGTTGGTATGTTGAATTATAATTAATACTTCTGACTTGAAGTTTCATAGATTTATAATACATGCAAAACTTTATATAAAACATGATACATATTAAATGTAGTTGGTTTTAATTAACTGGTATATAACCGTTTTGTCTTGTGCTTTAAAAAGGTGTGGATTTTTTTGTACTTCTTGTATCTTGAAATATTATGTTAAAAATGTGCTACTTGAATTATTTCAATTCTATTATGAAACTGTCAACGAAGAAGCAAGTGATGTACGTCGTTAAACCAAGTGTAGATATGAATGGTAATGAACAGGGGCAGTGTGGGAACAATTCGAAAAAGGAAGATATGATTCAGATGATATTAAACGGGTCAAAAGGGATGTGAGTGCACACCGTGATTGGTCATATTTGTTTGGTCCAAGTAATGATTTTGAAGGTAAAAAGTTTTGATGAGAAAGTCAAGCATGACAGACGTGAAAACAGTTGCTTCTGATAATGTACAGAAGGTTGATATAAGTAATGTTGTTGTTGTTACCTTGTTTCTGTTGGAATATCAGATTGGAAAAATCCTAACCAGAAGGCTGATAGTGAAGATCAAAAGGCTGATGTTATGAATTTGGAAGTTGTTGATAAACTATAGCCTGCACATGCTGTTCAGGAAATTACAGTGACAATTGTGAAGTTTCAAGTGAAGATAATGACAATTTAATCATCAATGCGAGAGAAGAAATCAAGACGAAGGCTTGATCAAATTTATGTATAAGGGTATGAATGTTAGCCTTAATACATAAATTAGTCAAGTTAATTTGTCAAATTTTCTTAATGGGTTAGAAAATTTATGGAATCTGTCCATAAATTAGACAATCTGTTTTTTATTATGTTAGCTTTAATACATAAATTAGTCATGTTATTGGTTTCAGTTATTTAACTGTTTTTGCAGTTAGGGAACTGTCAAGAAACAGATTTAATTACCTTATGTATTTGTCAAGGGTCGTTTTCTATATATTTGTCAAGGGTCTGTAAATGAGGTGTGTATGTCGGTCTTTATGAATTGAATCAAAACCGAAATTAACTATTGTTTTTGTTCTTATTTTGATTTGTGTTCACACTTTAACATGAGAGGTGAGTTTGATATCGTGAATCAAAATTTGGTCTGTGAAGTTTTCCAAAAGTAAAATGGAAGTATTTTTTATAATTTCGGATACAAGATTGACAATAAAAACATAAATTATATGAACTGACATCTTGAGAGTATCAAAATACTTCAATTTGACGTCGATTAAACACAATCTTCAAAAAAATTAACCTTTAAGTTTATCGATGCATGTTTACATTATGGGTGTCAATCGTGTCGGTTGATGGGTTAACAAGTTGCGGGTTGGCGAGTAGATGGGTTGAATTTTACAATCCGAACCTGACCCATATATTTATTTGTGTTAAAGGTTTCAACCCTAACCTGAATTGACGTAAATTCCGATCAACATGAACATGACATGTTTAACCCGTTTATGTAAATTATTCAAACGAATTTCAAATTGTAAACAAGTTGTTGGTAGAAAGTATGTCAAAAATAACGTGTTTAGTAGGTGTATATGAGTAACAAATAGTTAGTATAATATTTTAACAAAAGATTAATATTATTATAAAAAAACATATAATTATGTAAATCATAATTATAAAGTATGAAATTTAAAATAAACTCGTTTGTATAGTTACCTGACAAAAATTAAAATCATTTTGTAAATAAAAAATATATATGTTTTTTGTTACTCGATGAATTAAAGTATGATAAATAATTAAAAAAACAACTAAATATATGTTTCAAGAAAGGAAAAATAAAAAAAAATTGAAATCTTAAATGGGTTAACGGGTCAACCCAAACCTACAAGTTTATAAACGGGTCAACCCGAACACAACCCGTTTTTTAAAACGGGTTATACTTGCCAACACAAAACTTGATTATTTTCGTGTCGTGTTCGAGTCATGTTTCTGATCGTGTCAAGGATTGCCATCCCTACTTTACATACATTCGGGTTTTTCTTAACCTTCATTTTTATGATGGAATTTAGGTTTATTCTTGTATATTATCATCATACTCAGTATATCACACCATTAGTAAAACTAAGGTATGGTCTAAGAATGGTAAAATGCAGAGAATAGAGAGACTGCTTCCGATGAGACTCTTGCTCATGATGCATGATTAATCGACCAACGCAAAGTTTTAACGTTAGCTTCACAAGTTAAATAACGTTATTAATTTGATACACACAAGTTTTAAAATGCGAAGTGGAGAACAATCGATCTTAACTCTTTATTAATTTGATAAGTGGCCCAAAATCCTTATTATCCTTCTCACCAAAAAATTACTTTGTATTTGATCATTCTCCTGTGTGTGTGTCTCTATATGTAGGGGATGAAAATAAAAATAACCCTGTTCATTGCGTTAACCCGAAATAACCCGTCAAGATCAAACCAAATCTTTGATTTTTTAAAATCATTGTAAACACATTTAAAACAGCTTCTAATTTTCTGAATTTGCTTAAATTCATCATCGTTTGAAAGTTAAGATCGTTGTAAGTTTGGGGTCAAAAACACTTACAGTGTTGTAAGTTAAAAACTTACAATGATGTTAACTCTCAAAAGGTGATGAATTTATGCAAACCCATAAAATAAGAAAATATTGTAAATGTGTTTCAAATGATGTTAAAAAATCAAAGATTTGGCTTGATCTTGACACGTTATTTCGGGTTATTTTATATTTATTGGTTATTTTTTTATCATTTCCCTATATATATATATATATATATATATATAGGGGATGGTTCCATTGTTAACCCTCCCTTATTGCGATAACCCGTTTTAACCTGGCATTTTTTGCCTGAATCTTTGTTTTTTTTTTCGTGGTTTTTGTTATACATAAATAGAGGGTTTCTTTTTTGTGTTTTTTGCTAATTCATCACTGTTTAGAAATTATTTGCATTACACTTGCAAATAATTTCTAAACGGTGATGAATTAGCAAAAACACAAAAAAGAAACCACCCCTATTTATGTATAACAAAAACCACGAAAAAAAACAAAGATTCGGACAAAAAATGCCAGGTTAAAACGGGTTATCGCAATAAGGGAGGGTTAACAATGGAACCATCCCCTATATATATATTACTTTAAGTAACTTACACTTACTTACACTTGCAAATAATTTCTAAATGGTGATGAATTAGCAAAAACACAAAAAAGAAACCCCCCTGTTTATGTATAACAAAAACCATGAAAAAAACAAAGATTCAGGCAAAAAATGCCGGGTTAACACGTGTTAACGATATAAGGGAGGGTTAACATTTGAACATCTCCCTATAAAACCTTTATATTTAGAAAACTTAGAAAATAATCACAATTGTTATTAATCAATTTCGTTTTTCGTTTTTTATTTTACATTTTGTTTTATTATAAGATTATATTTGTTAACAAAAAGAAAAAAATAAAAAATATATGTAATTCATGTTATTACATATATGTAACTCATTGATTACATATATGTAACTTGTAAACTACATATATGAGTTACATATACGTATCTTTATTGGTTACATATATGTAATTTCGTGATCTACATATTTTTATTAATTTTTTTTATTTATAACATTTCTAAGCTAATAATAAAAAATCATGAAAAAAAATTTAAAAATTAATTGGTTATTAGGAGTTTTCTTGGTTTTATATAAAATGAGCAGTTTTCTTTTGAACCATCACATATATATATATATATAGACACACACATATTATTGCGACTCTAATTAAAACTAGGTTAATTAAGATTACCTTGTTGAGAGAGATGAGGATGGAATTATAAAATCAAATTCAACAGATAGAAAGCTAATATAAATTTCAATTGATGGATTTGGTGGAAATTTTTTATAGCGCAGAAAGAGAATAATTGAGATCGAATCACTTTAGAGAAACTGATGTTCCAAAATTTTATTCTACGATAACTAAAGTAGAAGCCAAAGTAAGGATATCATCTATAATTAAAGCAATCAACAAATTGAGAATTCCCCTTTGATTTATCCTGATAAAATAGGACTCATCTTAATTATATTTCGGCCTTGTTTGGGATTGCTTATTTAAATTCAAAATTACTTTTTAACAAAAATGTTTATTTACTTATTACTTTTTAAAATAAAGTTTTTAAAAATGTGTTTGAATTACCTTTTTCAAAATGATTTTTTTTTCAAAATGATAAAAATGATATTCTTATATTAACAATCATTTTAAATTATGAGTAGCGGTGATGGGTTGTGAAAATGGTGATGGACTGCGAAATGCTGGAGAGTGGAGGTGGAGGTGGGTGGTGCAGTGGTGGGTGGCGGCGATGGCGGTGGGTGATAGGGGCAGGTGGCGGAGTTTGCGGTGGGTGGAGGTGGCCGGCAATGGTGGGTAGCTGTGGCTGGCAGTGGCGAGTGGCGATGTTGGTGGGTGGTAGATTGGGTAAAGGTTAAAAAATGGGGGTAGATTTATAATTTTATGTCAATAATTCATAATTTATTTTGAAAAACTATAATTTTTAGCTTTTGAAAAACAATTTATTATCATTTTACAAAAAGTAATTTTCAAAAGTCGGTTTTCGTTTGCCAAACAACTTTTTAATTTAAATATATTGATCATTTTATATGTTTTAATCAATTATATTCATATAGTTTTATGTTACACATCTTGACCCGTATTTTGTTAAAAGTGTTAGGCATCTTAACATGTTATATGTCATGATATTACTCATTTCAACCCAGAATACCATAATTATTTACCAAAATTTATATAATATGTGTCAAGATTTTCAGGTATACTAATAATTGTCTAGAGTGAGAAAGGGTGACAAGTTATTAAGTCACCACAAAGGAAATTTAAGACGATGTCCAATTGAAACTTCTATTTATCTTAACTTTCCTTAATTTTCTGTGTCGTTTTCTTATTCTACTTTTCACATGTTTATGATTTTAATTAACAAACCTACCATTAGTATGATCTTTTTTCCTCAACAAACCAGCTGAAGATGTATTAACCAGAACCTTCTATTACAAAGGGTCTAATTAACTGATCTTTAAGTCATCTTTCTGAAAAGAGCTCAGCAATATCAAAGTACTATCTTTTTGAGGATGATGAATTCTTGTTCCTTTTTTGTGTGTATGTGTATTGATGGAAAGTTAGAGACTTTTTCTTCTCTTTGTTTCCCTTTATATGGGGTTTCTTTAAGGGTTTTGTGGGCCCTCATATGGGTTTGTTATTAGTGACACTACAAGAAAAGCTAACTAAAGGGACGTTGGCTATAGCGGCGACCTGTAGTCGTTCCTATAGGTTGACCTATAGCGACGACATGTAGTCGCTATAGGTTAAAAGTACTTTTTCAATTTTTTTGGCCTATAGCGACGACATGTCGTCGCTATAGGTGTTGATCGAAAAGGCGCGTTTTGACCGAAAGTTTGGCGGTTCTGGGAAATAGCTATAGCGACTACATGTCGTCGCTATAGCCCGAATATATTATTTTTTTTTTTTAATTTTTTTTAAACAGATTTAAATATGTTGAAAAATCAAAAAAAAAAAAATTAAATTACCTATAGCGACGACATGTCGTTGCTATAGGCTTGGAAGATGGCAGAGTGCTTTTTGTCAGTGCATTTATTGCGCGCGTCGGTTTCGATATTGACCTATAGCGACGACATGTCGTCGCTATAGGCTACATATACCCAAAAATTCGCAGAAACTCCATTTTCGCAGAAACTCAACCCAAACCCCATTTTTTCGATTTCCAGAGGCGATTTCGAGTTATTTGGCTCAAATGTTGCCGATTTCGTGATAAAAGGAAGATTTGGATCATCTCATTTGTCTAGGTATGTGTTTTTTCTTAAATTTTCATGTTTTTTGTTGTTTTTTTCATATATTTTCAAGTGTTCATGAATTTTGTATGTTGATAGGTTTGATTTGGTGATAATAACTTGTTGGATCCTTCACTTCTTCGTTAGTATGGTTTTTTTCTGTAATTTTTCATTTGTTTTTTCATATGAATTTATTTACTAATTTTTTTTTTCATATTTTTGTTGATGTATGTGATTATGCAAGAAAAGATTTCGTGTTGAAGATTTTTGGAACCTTAATTCAAGAGAGGTATGTTAATTTTGAAACTTTAATGTGTTTTAATTGTTGTGTATGTAAAAAAATGGTTAGTGATGTATTATTCATTGATGAAACATGTTTCTTTGATATTATTTATTGATGAAACACATTTCTTTATGTTCTTGTTAGATTATTAGTATATATGTTGGGTTATTATGTTAAGTTAAGATTAGAATTTAAGGATGTTAGTATATGTAATTTAAGGATAATGTGTAGATGTTTAACTTGTGTTAACTTAAGGTTAGAATTTGTATGCATATGTTTAGGAATGTTGTGTATTTATGTTTATGTTATGTGTGTATGTTAGAAAACATCAATTAAGATATGAATTTATGTATGTGTGTAAGTCTATGTTTATGTAATGTGTAGATGTTTAACTTGTGTTAACTTAAGGTTAGAATTTGTATGCATATGTTTAGGTATGTTGTATGTGTTGTTTCATTTGAATTATTAACATTGACTTTTTATAAGTATGTTTATGTTTATGTGTTTATAAATTTCATCTAGATATGCATGTTTAGGTCTATGTGATGAATGAATTTCATTTGTATGCATATGTTTAGGTATGTTGTATGTGTTGTTTCATTTGAATTATTAACATTGACTTTTTATAAGTATGTTTATGTTTATGTGTTTATAAATTTCATCTAGATATGCATGTTTAGGTCTATGTGATGAATGAATTTCATTTGTATGCATATGTTTAGGTATGTTGTATGTGTTGTTTCATTTGAATTTGTGACATTGACTTTTAATAAGTATGTTTATCTTTATGTGTTTATAAATTTCATCTAGATATGCAATTTTAGGTTTATGTGATGAATGAATTTCATTTGTATGCATATGTTTAGGTATGTTGTATGTGTTGTTTCATTTGAATTTGTAACATTGACTTTTAATAAGTATGTTTATCTTTATGTGTTTATAAATTTCATCTAGATATGCAATTTTAGGTTTATGTGATGAATGAATTTCATTTGTATGCATATGTTTAGGTATGTTGTATGTGTTGTTTCATTTGAATTCTAACATTGACTTTTTATAAGTATGTTTATCTTTATGAGTTTATAAATTTCATCTAGATATGCATGTTTAGGTTTATGTGATAAATGAATTTCATTTGTATGCATATGTTTAGATATGTTGTATGTCTTGTTTATGTTTCCTTTGTAACATTGACTTTTTATAAGCATGTTTATGTTTATGTGTTTATAAATTTCATCTAGATATGCATGTTTAGGTTCATGTGTTGATAACTAACATGGAAGTTGATAAAAGTTGGATAACATTACGAAACCGGAGATCTCCGGATTTTTTAAACGGTCTTAAAAAGTTTATGGAGATTGCAAAGAACCATGTCAATGGTGAAGGTAAAGGGTATTGCCCGTGTAAAAGTTGTGCAAATTCTAAACGATCTCTCCAGAATTTGGCTACAATTTATGCCCACATACATGACCGTGGTTTTCTACAATCATATACAACATGGGTACATCATGGTGAGAAATATTCCAATGCTTCAGAGGTTGAAAGAATGTGGGCTACGAACGCAGATAATCCTCCACTAACAAATAAGGAGATGTTTGATGCACTTGATGATGTCATTGGTGAGCAGAATACATATGACGAAAATGTAAATGAGGATGGAGATGGCTTAGACACGGAGTTTGACGCATTATTTAAGGAACTTAATACCGAGCTATACCCTAGTTGTAATTGGATGTCTTCCCTAAACTTTTTGGCAAAATTAATGCATATTAAAGTTATTAATAAATGGACTGATAGTTCCTTTGACCAACTTTTAGAGTTTTTAAGAGTTGCATTCCCGAAAGAAAATAAGATTCCAGCCTCCCATTATGAAGCTAAGAAGAAACTGAGAAAAATTGGTTTAGGATATCAGTCTATACATGCTTGCATTAATGATTGCGCTCTATTCTGGAAAGAGAATTCTCTTATGCAAAATTGTCCAGTTTGTAATGAGAGCAGATGGGTTGACAAAAACACAAAGGGAAAGAAAGTAGCACAAAAAGTATTGCGTTACTTTCCTTTAACTTCACGTCTTCGACGAAGGTTTAGTTCTAGATTCACTGCGAAAGATATGATATGGCATAATACCGGACGCTCAACAGATGGTATGATGCGTCATCCGGTTGATGGGAAGGCATGGCAAGAATTTGATAACAGATATCCTAATTTTGCTAAGGAACCCAGGAACGTTCGTTTGGGTTTGGCTGCAGATGGCTTTAATCCATTTGGTAACATGAGTCAGACTTACAGTATGTGGCCGGTGGTGTTGACAACATACAATACACCGCCTTGGTTATGTATGAAAGAGTCTTCTTTCATGTTAACTTTGCTAATTCCTGGACCTAAATCTCCTGGAAAGGATATTGATGTTTTTTTAAGGCCTTTGGTGGATGAATTGAAAACGTTGTGGACTGATGGAGTGCAAATGAGAGATGCACACACTGAAACCATATTCACGATGCGTGCGGCTCTTTTGAATTGGGAATTATAGTTTTTGAATTAGGATTTGTTGCCATTTAGTATACATTTTGGGTAGTCATTTTACAGCAGTTATGCTGACGGATTTTTGTCAAATATTTAACGTACGTTTGTCTTGTGTTTTTAATGTAGGAGAATATTACTGAAGAATTAAACAAAGCAAAATCCACATCCGGTGGTGATGACACACCGGTAGATGAAGTGGAAGTGCTGCAGCGCTCATTAGGTGAGCGGCGTGGGCACGTAAGGGGCGTTGGAAGAAAAGTTAAAAGTATAACCCCAGACCTGCCTCCACAAATGTACTATCCTGCAGCAAATGAGCTACAACAACAACTTGCTGAGGCAAATGCTCGCTGGGAGGAGCAACAACGCATCAATGCAATGATGCAACAACAAATAAACAAGTTGATGTCCATGCAAGGAGGCCAAGGTTCTAGCTCATTCTACTATCCTGGATTCGAAACAAATCAAGAAAAAGATCAAGAGGAGGAAGAAGAAGAAGAAGATGACGATGAAGATGAATAGATGAAGTTGTGGATTTTAAAACACTTATAACTTTGTTATGCTTGGTTGGTTGATAACTTTGAGATGTAAACATGAATGTGAATGTATTTTGATGTTTGATAAAGTCTTATTTGCAGCAGGTTTAAAATGTTATGGTTGATTAAACAGGTTTAAAAACTGGAAATTACAGAAAACAAAAAAAAATTTAATTTTTTTTATAGGGCTATAGCGACGACATGTCGTCGCTATAGATCAAAGTCTGACTTTTTGACTTTGATCTATAGCGACGACATGTCGTCGCTATAGCCCTATATTTGACTTTTTGACCATCACCTATAGCGACTATCGGTCGTCGCTATAGATAATTTCGAAAAAAAATTTTTTTTTTTAAATAATTAACATAATAAAAATAAATCAAAAAAGAAAATGTGTCAGAGATCTATAGCGACGACATGTCGTCGCTATAGCCTAATCTATAGCGACGACATGTGTAGCGACGACTTTTCTGACCTATTGCGACTAACCTATGGCGACGACTGAACAGCGACGACATGTCGTCGCTATAGGCTATAGCGACGACTTTTTGGGGCTATTGCGACGACTTTTGTCGTCGCTACAGGTGACTTTCCTTGTAGTGTGAAGGGTTGCCCTTATTGTTGAACCCCACTGTGACCGATTTATACCAATAAGAGGTAACGACATTTTTTGTGTTTATCTTTAATTACCCATTATTATTGATATAATATTATAGGGGTTGTTACATCATCAAGTCCCTTCTGTCTAGGTATCCTTTCTCCTTTTTAAATGAGTACCCAGACTTGCTGAAGTGTTTATGTAGGCATATTCATGTGTGATAACCAACTTGTTTTATTTTGAAAATTTTGAACATTCCCCACGCATGCGTTTAGCATAATAATTGTAGGAGTACGAGAGGGAAGATTAGATAGGTAATTATAACGATGATGTCATTGATGTCTTTTCAGTGGATATCAGTCGGTGTGTAACCTACCATGGGGATTTCGGCTCAAACGACCGCCTTACTATTTTCTTGCTTAATTTGGAATTCAACTTTTTAGTTTCTAAATTATTCTCCCTAAAGTATATATATACATGTGCCAAAATATATCCCTTCCATTCTTTTATTCTCCTCATTGTCGTCTTCGTATCATCTGGTTTTCTCATGGCTCCCATGATTGTGAAAACTTCCAAAAGCTCCATTTCTTCATCAAGGGACAAGAATCTCAAAACTCCTCTTTTGGTTTCCAATCATGAGGTGTCCTTGATGCCTTCAGATTATGAAGAGTTTCTTCAAGAATACAGGAACCTTCCCGACTCGAAAATCGAGCTTCCTAGTATGGTTTAGACGGCTCTTGATGTTCCGCATGGAAAAATATGCCTTTATGTTGATTTCTTCAGGTTTGCTCACTTCCGACTCCCAATTAGCCGATCCTGACTCAGGATGCTAGAAGGTTACGGCCTTCACATATCCCAGATGAGTCCCTCGAGTTTGATTCATTTATATCGTTACGAATTTGTGCTGAAGAGTGTTCGCTAGAAAGCCACGCCCTTGCTTTTTGCACTTTCTCCAAACTAGTGAAGAAATATGACTGGTTTTCTTTTGATATGTGTGGTGGACCATCTATGGTTCACAAGGTTCTGTCCCGATATAAAGATAAGGATTGGAGGAACAAGTTTTTTTCATTGATGCGAGTGTGATCCCTGGTCAGATGTGATGGCGCTTCCCTGATGAACCTCTTTTTGATCATGCTCATAAAGAAGATATGTACAAAAACGACAAAATCTACAAGTGGTTGTGTGCTCATCCTACGGATATCCAACCACTTCCTGAGCATGCCCGTGTGGCATTGGGTATGAATCGTTTCTATGATTCTCCCTCAACTAAACCTTTGTATGCCCTGAAGGATGGAGGTATAACTATGCATTGTCATCATTGTTTTGCCTTTTTTGCTTATATGCTTTCTGATTTTTTTCATTATCTTTGCTATTTTAGGTGAGGGTTTAATTTTTGAACTTTTATTGGACTCCCAATGCAATCTCCTAGTCCCCGTTGCGAAACCGTAGGGCCCCATGAGGCTCCTATTTTGGAGTTTACCAAACATTGCTTCGTGTATCCGCGTGTGGGCTGTATCTTGGAGCTTACATCCGCTCCCGGTTCTTCTCATCAGGTTTGAGTTTTAATCCTAACTTCTCTCCCTTTTCCCTTGCTCTTTTTATATTCTTATCAATGTAAATCTAAAATCAACATATTACTTAAAATTAATCATTTAAACATACTACTCATGTTGATGTAACCATTCTTTATCAACTTGTAAGTAAAAAGTTACTATTTTTAGAAACATGTGTGTAAATCACTTTCTTCATCAATTCTAATTTTCCAATACATCAAAATCATCATATTAACCATAAATCGTCATCTTAAAACACATGCATGTTCATATCTTGTCATAAATCAATGTGTTGCACCATTAAAGTTACTAAAAATGGTAACGTTTCATATATCACCGTTACTTGACCAAATTAAATACAATAATCCTTGTAAGAAACCCAAATATCACAAATAATCCTTTATTTGCATCCAAAATCATTTAAAACATAATGGATCATCCATGCATGTAATTAAAGGTTACCATTTATGGTAATAGTCACCAATAACACAAGATAGCATCAAAATGACCAACAAATCAACATCAATAACTCAAATTAGTTTATTGAGACCTCAATAGAAGATTCACAAACCCAAAATTTAGTGCATGTGGTTGATTTAGTGATGCATGTGCTCTTGGAGGCTTTCATGTGGGTGTATTGATGTGCATGTGTGTTTAAATGCAAGATTAGTATAGATAAGCTACAAAAACTACCTCACACCGCTCAAAAGGTCTGATACGAAGCTTGTGCATATCCTAGGCAGCTCCAGAAGGGGCAGTGAATGGCTCAAAGGTTGAGGAGAAGAAGAAATGGTGGTCTTGGAGCTTCCACAAGGCTTCAAACACTTGAATGTGGCTTAGAATAGTGGAGTATGGTCTTCCAAAGGTTGCAAGAGGGCTTGACAGTGGGTAATGGTCGAGTTCAAGTCTTCTAGGTTCAGAGGAACGAGTAAGAGCGACAGTAATTGTCTTGAGCTTATTTTATAAAGTTTCTGCCAACCAACCTGCATCACGTACCGCCAAGCTCGCCCCAAGTCCTCTTGGCGTACCGCCAAGAATATAATAATCGGATTTCCTCCCGAGACACGCCGCATATCGCCAAGGTGGAAGTTGATCAGTCGTGGCGCACCGTGAAGAAATTCAGGAATTCAAATTGCTCGCCTCATCTTCGCGTACCTCCAAGGTCCTTGCCATGGCCCTTGTCGTACCACGAAGGCTTCCCGACTAGCCCAATTTCGTTGTTTCGAATCTTTTTTCGATTATTTCTCATAAATGTTCTAAGTTTCTTGACCTTTGTCATGGTTTTGGTTGTTATGGACTCATATAGTGTTTAGTTGTTGTTAAATTTCTTAATTGTTCGACTGTTTCACCAACCTTCGTTAATCAAAACACGTGTATTTGTTTTCCAATAATTCCTCGAATTATCGCTCGGTTGTTCATGTTTGGACTTTGGTGCCACGTGTCACACTAAATTACTCTTATTCTAATGCCAGGTATGTAATAATAATTAAAATTATTATTTAATTAATGTAGAAGCTGACCTGGAAAATACGAGGCGTCACAATGGAGCAGCAAACTCTGAATACTGAGCTAATTCAGTTACGCATGGAGAGGGAGAAGGAAAGGGCAGAACTTTCTTCTCTTAGGCGTCAAAATGAGGATTTACGTGCAAATTGCGCCAGTGCCCTAAAGTTGCAATATTTGTTGGACGAGAAAGCGGCGATTATTCATCTCCTAGATGCTAAATTATCGGCGAAGAGGGACGCGTTCATTCCCAACAAAGGGAGCTCACATTTCTTTCTTACCTCTCACACAACTGAACTCATAGTGTCCCGTGTCTGAATTAAAGAGCTGGAGGCGGAGTTGGAAAATCTAAAGGAGTCTGCACGATTAAGGGAGGAAGATTTTCAGAATTAGCAGGCAGAGAAGTGTTCTTTGAAAGATTCCGCCACGATGCTGAAATCACAAGAGCATTGGTTGATTAGTGAGGTCATCCCTCGATCTTTTGAGGCCACTTGGTTGAGTCCTAGGCATTTGGACATAATTGACAGACTTTCAATGGCTTCGGACTTGGTTAGCCGGCAACAAGGTATGAAGGATAGTTTTCAAATGCCCCAAGCAGGGCGAACTCTGGAGGGTCGCCATGTCTTCCACTCTCCAGGCTATAATTTATTAAGAGCGGTGTAACATCAGTGCCGGAAACGTAACCGGAACAGTAACTTGTACAGTAACTCAAGTACGAACTATGTGTATTACATGAGTGATTATTACCAGTTGATGTTGAATATAGAACTATTACATATCTCAAATCCATGGTTTAACAGTGAGAATCATAAATGTTAATTAGGATTTTATTATGTATAGACGTATGTGAGGTTTCACAGAACAAAACAATAACGGACGTCGTTACGTGAATATTTAACTGATGAAATATTCGTGTGGGTGACGATTCACACGAATATATCTGAAAGTTTAATGTTCTGAATGATGCCCGATAATTAGAAAATCAGATCGAAAAGTGTAGTGGTCGTCATGTTCGTACGGATGACGATCCAAACGAATACGTGCGAAAACTGTACGATTCGATTAAACAGATAAATTTAACGTTTTCAGAAATTTAAAAATAAATGAAAGATATTTAGTTAGTTTACCAGGAATTACCACCTAATCTGATTTAGTAAATTCTTCATTTAAAATCGTAACGTTCGATCCGGTAACGATCGATAACCGATGCTTCTACGCGAAACCAAGCAAAACCGAATGAACCCGAACATGTCAGAACGATTAAAAGAGTCAAATGGCATTAAATGCCATTAACCCAATTTACCTACCCATTTTCTCTCTCTATTCCCGTCTCACTCTCTCTATAAGATTTCAAACCCTAAAACCCTCAATACTTCACCAAATTGAGTGATTTTGGTGTCAAAACAACCACAACATCGTGTAGATCGTGAAAGTACAAAGATTTAGAGCTTTGAACCATCAAAAACAAGGTAAAATAAAGTCCAAAGTCGCGATTTTAGGGTTTTTCCCTCTTGTTCGAACATCCCCACTGTTCAGTCGGTTTTAAACCTTCAAAACCCTTAGGAATTGCACGATTTTGGTCCAGAATGGTGTAGGAACGTGTGAGACACATTTGTTTGGCCACGAACTCGAAAAAGGTGTCAAGAATAGGCGCATTCGCAGTACAGGAGAATGAGCGCAAGCTGTTTTCATTCGGCCGAATGGCCAGGGGCAAAGGAAACACCACGACCGAAAGAACGTCATGACCGAATGAACTCCTCATCTGCATGAGTCGGGCTACCGAATGAATCATTGGGAGAATGGATCCGCCCGACTGACTCCATTGGCCGAATGAGCAACCCATTCGCATGTCATCACGTTCGTGAGCCTCCATTCGTAGGACCCTTCATTTGCAGAAACCTCATGACCGAATGGGATTACATTCGCATGGCAGCCTTAATTGTGTCCTAAGTGTTTCACATGGCTAGTGTGAACGAATGGGAAGCCATTAGGGTTCAAGAGCGTTAACAGGTTCTGGTAACCATCTGTGCTAAGGTTTTCAACACCATAGTTTTTCCAAACTATTTTAACATATAAAAATGTATTTTAGCAACCACTTGGGTTTAAAACACTTGTATTTTGTCAATTAAAAACCATGGACTAAAAAGGGAAATATGATTGGTACTTATGAGTTCAAGGAACTAAGGAAACGAGTTGAAATTCATAAAAGAACCAGAAACAAATTAAGTAGAGATGAGTTGATTTTGTGTGTCAACACTCCATACTTAGTGATTTTTATGCAATTGTATAATTAACTTAGACTATTTTGATTAAATGATCTAATGTAGATTATACACAAGGAAGATCAAAGAATTACGGGTAACAAAGATCTAGCGAATGACTTAGAGTTGATCCATGAAATTCACCTAAGTTCTAACATGATTAATGTATATTTTTCTTAAAAATAACTTATGTTTTATTTAAGGTGAAATGATTTATAAAATTCTTTATTAAAATGTTATAAAATAACTTAAATAGTTTCCAAATTAAATGCTTTACAACTTAAAGCGGACTTTACAAATGAGATTTTACTTAAAAATCATGAAAGTGATAAATATGAACCTTACATAAGTAAGGTTTAATTGTGACTATCTACGGGATAATGGTTCATAGTGTGATAATCGCGTACGAAGAATTACATCAGCAGTGAACTGAGCACATTTGATCGTGTTTAAAATCCACACTGAATTGGCAGCCGAAACTAATATGGGATGATAGTATGCGAAAAACGATGAACGTGGGCGAAAACGGTGCGCGAAACGGAGTTACGGATTGTCCGGAATCGCGAAACGAAGTTTCCGTCGAAAAACGGAAGAAATAGCCCTGAGGCGGTACGCCTCAGGTCGAGGGACAAGTCCAGGCGATACGCGCGGGTCCAAAAGCTTCTGGAAGGTCAGTTTCATCCGCGCGCTACGCCTGTCTTGGGTGCATGTCGCCAGGCGATACGCCTGGGGTCTAGATCGACGGCAAGTGGATTAAAAGATCAGATTTTCATCATCATCCTCATTCTTATCTTCACAGCGACGAAACCAGCCATCACCTTCGAAAATTCATCATCCAACCCCTTAAATCTATGTTTTAAAGCCTCTGGAACGCTTAGATCGCATCCGGGAACGTTTATACGAGTTCAGATCATCTTTCTATCCGCAGAACTTCTCCAGATTAGGTAATGGTTCATTTTAAACTATCTGCTTTGATTTTTATTGATTAAATCTTGAGTTTGAACGTAATGATATAGTTAGGGTTGTTGATTATTGCCTAGATGATGGCTAGGATTGGTTTTGAATGATAAACTCGAACTGTTAACGGGTAAATCCTTGTTTTGAGCCGTTGTAATGCCGGTTTGCATGGAATCATAACAATGGTTATAATGGTTTAAACCATTTGGTTGTGACTATGTATGTGATTAGTTTGATTAATCTTTAACATGCAACGTGAAAGTTGAGTGTTTTAAACTAATCACAATCATTAACATACTCGTTGGAACGATTATCTGATGTTTCTGATAACAGTCAGATTAGTATGTTAAACATGGTTATTAAACCTATTTTAATACTACATCATGATATTCCATGATATTTGGGTAATCAATAACAAGGATTAATCATTCTTAAGCCATTAAACTTTCTAAAGACTACTTTAACATTATAATCAACAACATTAACTATTTGGTTAATCTGAGATTATATTGATTAACCAAGTGGGTCATCAAATTAGTATTAGGAACCTGAATCAGTATAGGTTCCTACATTATCATACATTGTATGATATTACATTAAAATATGTAATTAAATACTAAACATCAGTTTGATGACTTTCAAGGCAATGTCCTTGACATTGTACGTTCAGAGAGATTTAATCAGCGAGTTGGAACATTAATAACTCATTAAACATTAACTAATGCAGAATTATCATATCATTACCAGTTTGTGTGATATTCTGCTACCACTGATTCATCAGGTGAGTTTCGTACAACCCCTTTCCTTTTTACTCTTTTATAAACATCGGGGTAGAACTGCTAAACTTTTGAGAACTATATGATATGCATCAATGATATCTGTGTGATTTCATTTGACTTTTGTGGGATTTCATGGGATTTTGCCTGTAGAACTGAACTCTATCATGGAACTAAAAGTCCTCATTCTTGAACTGTATCTAGTGAACCCATGTGTGGCCGAACAGAAAACATTGATAGTACTATTGGTTGACACCCCATTCGCTGGGAGGATTGCATCTCCCCTTGTGTGAATGTTTGTTATATGTTTCCTGAACTTCTTAATGGTATGATAGACATTAAGATAATGAGGCACTAAGATATGTACCGACGGGTAATATCTTGAGAACTGAACTAGACGTCCGAAAGGAACTAGATACAGGTCCCATGGTTATCCGGAACTGAACTTTTGAGAACATGCGTATCATATCATATTGTTTTAAATTGAACTGTCGAACTCACCAGCTTTGTGCTGACGTTTCAAACTCAAACCTTTTTGCAGGTAAACAGTAATAGCCGGTGAGGATGCACTTTCGGGATATTTGTACTTGTATAATTAATATTGTTATTAAATAAATATAGTTGTAATGTAAGTGTGGGTGCGACATTCTTGTAATGTATGTACTTTAAGTTAATCTGTGTGCTTATGATATCGGTTCAAGTAAGTCACCCCTCACCTCGGAGACATCACCACTATGCTTCCGCAACCGGATCAGTGACGTCATGCATATCATGAGGTGACGAGGGGTGGGGGTGTGACAGGGTGGTATCAGAGCCACAGGTTATAGAGATTTAGGTTGACTTAGAAACCTAGACTATAACCATAGGCTCGTATAGTGACACTGAGAGCACCGAACATGTTTAACGAACAAAACTTGTTTTGAATTAAGCCAGGATAATCAGGTGCTACGAATTCCAGTTATGAGTGGCCAGCATAACTGAAATTCGCAACACGTGTGCATTCTAGTTTGATTTAATTCAAGCAGAACACTAACAACAGTAAAGACAAATAGTTGCGTTAAGATAGGGGGACGTCTCATATCATGTTTATGTTGAATATTTTATTCAATATTTATTTCATGGTACTGATCTGAGAATTCTGTTTATACAGCGATGGCAGAACAAGGGGAAAGATATATATATCAGAGGTTTCCATATGTCATGGTGGACGATACGCCCAGTTCCAGTTCTGGATCTGACTCAGATCCTTCGGAGGCGGTGTCATTAGCATCACCTGCATCTGCAGTGCCTCCTATACCACCACTACCTGAGCCAGTACCGGTGCCGCCGCCAGCACCAGCACCAGCACATGAACCAGCACCTATGCCATCTCCACCGAGAGCCCCAGCATGGGATGGACTTTGGAGGATGCGGGGACAGGCTCGCAAGACCACTGGATTACCTCCCAGACATCAGATGGCACTACGGGATGAGCCTCCGACCATTCATGAGGTGGGAGAATCCTCTCACCAAGCAGAGCTGAGGGCCCAGGTGCAGCAAGTCGCCCAGGACTTGCAGGGTCTGAGGCAGGAGGTACATCAGCACCATACGCTCCTTGAGGATACTCGTAACATTGTATTGGAGATCCTCACTTCACATCTGACTCTGATGGAGCAGGTGAATCTCATGGGTATTGACACCCAGGCTTGGAGGATTACCGTTGAGGAGCGTTTTAGTAGGACTTTGGGGCAGAGGATAGTTGCTGCGTTTTGGCAGCAGGTGGAGGTGATGAGGGCAGGATTAGTGCGAGTTCGAGAGTTTTTGGTTTGGTTGGAGACGGTTAGTTTCGAGACCAGGATGATAGTTCTGGCTGTGACTATGGCTGCTGTAGCCATTATATTTTCTTGTTTATCGTATTTCATACGATGAGTATGTTCAGATGGTTATTTTGGGATTGTCATTGTAAATCTCATTAGCACTATGCGGATAGGTTGAGGATGTGATATAGTGTGATCAGTAGTTGTGAGAACGGGACATTTTGATATGGACAGACCCCGAGTTTGTGAGAGGTAGTGTATGATGTTGTTGGTTTAGAGTATCATGACTTTTGGTTGTATTAAAACTCTGTATGTATGAAACTATGGCATTGTAATAATATGGGTGCTTTCGTATGTCTGTTTGTATAATGAACTTTGTGTGTGAATTATAACTAAATTTTTCTGTGTGAGAACATAATTGTGTACGAATGTATCTATATGAGAACATGTCGAACTAAAATATATATTTCGCTGAAATACAGTACGGGAGCAATACTGTATGCGAATATATCGAACTGAAAAATATATTTTGCTGAAATACAGTACGGGAGCAATACTGTATGCAAATATATTGGTTACTAAAGTACAGTACGAGAGCCATACTGTACGAGAACATGTCTGAACTGAGAACGTGTCTACTTGTGAATGTGTCTGTAACTAAAGTACAGTACGGGAGCCATACTGTACGAGAACATGTCTATTGTTTGTATGAGAACTTAGTGCATGAACTGTGAACATATCAGAGAACTTGTGGGTGAACATATTCTAGTCCTGTATGATCATATATCTAAAAACATGTGTTGCAATGCAAGGAGCTGGGTAAGACTCTAACATGTTTTTGAGATAACAGGATTAAGTATAACTACGAACATTTGTGTGATCTGTGAGTAATGCGAACATGTCTAGACTGAATTCATGTAGTTATACTATATTCTTTGTAATCACATTTTCAATTTCATAAAGTTTCAGTATAACTGAATATGATTGAATTATGTGATCAAATGGGTTATATATTTAATGTTCTTGAACTGACCTGAGTTTATCTGCTTGTGAGCAGAATAATGGCTCCCAAAAGAGGTCGACCGACTAAGAGATCTATCAGGAACATTACTAACCCAGAGCCTGATCAAGGTCCACCAGTAAATACTGAATCCAATCCAGATCCACAGGTTAATCTGGAAACAAATACTGCTCCACCAGTGAACCCTGGAGGGAACACTGCTCCACCTGCTGGTGCAGGTGGATCCGAATCAAACGAAGCCATGATAGCACGGATTGTGCGTGAACAGCTATCGGCTTGTGGTGTTTTGATACCACATCAACCTCATATCACTGCGGGTTCTGGTGGGGATCACGCTCATAACGAACATACTGTTACTGGTGGCAATGCGGAAACTCATCATACCACTGGTACAACTACAACTGTTCCTGATCCACCACGACAGGGATGTACATATAAGTATTTTGCTTCCTGTAACCCTCCTACTTTTACTGGCAAAGAAGGAGCGGCTGGTCTATTAAGGTGGATCGAGGAGATAGAAACCAAACTCAAAATCAGTCAGTGCTTGGAGGAGCATAAGGTGTCTTATGCTGCCTGTTCTTTGAAAGACTCAGCTTTGACCTGGTGGAATACCCAGGCCAAGACTTTGGGTTCAGCTACAGTTGATTTGATGGGCTGGAATGATTTCAAAACTTTGATTCGATCAGAGTATTGTCCCATCACTGAAATTCAAAAACTCCAGGAGGAATTCTGGAATCATTCTATGATCGGTGCTGATTGTCTGGCTTACACCGATCATTTCCATGAACTTACTTGTTTACTTCCCGATATGTTTCCAACGGAAGCAGCTTTAATCGAGAAGTACATTAAGGGTCTGATTCCTCAGATACGAGGAATGGTGACTGCTGCTGAACCTACAACTCTGAAACACACGATTCTTTTGACCACTAAGCTTACCAATGAGGCGGTAAGGAGTGGTACTTTGTCTTTGAAGCCTCAGACGGTTCATAGTAGTGGGGATGTCGGTGCCTCGAATGTGTCAAAAGGTACCAAACGAAAGTGGTTCGGTAAGAGCAAAACAAGGGCTTCGGCTGAAATCAGTCAGAATAAACCAACGGTGAAGAACTATGGTGTAAATGTTCCTGAGAGGAAAGCTTATACTGGGCAGGCGCCCAAATGCAATAAGTGTCCACTTCATCACACGGGACCATGTCCTGTTTGTCTGAACTGTAACAGAGTTGGACATTATGCTAAATATTGCAACTTTCCTGCTCAACCACGAAATCAAGCACCACGACAAACCACTCAAACCAACCGGTCATGCTATAAATGTGGAAGTCCTGATCATTTCATGCGGAACTGTCCAAACAATAACACCAATCCGGGAACTGAAGCTAGGGGGAGAGCTTTTCAGATTGGTGCGACCGAGGCGAGACATGATGCAAACATTGTGACTGGTACGTTCCTACTCAATAATTTATATGCATCAGTTCTCTTTGATACGGGGGCAGATAAGAGTTTTTTCTCTCCTGAATTTGCATCTTTTCTTGCGTTGCCTGCGGTAGATCTAGAAACTCCTTATGTTATTGAACTTGCTAACGGCAAGTTGATCAAAACTAACAGTGTTATTCAAGGATGTTCCTTGAATCTGAATGATCATCTTTTCAATATTGATTTACTTCCTATTGAGCTTGGGAGCTTTGATGTCGTTGTGGGCATGGACTGGCTTTCTGATAACCAAGTGGAAGTTGTCTGTCAAAACAAGGTGATCCGTATTCCATTACCTAACGGTAGTACACTGATAGTTCAAGGAGAACGAGCTGGTAGAAAACTTGGTATCATATCTTGTATGCGAGCTCAGAAATTTCTAAGAAAAGGCTGTTATGCTTTCCTGGCACATGTGACTGAGCATAATTCTTCACCCAAACAAATCACAGATATTCCAGTAGTCAAGGATTTTCCTGAAGTTTTTCCTGAGGACATATCAGGATTACCCCCAGTGAGACAAGTTGAATTTCGGATTGACTTGATTCCAGGTGCAGCACCTGTTGCTAAAGCCCCGTACCGGCTTGCACCATCCGAAATGCAAGAACTTTCAGGTCAATTGCAAGAGCTGTTAGATAAAGGTTTTATTAGACCTAGTTTCTCACCCTGGGGAGCACCAGTCCTTTTTGTGAAAAAGAAGGATGGATCATTCAGGATGTGTATTGACTATCGGGAGCTCAATAAATTAACAATCAAAAATCGTTATCCACTACCACGTATAGATGATCTGTTTGATCAACTTCAAGGCGCTACTTACTTTTCAAAAATTGATTTGAGATCCGGATATCATCAGTTACGAGTATATGAAGATGATGTTCCTAAAACTGCATTCCGAACTCGATACGGGCATTATGAATTTCTAGTAATGCCGTTTGGATTAACGAATGCACCTGCAGTTTTCATGGATCTAATGAATCGGGTATGTAGGCCTTACTTGGATAAGTTTGTGATTGTATTTATTGATGATATTCTTATCTATTCTCGAAGTCAACAAGAACATGCTCAACACTTGAAACTGATCTTAGAACTTTTGGCACGTGAAAAATTATACGCCAAGTTCTCCAAGTGTGAGTTTTGGTTACGAGAAGTGCAATTCCTTGGGCATGTGGTGAATCAAGATGGCATTCAGGTGGATCCCAGTAAGATTAAAGCTGTAGAACAATGGGAAACACCACGAACCCCAATCGAAATCCGTCAATTCTTGGGACTGGCAGGTTATTATCGCAGATTTATCAAGAACTTTTCAAAGATAGCCCTGTCACTAACCACATTGACACAGAAAAATCAACAGTTTATATGGGGTTCTCAACAGGAGGAAGCGTTCCAACTGTTGAAATACAAACTTTGCAACGCACCTATCTTGGCATTACCAGAAGGTACTGATAATTTCACAGTATACTGTGATGCTTCCCGCCAAGGTCTGGGGTGTGTTTTAATGCAGAACGATAAAGTGATTGCTTACGCTTCTCGACAGCTGAAAGTACACGAGAAGAATTATACTACTCATGATCTGGAACTTGGTGCAGTGGTGTTTGCACTTAAGATTTGGAGACACTATTTGTATGGAACTAAGTGTATTATATACACTGATCATAAACGTCTTCAACACATTTTAGATCAGAAAATGTTGAACATGCGGCAAAGGCGATGGGTGGAACTGTTGAACGACTATGATTGTGAAATTCGTTATCACCCAGGCAAGGCAAATGTTGTAGCCGATGCCTTAAGTCGCAAGGAACGAGTCAAACCTTTACGAGTGAAAGCGTTAGGTATGACTGTTCAAACTAGTCTAATTCCTCAAATTAAAGAAGCTCAGCAACAAGCTTTACAAGCAATAAACTATTCTGCTGAGGGATTGAGAGGATTAGATAAGAAACTCGATACCAAAGACGATGGACTGTTGTATTTCAAAGACCGAATTTGGGTTCCTTTATTCGGTAACACAAGATCGATCATCTTGGATGAGGCGCACAAATCCAGGTATTCTATTCATCCAGGTGCTAACAAAATGTATAAAGATCTTAAAGACTTTTACTGGTGGCCTGGAATGAAGAAACACATCGCTGAATACGTGGGTCGATGTTTAACGTGTTTAAAAGTTAAGGCTGAACATCAACGTCCTCCTGGGTTATTACAACAACCGGAGATTCCCATGTGGAAATGGGATCAGATCTCTATGGATTTCATTACCAAACTACCCAGAACATCGCATAGTCATGACTCTATATGGGTTATTGTTGATCGCCTTACTAAATCTGCGCATTTCATTCCCATCCGAGAAGATTACTCGATGGATCGACTTGCTAAACTCTACATTAACGAGATTGTATCTCGTCATGGAATACCAATCTCTATTATTTCTGACAGAGATAGTCGATTCACATCACGATTTTGGCAAACTCTTCAGAATGCTCTGGGCACGCAAATCAATATGAGCACAGCTTATCATCCGCAAACTGACGGGCAAACCGAACGAACTAATCAAACTCTTGAGGACATGCTCAGAAGCTATGTGATTGATTTTGGTGGTAGCTGGGATGTTCATCTTCCCCTTGTTGAATTTTCATATAATAACAGTTACCATACCAGTATTAAATGTGCTCCATTTGAAGCACTTTACGGGCGCAAATGTAGATCACCTATCTGTTGGTCCGAGGTAGGCGAAAGTCAGGTCATAGGCCCAGAACTTATTCAAGAAACAACCGATAAGATCGCATTGATTCAAGAACGAATTAAAGCTGCTCGCGATCGACAAAAGAGTTATGCTGATAATCGTCGTAGACCGTTGGAATTTCAAATCGGTGATCTAGTAATGTTGAAAGTTTCACCGTGGAAGGGTATATTCAGATTTGGAAAGAGAGGTAAACTTTCACCAAGATTTGTAGGACTATTTAAAATTCTTGAACGAATTGGATCAGTAGCCTACAGACTTGAATTACCTCCTGAACTCGGTAATATTCATGATGTTTTTCATGTCTCAAATCTGAAGAAGTGCTTAGTTGATGAATCTTTGATCGTACCTCTGAATGAAATCCAAATTGATGAGAAACTGCAATTCCGAGAAGAACCAGTTGAAGTGATGGATCGAGAGGTGAAGGTACTGAAACGTAGTCGCATACCTATTGTTAAAATTCGGCGGAATTCACAGCGTGGACCCGAATATACGTGGGAACGTGAAGATCAGATGAAACAGAAATACCCACACCTATTCTCATGATCAATTGTTAATAAACGAGTCTTCCCTAAATTTCGGGACGAAATTTCTCTAACAGGAGGAGACTGTGATAATAGCGTACGAAGAATTACATCAGCAGTGAACTGAGCACATTTGATCGTGTTTAAAATCCACACTGAATTGGCAGCCGAAACTAATATGGGATGATAGTACGCGAAAAACGATGAACGTGGGCGAAAACGGTGCGCGAAACGGAGTTACGGATTGTCCGGAATCGCGAAACGAAGTTTCCGTCGAAAAACGGAAGAAATAGCCCTGAGGCGGTACGCCTCAGGTCGAGGGACAAGTCCAGGCGATACGCGCGGGTCCAAAAGCTTCTGGAAGGTCAGTTTCATCCGCGCGCTACGCCTGTCTTGGGTGCATGTCGCCAGGCGATACGCCTGGGGTCTAGATCGACGGCAAGTGGATTAAAAGATCAGATTTTCATCATCATCCTCATTCTTATCTTCACAGCGACGAAACCAGCCATCACCTTCGAAAATTCATCATCCAACCCCTTAAATCTATGTTTTAAAGCCTCTGGAACGCTTAGATCGCATCCGGGAACGTTTATACGAGTTCAGATCATCTTTCTATCCGCAGAACTTCTCCAGATTAGGTAATGGTTCATTTTAAACTATCTGCTTTGATTTTATTGATTAAATCTTGAGTGTGAACGTAATGATATAGTTAGGGTTGTTGATTATTGCCTAGATGATGGCTAGGATTGGTTTTGAATGATAAACTCGAACTGTTAACGGGTAAATCCTTGTTTTGAGCCGTTGTAATGCCGGTTTGCATGGAATCATAACAATGGTTATAATGGTTTAAACCATTTGGTTGTGACTATGTATGTGATTAGTTTGATTAATCTTTAACATGCAACGTGAAAGTTGAGTGTTTTAAACTAATCACAATCATTAACATACTCGTTGGAACGATTATCTGATGTTTCTGATAACAGTCAGATTAGTATGTTAAACATGGTTATTAAACCTATTTTAATACTACATCATGATATTCCATGATATTTGGGTAATCAATAACAAGGATTAATCATTCTTAAGCCATTAAACTTTCTAAAGACTACTTTAACATTATAATCAACAACATTAACTATTTGGTTAATCTGAGATTATATTGATTAACCAAGTGGGTCATCAAATTAGTATTAGGAACCTGAATCAGTATAGGCTCCTACATTATCATACATTGTATGATATTACATTAAAATATGTAATTAAATACTAAACATCAGTTTGATGACTTTCAAGGCAATGTCCTTGACATTGTACGTTCAGAGAGATTTAATCAGCGAGTTGGAACATTAATAACTCCTTAAACATTAACTAATGCAGAATTATCATATCATTACCAGTTTGTGTGATATTCTGCTACCACTGATTCATCAGGTGAGTTTCGTACAACCCCTTTCCTTTTTACTCTTTTATAAACATCGGGGTAGAACTGCTAAACTTTTGAGAACTATATGATATGCATCAATGATATCTGTGTGATTTCATTTGACTTTTGTGGGATTTCATGGGATTTTGCCTGTAGAACTGAACTCTATCATGGAACTAAAAGTCCTCATTCTTGAACTGTATCTAGTGAACCCATGCGTGGCCGAACAGAAAACATTGATAGTACTATTGGTTGACACCCCATTCGCTGGGAGGATTGCATCTCCCCTTGTGTGAATGTTTGTTATCTGTTTCCTAAACTTCTTAATGGTATGATAGACATTAAGATAATGAGGCACTAAGATATGTACCGACGGGTAATATCTTGAGAACTGAACTAGACGTCCGAAAGGAACTAGATACAGGTCCCATGGTTATCCGGAACTGAACTTTTGAGAACATGCGTATCATATCATATTGTTTTAAATTGAACTGTCGAACTCACCAGCTTTGTGCTGACGTTTCAAACTCAAACCTTTTTGCAGGTAAACAGTAATAGCCGGTGAGGATGCACTTTCGGGATATTTGTACTTGTATAATTAATATTGTTATTAAATAAATATAGTTGTAATGTAAGTGTGGGTGCGACATTCTTGTAATGTATGTACTTTAAGTTAATCTGTGTGCTTATGATATCGGTTCAAGTAAGTCACCCCTCACCTCGGAGACATCACCACTATGCTTCCGCAACCGGATCAGTGACGTCATGCATATCATGAGGTGACGAGGGGTGGGGGTGTGACACATAGAGGGTAATTAGTATAGATTAGTTAGAGAAACTTAGTAACACATTAGCAAGCGTATAAGACACTTAGTCGCACACCGAGACCAAATCCTATATACGACATCTTCCGACACTTATCGTATGTAAATCATAATAAATCAACACAGGTACTGAAGAGACTTAATCTACAAATAACGAGTGCGCGTATCTTTTGTGATTCATTACAGAGCAACATAGGTGAGTTCATTTCCCTATTTCTAAACATTTTTGTTTTATAAACGCGGGGCTGAGAAGAATGCGCATATTATTTTCTTTGGATTATACTTACTTAAATGCTTTTACTTCATATATGTTTCACATGTATAGTTTTATCCTAGATTTTGTCTTGGTAAACCAATTACATGTCTTCAAGATGGGTTATCTATTCATCATGAGTAGATAACTAATTGAAAGCAAAGAACTATTTTCAAAGTCTATTTTCAAAGAACTAAAGATCAAAACCAAAGAACTATTTTCAACGGTCTATTTTCAAAGAACTAACGATCTATTCAAAGAACTATTTTCCCATGGAGTGTTTCAATGGAGTGTTTCAAGGGAATGTCTGGGAAATTTCAATGACAACATGTGCCATTCTATGTTTCAAAAGATGTCCTAGCTAGACTGATTGAATATGGGACGCATGTTTGATGATATTTACAGAATCCCCTAACCATCTTTTAAGGAACATCTCGGAAATATTCAAAGATAACATGTGCCAAAGAACCAACGAACTATACGAACAAGGACGAACTATGGACAATCTAGACGAACTATAAAATTCTATACATCAAAAGATGTCCTAGCTACACTGATCAATTATAGGTCGCATGTTTGATGATATTTACAGATTTCCTCCACTACTAATAACTTTGATTGCTAGACTAGTCTACTCGAGTTGACCAAGGCCCAATCATTAGGCCTTAGATTTTTATTAAATGTTAATCTATTCATTTACTTAAGCATTTAACCTAATGTTTATACAAATTCTATGGTTGATCATAATTTAGTGATAAACTTGAGGAACTCAGAGGATTCCCATATTTTATGAAACTACAAGAACTAAGAACTGTTGTGTTGTTGATGAGGAATGAAATTCTTAATTATCATTGACAACAATATGTTATGCAGTTCGGTATGTGGTGGGCTGGCGGTAAGCTTGACCCTACGTATGTCCTATACATAAGCATACTTGGCTGGATAATATAGGTGGTTGTTGATGAGGTTATGGAATTTCATTACAGGTGTTCAGTGTTAACCATTTCAGGTTGTTCAAACGTTGTAGATGGAATGTATGGGATGAAACACTTAATTATCACTAAGAACAATATATTATGTGGTTTGGTATGTGGTGGGCTGGCGGCTGGGCAGGCGGTAAGCTTGACTCTACATATGCCCTATATATAAGCATACTGAATTAGATAGTATAGGTGGTTATTAGTAAGGTTGAGGTTGTCATCTGGTCAGGTTTGTACAATTTCATTTTTAAACAAACTATATGAACTCACCAACCATGTGTTGACTTGATTTTTTTTGCATGACTTCTCAGGTGACGAGCAGGTCTAACTAAGAAGTTCTTGCTTTTGACTAGGATGCCCAGATAGAGGACCTAGTGTTTTGGATGTGCATATTTTTGAACATCATTATACAGATTATTTTGTATATCTTGTGCAGCTACAAGATAGAAGAATTATGATGTTGATAGTAGATTTACATTGTTAAATTATGAACGAAACTGATGTAATTTAACTTTGTAATTCTATTTCATTTAGGATTTTTCTCATTATATATCATGTGCAATGTAAACAATCTGATCATCACGATTATCATCCCTTATATCGCACCCTGGGACCATTCTGCCCGACGGGACACTCGATTTGGCCCGCCGGCTCGGGGTGTGACGGAATGGCATCAGAGCCATGGTTATAGAGAAACATAGGTCATTTATTTAAACGGTTTGGCCTTGACTATAACCTAGGGACCCTTCATGTAGAGAACTTAGGTATTATGAACTTACTTGCATTGTGTCTTCCGCATTCAAACATTGCACTAACTGTTATTCTTTTGGTTATGATCAGAATGCCGCCGAGAAGACCACCTCCTCTACTGTCTCCACCACGACCGCCACCTCCTCCTCCACCTCCACCTCCTCCACACACCCCACCTCCCGACCCGAACGCTAATCCAAATCTGGATCATGCCACTATGGCATTGCCCACCTTACTAAGCAGTCAGCTGACTAATCAGCTGAAAGAGGTGATCCCAGATATGATCAACCGTATCCAGAACAACAGCAACAACTCCGGGAATTCGTCAGGAGAGGCCAGTGGGAATACCGGCAGTTCATCTAACTACTCCTACAAGTCATTTGTAGGATGTAAGCCGCCTAGTTTTAGCGATAATGAGAGAGCTGTTGGTTTAATACAATGGATTGAGAAGATAGAAACTACTCTAGACATCAACAGCTGTCCGGAGCACTATAAGGTTCGCTACTCTGCATGATCATTTAACAAGCGGGCCTTAACTTGGTGGAACTCATAAATCCAGGCTAGAAGAAGGGAAGAAGCAATGGCAATGCCATGGGAAGATTTCAAGATTCTACTGAGAAACAAATTGTCCTAAGAATGAACTGCAGAGAATGGAGACTGAACTATCAAACCATATGATGAGAGGAGCGGATCATCTGGGGTATACTACTCGTTATTACGAGTTGGTAGCATTGGTTCAAGACATGGTACCAACTCTTGAGAAAAGGATTAACAAATATGTAGGTGGATTACCCGCCTGCATACAGAGTTTTGTCGTTGCAGAAAACCCTGTCACTTTGGACTCAACTATCAGCCTGTCAGGGAAACGTTATTGACGTGATGGTAGCCTCTGGAACTCTAAAGAAGGAGGCTGATTCAGGCAAGAACAAGGAAGAGTCATCAAAGAGACCCACTCACCACCCAAAGAAGAAACAGAAGGTCATCAAGAATTATACTATGGCCATCCCACTCAATCAAGTAGCAGCTGCACCACAGAACCTTAATAAAAGACCTTACACTGGTACATACCCTTTGTGTACCAAGTGTAAGTACCATCATGCTGCTAATACTCCTTGCAAGCACTATTCGGGATGTGGACGAAAGGGACATTGGGTCCAACAGTGCAGGATAACACATGCTCAATATGTCAACAACGCTACTTTAGCTCTCCCTCCACCCAACAATCCGAAACCAAAACAATGGTGGATGCTATAACCGTGAGGAAATTGGCCACTTTCAAAGAACTTCCCAAAGAGGGTGCAACCGGCAGTCCAAGCACCGCGCGGAAGAGATTTTGCTATAGGAGCTCCAGCTGCTCGTCAAGACCCGAACGTGGTCACTGGTACATTTCTTTTACATGACTTTTATGCATCTATTCTATTTGACACTGGTGCGGATCAGAGTTTTATCTCGACCGACTTTGCATGCCAACTTAATCATGTTGAGGAATCTTTAGACTCCCCTTATATCATTGAAGTAGCGAAGGGGAAACAAATCATAGTTAGTACAGTACTTAGAAATTGCCCATTAACACTTAATGGCCAAACATTCACCATCGATTTAATACTGATGGAGTTGGGTAGTTTCGACGTCATTGTAGGGATGGATTGGCTATCTCTCAATAGGGTGGAAGTCTTCTGTTCCGAAAAGCTGCTTCGAATTCGATTGACGAACGAACTTATATTGGAAGTTCGAGGGGATCAAGCAAAACGCGGTGTCAAAATCATATCTTGCATAAAGGCGCGTAAGTGTTTATAGAAACAATGTGTGGCTTTTCTGGCTCATGTAGTAGAAAAAGAGAAAGACAAGATTAAGATCCAAAACGTGCTAGTAGTAAAAGAGTATCCGGAAGTGTTCCCTGACGATCTACCAGGTTTGCCACCAACACGACCGGTAGAGTTTCGTATTGACTTAGTTCCTGGAGCAACCCCTGTTGCTAAACCTTCTTATAGGTTAGCACCTTCCGAGATGCAGGAATTGTCAAATCAATTACAGGAGTTACTGGATAAAGGTTTCATCCGACCGAGCTACTCACCGTGGGGAGCTCTAGTTTTGTTCATGAAAAAGAAGGATGGATCCTTTCGGATGTGCATAGATTACAGAGAGCTGAACAAATTGACCATCAAGAATCGGTATCCACTGCCGAGAATTGATGACCTTTTTGACCAACTACAAGGAGAACAGTACTTTTCGAAGATTGATTTACGATCCGGATATCATCAACTAAGAGTTCAAGAAGAAGACATACCTAAGACGGCTTTCCGAACCCGGTATGGGCATTATGAGTTTATGGTAATGCCCTTCGGATTGACGAATGCACCTGCGGTTTTCATGGACCTCATGAACCGAGTGTGCAAGCCGTATCTGGATTAGTATGTCATTGTCTTTATTGATGACATCCTGATTTATTCCAAGAGCAATGCAGAACATGAGCAACACCTCATGAAGATCTTGGAGTTGTTAAGGAAAGAACAACTCTATGCCAAATTCTCTAAGTGTGAATTTTGGCTAAGGGAAGTTCAGTTTTTGGGTCATGTAGTCAACAGTGAAGGAATACATATGGACCCGACCAAGATCGAAGCATTAAAGAACTGGGATACTCCGGCGACACCGACGAAGATACGGTATTTTCTGGGACTAGCGGGTTATTATAAAAGGTTTATTTTAAACTTTTCTAAGATAGCCTTGCCTCTCACTAAGTTAACTCAGAAGAGTGAACCGTTGTTTGGGAGTAGAGACAAGAAGATGCTTTCCAGACATTGAAACAGAAGTTATGTGATGCTCCAATCTTATCTCTCCCATAGGGTACAGATGACTTTGTAGTGTATTGTGATGATTTCCGTCAGGGACTCAGTTGTATATTAATGCAGCGAGACAAAGTTATTGCGTACGCATCAAGACAGTTGAAGATACATGAGAAGAACTACACGACATATGATCTTGAACTGGGAGCAGTAGTCTTCGCACTGAAGATTTGGAGACATTACTTATATGGCACCAAGTGCACTATCTTCACTGATCACAAAAGTCTACAGCACATCTTTGATCAGAAGGAACTCAACATGCGACAGCGTCGCTGGGTTGAACTTCTGAATGACTACGACTGTGTGATAAAGTACCATCCGAGTAAGGCAAATGTTGTAGTAGATGCTTTAAGCCGGAAGGAACGAGTCAAACCCCTGCGTGTAAGAGCAATGGGAATGACCGTGCAGACAAGTCTACTGGATCAGATTGTACAAGCTCAACGAGAATCAGTGGAACGGGGTAATTTGAAGAAAGAACTTGATTGTGGAGCAGAACGACAGTTTGAGACGAAACCAGATGGAGTTATCTACTACCAGGATCGCGTGTGGATTCCTGCGGTAGATGAACTGAGGAAACTTATTTTCGATGAGCAGCACAAGACCAGGTATTCGGTACATCCAGGCGCCGATAAGATGTACCAAGACTTACAGGTTTTTTATTGGTCGCCGGGAATGAAGAAGGATTTAGCCGAGTATGTCAGTCGATGTCTGACATGTGCAAAGGTTAAGGCAGAACACTAGAAACCGTCAGGTTTACTAGAACAACCCGAGATTCCGCTATGGAAGTGGGAACAAATAGCTATGGATTTCATCACCAAGCTACCTCGCACTTCTAGTGGTCATGATACAATTTGGGTTATCATCGATCAGTTAACCAAATCTGCTCACTTCTTACCAATACGTGAAACCTTCACGATGGATAAATTGGCAAGATTGTACATCAATGAGATAGTGGTACGTCACGGTGTACCATTGTCTATCATCTTAGATCGAGATAGCATATTCACATCAAGATTTTGCCAGTCCTTGCGGAAATCTCTAGGGACACACTTGCACTTGAGTACAGCTTACCATCCACAAACGGACGGTCAAAGCGAAAGTACTATACAAACCCTAGAGGACATGTTGCGAACATGTGTTTTGGATTTCGGTGGGAATTGGGACTCTCATTTGCCGTTGATCGAGTTCTCCTATAATAACAGCTAACATATTAGCATCAGATGCGCTCCATTAGAGGTACTTTATGGTAGAAAATGCCGGTCACCGATCTGTTGGACCGAGGTAGGAGATAACCGAATAACTGGGCCAGAGCTTATTCAGGAAACCACAGATAAGATCGCCCATATACAACAAAAGTTACAAGCAGCTCGAAGCAGGAAAAAGAGCTATGCTGACAAATGCCGTAAGCCGTTGGAATTTCAAGTGGGAGACCGGGTCATGTTAAAGGTATCCTTATGGAAGGGCGTAGTTCGTTTCAGAAAGAAAGCCAAATTAGCACCGCGATATGTCGTACCATTCGAGATCATTCAACGAATCGGTCCTGTTGCATATAGCCTGAGATTACCTGATGAACTCAGCGGTGTACACGACGTGCTTCACGTCTCAAAACTCAAGAAATGCCTTGAGGATGAATCATGTGTCATACCGGTTGAGGAAATTCAAGTGGACGAACAATTACATTTTATCGAGGAACCGTTAGAGATTATGGATCGCGATGTTAAACAATAAAGCGAAGACGTATTCCGGTCGTCAAGGTTCGATGAAGTCCAAGTATCCCCAATTATTTGCAGAGAAAAACGTACCTAATAACGAATCTTAAATTTCGGGACGAAATTTCTCTAACAAGGGGAGACTGTAACATCAGTGCCGGAAACGTAACCGGAACTATAACTTGTACAGTAACTCAGGTATGAACTATGTGTATTACATGAGTGATTATTATCAGTTGATGTTGAATACAGAACTGTTACATATTTGTTTCAAAAACATATCTCAAATCCATGGTTTAACAGTCAGAATCATATTTGACAACACAGAACTGTTAGGTAAATGTTAATTAGGATTTTATTATGTATAGACAGACGTATGTGAGTTTTCACAGAACAAAACAATAACGGATGTCGTTACGTGAATATTTAACTGATGAAATATTCGTGTGGGTGACGATACACACGAATATATCTGAAAGTTTAACGTTCTGAATGATGTCCGATAATTAGAAAATCACATCGAAAAGTGCAGTGGTCGTCGTGTTTGCACGGATGACGATCCAAACGAATACATGGGAAAATTGTACGATTCGATTAAACAGATATATTTAACGTTTTCATAAATTTAAAAATAAATGAAATATATTTACTTAATTTATCAGGAATTACCACCTAATCTGATTTAGTAAATTCTACATTTAAAATCGTAACGTTCAATCCGGTAACGATCTATAACCGACGCTTCTAAGCGAAACCGAGCAAAACTGAATGAACCTGAACATGTCGGAATGATTAAACGAGTCAAACGGAATTAAATGCCATTAACCCCATTCACCTACCCATTTTCTCTCTCTATTCCCGTCTCACTCTCTCTCTACACTCTCTCTATAAAATTTCAAACCCTAAAACCCTCAATACTTCACCAAATTCAATGATTTTGGTGTCAAAACAGCCATAACATCGTGTAGATCGTGAAAGCACAAAGATTTAGAGCTTTGAACCATCAGACCAAAGTAAAACCGAGCCCAAAGTCGCGATTTTAGGGTTTTTCCCTCTTGTTCGAACATCCCCACTGTTCAGTCGGTTTTAAACCTTCAAAATCCTTAGGAATTGCACGATGTTGGTCCAGAATAGTGTAGGAACGTGTGAGACACCTTGGTTGGGCCACGAACTCGAAAAAGGTGTCAAGAATAGGCTCATTCGCAGTACAAGCGAATGAGCACAAGCTGTTTTCATTCGGCCGAATGGCCAGGGGAGAAGGAAACACCACGACCGAAAGAACATCATGACCGAATGTACTCCTCATCCGCATGAGTCGGGCGACCAAATGAATCATTGGGCAAATGGATCCGCACGACTGACTCCATTGGCCGAATGAGCACCCCATTCGCATGTCATCACGTTCGTGAGCCTCCATTCGTAGGACCCTTCATTCGCAGAAACCTCATGACCGAATGGGTTTACGTTCGCATGGAAGCCTTAGTTGTGTACTAAGTGTTTCGCATGGCTAGTATGAACGAATGGGAAGCCATTAGGGTTCAAGAGTGTTTACAGGTTCTGGTAACCATCTGTGCTAAGGTTTTCAACACCATAGTTTTTCCAAACTACTTTAACATATAAACATGCATTTTAACAACCACTTGGGTTTAAAACACTTGTGTTTTGTCAACTAAAAACCATGGACTAGAAAGGGAAATATGATTGGTACTTATGAGTTCAAGGAACTAAGGAAACGAGTTGAAATTTAGAAAAGAACATGAAACAAATTAAGTAGAGATGAGTTGATTTTATGTGTCAGCACTCCATACTTAGTGATTTTTATGCAATTGTATAATTAACTTAGATTATTTTGATTAAATGATCTAATGTAGATTATACACAAGGACAATTAAAGAACTACGGGTAACAAAAATCTAGCAAAGGACTTAGAGTTGATCCATGAAATTCACATAAGTTCTAACATGATTAATGTATATTTTTCTTAAAAATAACGAATGTTTTATTTAAGGTGAAATTATTTATAAAATTCCTTATTAAAATGTTATAAAATAACTTAAATAATTTCCAAATTAAATGCTTTACAACTTAAAGCGGACTTTACAAATGAGATTTTACTTAAAAATCATGAAAGTGATAAATATGAACCTTACATAAGTAAGGTTTAATTGTGACTATCTACGGGATAATGGTTCATAGAGGGTAATTAGTATAGATTAGTTAGATAAACTTAGTAACACATTAGCAAGCGTATAAGACACTTAGTCGCACACCGAGACCAAATCCTATATACGACATCTTCCGACACTTATCGTATGTAAATCATAATAAATCAACACAGGTACTGAAGAGACTTAATCTACAAATAACGAGTGCGCGTGTCTTTTGTGATTCATTACAGAGCAACACAGGTGAGTTCATTGCCCCTGTTCTAAACATTTTTGTTTTATAAACGCGGGTCTGTGAAGCATGCGTAAATTATTTTCTGTAACACCCCGACCGATGGCGGAAACGTCAGGATGCCACGAGGGATGTGTAGATTGTTCACAAGCTCATGGGCATCTAAAGTATCATCACATAACAATTAAGTAAAGCATAGTATTTACACAAAAATCATGTTCGTCATGATGCAGTTTCAATGATTACTCAAAAGATATAGCTAAATTAACTAAACCCTAATCTTCGTTGATCCTGTTAATTTAGCTAAGTCCAAGATCCTATGTGATGAGTCCAAAAGAAAGTAGAGCTCCCCTGCTCTATCTACTTCTCCTCGTTTCCTGAAACATGTAGAAAAATCAAGTGTCAACTACGGGAGTAGTTGGTGAGTAATCATAAGTTTTTCATTCTCTGCAAATAATTACAAGTGTTTATAAAAGTTATAGTTTTTAAGAAAATACACATGTGAACCTGTGAGATAATCCAGCTCTGTCAACACGCAACTAACACAACAATCAAATAATCCAAGTAATCACAAATAAACATCCAAGTATAGTCAATCCAACTCAACCAATACATCAAATCAATAATCATCAATCATTATAATTATCTCAAGTAAATATACCGTGGAGGACCTTAGTCAACTCAACCAATACATCAAATCAATAATCATCAATCATTATAATTATCTCAAGTAAATGTACCGCAGAGGACCTTAGTAAACTCAACCAACGGTAGGTGGAATTATCACGGAGGACCGAAGTCAACTCAATCACAACATTCCTAATATGCATAAGTGTCAATACAGTGCACTGCGGTGGACAGCAGTCAACTCAACCAACAGTGGAATCACCGAGGAGGACCGAAGTCAACTCAACAATCAATGACTCACAGAGTTGTGATAATCCACACAAATAAATAATTATCTCAATAATAATAAGAATATCACAATGATAATCCAGGGTTCAACGATGTGTTATCAAAATAAAATTCGTTTTGGTATACATGTTCTACCCCCGAGTTTAAAAGCAAAAATGATTTAAAAGGGGGTTATGAGAACTCACCTGAATGTCTTAAGATTCAGTGCTTTGTAGAACGCACGCTCACTAGTGGAATCAATCAATGACTCAACAACCTGTGCTATATTCAATATTATTTACAACTTATAAGTTTGAGTTATGATTTCATATGTCAACCCTAAAGTTGGTTAACTTTTATAACTCTTTGTTATTTAATTTGATCTAACTCAATCGTGATGTAATATACTAACACTTAGCCAATATAGGTTAAGTATTAGTAGATTGTATGTTTTACATAGAGGATATGGTTATTATCACTCGAGTGTTTTTAAATAAGTATTACGTTGTAAGAGCATAATAGTTTAGTGTATCCAGGTGATGTTTAAGTAAATTGTACCCTAAACCAAATTAAGTTCAAGCCATTTTGATTAATATTTGCTTAAACATTATGGCTAGATAAATATTGGGTTCTTTGTTTCAAAATGATGGAAATTCTTGGCTGTTTATTGAGATTCTCGGCTGGCTAAAGGAGTTCTCGACCTATTCCACCAAAACGAGGGTTCTCGATGTAGAGAACAAAACCTCTCACCAAAACAAAAATGTATTCTCGGTTTTAATGGGGGAAAAGAGGTGCTCTCAGTTTTTGCATATGGTTCTCGGTCAAGATGATACAATATACAAGGGCTCTCGGTCTCCTTATGGTTTTAATTAATTTCACAATGAAACATTAGAAGTTCTCGGTCAATATCATATAGGTGAAGATGGTTCTCGGTTGGGGATAATTAGAAAAGAAGGTTCTTGGCTCCAAAATGGGTTTTCGGTCAACCCAACTAAAGCCAAGGAGTTCTCGGCTAATCAAGGGGTTCTAGGCCACACCATCTTCAACCCCACGATACCTCCTATTCAAATAGTTGCAGGTTTTTAGAAAACCACCCTTTTAAGTCATTTTAATACTGAATCTCTCATGAAAACTAGTTTTCATGTGAATCTAATGAAGTTTAACGGCTATAATTTAAGTTACAGGTTCATATACCCGGATTTTAGAGAAACCCTAAAAACCGAATCTATGGGCTCGATTTTACCTTGTTTGTGATGATTCCAAGCTCCGATCCTTTGTACTTTCGTGTTGTAGATGTCGAGGGCTTCGTTTTGACACCAAGATCAGCGAAAATGGTGAAGAAATGAAGAAGAAATCTTAGTGAGAAGTTCTAGGGAGAGAAAGCTCCGAATTTCTGATTCTAGAGAGAGAAAGTGACGGGAACAAGCTTTGAAAGAGAGAAAGTGAGCTGAAAAATGAACAAGATGTAGATGCTTTCCGTTTTTATACTCCGTAACAATCCCACGTTTTCGGTTTCGTTTATTTCGCGTTAAAATTTATTAAATTGTTTGGTTTTTACATAAATTATATTTTAGAATACGAAACGTTTAAATAAATGATTTCGTTTAACATTGTTTAAGAAAATGATTTTATTTAAATTCGTTTAAAGTCATAATTCCTAATAAACGTTTTTAAATTTTTTTTCTTAATCTAATATCGTAAAATATTATTTCGGTTATCTTATCGAAATGCGTTGCTCACGTACGAATTCGCAAAGATCGTCACCTTTTTGAATCCATCGTTCGTATCATATTTCGATTCGATTTACGGTTTATGGAATATCCTTTCATTATATTATTCCTAATAATTGTATTCGTGTGAATCGTCACCCACGCAAATACATTATTAAGTTAACATTTCTGAAATAATATTCGCGTTTAAATTATTTTTCGTGACCTCACCGTCGCGTAATTATTTTAAATAACTCTTTCATTATTTTGTTAATTATGTCCATCCCCTATCAATTTCCCAATCCAAATCCCACTAAATCATATCACTGACACATCCATGATAGACCGAAATAAGTTTATGTATAGGGCATACGTAGGAGTAGGTCGCAACCTATCCAGCCGCCGTCCCACCACCATTTCGATAAACCATGACCATGTGCCTTGACTATATTTAGTAACCAGACCAACAACCTTCAACCATCCAAACAAAAATAAATTCATTTCATACTTAATAAGTTGCATTAAACTCTGTGGTTCAATTTAGTTATATTTCAAACTAACTTCCCCATGGTTTATGCATAATAATTATATGTTCTCATCAATGTGTACCAGTGATAATAGCATAAAGTAAATCAAAATTATCCAATTTTCATATCAGGTTTTATCAGTACAATTTAAATATGTACGGACATACCTGAAATACAGTGATGTTACAGTCTCCCCTAGTTGAGGGAATTTCGTTCCGAAATTCAACTTGGAGCGACCGCAGTGAATAAGTGTGGATACTTAAGCTTCATCTGATCTTCTCGTTCCCAGGTGAATTCTAAACCACACTTCGGCTCCCATCTTACTTTGACAATTGGAATTCTACTGCGCTTGAGTTTCTTAACTTCACAGTCCATTATCTCGATTGGTTTTTCAACGAAGTGCATGGTATCATCGATACGAATATCATAGAGTGGTACCTGAAGATCTTGATCAGCTAAGCATTTTCTCAAATTGGACACGTGAAAAGTCGGGTGTACATTACTAAGTTCAGGAGGAAGTTCCAGCTTGTAGGTAACCTTCCCGATCCGTTCAAGAATATTAAAAGGACCAACATAACGAGGAGCCAGCTTACCCTTCTTCCCGAATCGTACAACACCCTTCCATGGTGATACTTTAAGTAATACCATATCATCAAGTTCAAACTCTAAAGGTTTACATCGTTTATCCGCGTAACTCTTCTGTCGACTGCGAGCAGCTAACAGATTGTCACGAATCTGGTGAATCTTGTCTGACGTTTCTTGAAAAATCTCAGGACCAGTGATCTGCGATTCGCCGATCTCGGTCCAACAGATAGGTGACCGCCATTTTCTACCATAAAGAGCTTCGAACGGCGCCATACCAATGCTCGCGTGATAAATGTTGGTATACGAGAATTCGATTAATGGTAAATGGTTATCCCAGTTGTCACCGAAATCGATGACATAAGCTCTCAACATATCTTCAAGGGTCTGAATCGTTCGCTCCGTCTGTCCATCCGTTTGAGGATGATAAGCGGTGCTAAGATCCAATCTTGTTCCAAAAGCTTCATGAAGTGATTCCCAAAATCATGCAGTGAAGCGTGCATCACGATCCAATATTATGCTTAGAGGAATCCCATGCCGGCTAACAATCTCATCAACGTAGATACGAGCTAATTTCCGCACAGGGTATGTCTCGCGTATCGGTAAGAAATGTGCCGATTTAGTTAACCTATCAATTATCACCCATATACTATCGTTACCACTTGCGGTTCGTGGGAGTTTGGTAATAAATTCATAGATATATTCTCCCACTTCCACATGGGTATTTCTGGTTGTACTAACAATCCCGAGGGTCGTTGATGTTCAGCTTTGACTTTTGCACAGTTAAGGCATTTGGCCACATACTCAACGATATCCTTCTTCATTCCAGGCCACCAGTACAAAACTCTAAGGTCTTGGTACATCTTGTCAGCACCTGGATGGATTAAGTAACGAGACTTATGTGCTTCATCCAAAATCATCATCCTTAGATCATCTCTGTTCGGTATCCACAACCGATTCAAATAATACATCAACCCATCATCTTTAGTTTCTAATTGGAATTCAGCCCCACAAGACATCTCATCATGAAGGATGCCTTGAGCCAATGAGTTTTGTTGGGCTACCAGAACATCATTATGGAGATTAGTGTGCACGCGGACACTATGGATCTGAACATGACTCTTGCGACTAAGCGCATCTGCTACTACATTCACTTTACCAGTATGGTAGCGAATTTCATAGTCATAATCATTTAACAGTTGCACAATCTTTTTTGTCTCATATTAAGTTCTTTTTGGTTCAGAATATGCTGCAAACTCTTGTGGTCCGGAAAGACTACCACACTTTGTGCCATAAAGATAATGTCTCCATATCTTCAACGCAAACAAGACTGCACCAACTTCCAAGTCGTGAGTAGTGTAGTTCTTCTCGTGAACCTTCAATTGTCTAGATGCATATGCCACAACCTTTCCCCATTGCATAAGAACAACCGAGACCTTGGTTGGATGCATCACAATAAACCACAAAATCATCATTTCCATCAGGCAATGTCAAGACAGGAGCATCACAAAGTTTCTGCTTCAGTGTCTGAAATGCCTCTTCTTGCTTTGGTTCCCACTCAAAAGGCCTATTCTTTTTGTCAAGGAAGTGAGGGTAACATCAATCCTGGAGAAATTCGAGATAAACCGCCGATAGTAACCGGCAAGTCCAATAAATGAACGAATCTCCGTTAGTGTCTCCGGCGTACTCCAATTCTTCACAGCTTCAATCTTTGCAGGATCCACGTGAACACCCTTCTCATTGACTATGTGTCCCAAGAATTGAACTTCCTTAAGCCAGAATTCACACTGAAAAATTTGGCGTACAGTTGCCTTTCCTTAAGATCTCCAAAATCATCTTAAGGTGTTGCTCGTGTTCTTCTTTGCTCTTGGAGTATATCAAAATATCGTATATAAACACAATTACAAACTTATCCAAGTAGGGTCTGTAAACCCGGTTCATGAGATCCATGAAAACCGCTGGTGCATTGGGAAGGCCGAATGGCATGACCAGGAATTCGTAACGGCCATATCTTGTTCTGAAAGCTGTCTTGGGAATATCATCTTCATGAACACGGAGCTGATGATACCCAGTCCGAAGGTCGATCTTCGAAAACCATGCCGAACCTTGATGTTGATCGAAAGGATCATCGATGCGCGGCAACGAATATCGATTCTTAATAGTCCGCTTATTCAATTCGCGGTAATCGATACACATTCAGAATGACCCGTCCTTCTTCTTGACGAATATGACCGGTGCACCCCATGGCGAATGGCTAGGGCGAATAAATTCTTCATTAGACAGTTCTTGCAATTGACTTGCCAATTCTTGTAACTTTGAAGGCGCAAGCCTGTATGGAGCTTTGGCGACTGGGTTCGCACCAGGTACTAATTAAATCCGAAATTCTACTTAACGTTCTGGTGGAATCCCCGGAAAATCTTCTGGAAATACTTCTGGAAAATCACGTACAATTAGAATGTCTTGAATGCTCTTGTTTTTCTCTTTATCTTTCACTATATGCGTGAGAAAAGCTATACACTTCTTTCTTAAACACTTCTGAGCTTTGGTACATGACATGAGTCTAAGGCCCTTACTTGGAGTCTCTACAAATACTCTCAGAGTTTCTCCCGTCGGTAAAGGAATACAAATGAATTTCTCAAAGCATACTATCTCCGCTCTATGTGTGTCCAGCCAATCCATGCCTATGATAACATCAAAGCTACCAAGATGCATAGGTATGAGATCTATCGGGAAAACGTGATCGTTAAGATTCACCGTACATCCAATAATAATAGTGTAAATATCAATTAAGTTTCCGTCGGCCTCCTCCACATTAAACAGTTTATCTAGTTTCATACGTGTTCTACCAAGAACAGATTCAAACTCATATGAAACAAAACTTCTATCAGCACCAGAATCAAATAATATCAAAGCATATATGTTGTTGATCAAGAACGTACCATTAACCACGTCCTGATTGGCTTGAGCTGCTGGAGCATTCAATTGAAAAGCTCTGCCTTTTGCCACCCTTTGACTATTACCCGTCAGTCTTGGGCATTGATTTCTGAAGTGACCAACGTCTCCGCACTCGTAACAGGCTCTCGCCTGTGCAGGTGCTTGACGAATGGGTACAGCTTGAAGTGGTTGTGCATGAGGAGCAGGTAGTACAAGTAGTGCAGGTTGCATCCTTGGTGCTTGCGGTGCACTCCGACATACATTAGAAAAATGCGCATGCTTACCGCAGGTGTTGCAGACGCGACATGGCAAGTTAGGAGCATGGTGATATCTATAGATATTACATTAAGGAGTAACCCCAACATAATTTAGGGTGTTAGAGTTGCTTGATGATTGTTGAGTAGCCTTTGCAGCGGGAGAAGTAACATCAAAATTTCTGGTCTTTTGCTTCCGACTGCTGCTCTTAGACGAGCTAGCTTGTTCAATCTTAACTTCAGTTGAAGTCTCCCTTGCAGCTGTCTTCATGTCAGTCTTCTTAGTCCCCTTTCCTATGAGTGTTCCAGCCTTCACATGATTATCCGTCAGTGTAGCAGACTGGCGGATTGTAGCTTCCAGTGTGGTAGGGTTGCTACCAAAGACAGTGTCTTGAATCTGCATAGGTAGACCGCCTATGTACTTCTCAATTGCTCTCTCCAATGGTGTCACCAGATGAGGTACAAAAGAACTCATCTCATGAAAGCGAGAATTGTAGATTAAATTCTCACCACTGTCTTGCTTGAGTTCCCATAACTCAGCCTCAAGTTTCCTCATCTCACTACGAGGACAGAACTCTGTGGTCATCAGAGTTTTGACTTCAGTCCATGGCAGTGCTAGGGCTTCATCAACTCCCCTATTTCGCTTCTCGCCATTCCACCAAGTTAGTGCTCTCTTTTGGAACACACTAGTGGCATAGCGCACCTTCAAGTAGAGGTGTGCAAAAAAACCGAAACTAGAACCAACAACCTGAACTGGTGGGTACAGGCGGCTCCAGATTCTAAGAAAAATCGGAATCAGAACTGGTTACACCTTTACCCACCAAAACCCGAACCGAAACCAGCCAAAAACTGGAACTGGCTGTTGAATTTATTGACCAGAACTGGTTCCAAAAAAAAAAACTGTTTGCCCACGTCTACCTTCAAGTTCTCAGGGCAGTCACTATTAATGAAGGTGTTCTCCATACTCTCATACCACTGCAACATACCAGTGGCTCCCTCAGAACCCGTGAATTTTGTCGGGTTACAGGAGTTAAAGTGTTTAAAAGTGCAAGCAGGTGGGTTTGCACTACCCCGGTTCTGGTTGAAAGTCTGATTGGCTTGATTCAGTTGAGTCACCAATCCAGTAATGAGGTTGGCTAACTCTTGCATGCCAGTGTTGGCATTACTATTGTTAGCACCGTTATTGTTGCTGTTTGTATCATCTTAGTTTTGACGGCATGTTTCTGAGGATGTTTAGAAACATGTTACTACCGTTTACAACGTAAGTCATACAGACGAAGGTCAAATGAGTCCATTATAACAGTTAGGATTACATATACTGTAAACGGTATATGTACAAGGCATACGTAGAAGTCAGTCGCAACTGCTTCAGCCGCCAGCCCACCACCTTTACAATACATCACGAGTATGTCCTTATCGAGTCGTCCGGGCACAGTCAATAACATATGTAATCAACAAGTAATATATGCAATTCATATATATCTCAGGAGTTCAGTTAACATGTAATAAACATGCAAGCACAGAATCCTGAATATAGTAACTAGTGTATGAAATAACTCATACTAAGGTATCCTACGGTTATAGACTAGGTCAACCATATCTAGTAACCTAATTCCCTATAACCCAGGCTCTGATACTAATCTGTAACACCCCGACAGATGGCGGAAACGTCGGGATGCCACGAGGGATGTGTAGATTGTTAACAAGCTCATGGGTATCTAAAGTACCATCACATAAAAATTAATTCAAGCATAGTATTTACACAAAAATCATGTTCGTCATGATGCAGTTTCAATGATTACTCAAAAGATACAGCTAAATTAACTAAACCCTAATCTTCGTTGATCTAGTTAATTTAGCTAAGTCCAAGATCCTATGTGATGAGTCCAAAAGAATGTAGAGCTACCCTGCTCTATCTACTTCTCCTTGTTTCCTGAAACATGTAGAAAATCAAGTGTCAACTACGGGAGTAGTTGGTGAGTAATCATAAGTTTTTCATTCTTTGAAAATAAATACAAGTGTTTATAAAAGTTTATATTTTTAAGAAAATACACATGTGAACCTGTGAGAAAATCTAGCTCTGTCAACACACAACAAACACAACAATCAAATAATCCAAGTAATCACAAATAATCATCCAAGTATAGTCAATCCAACTCAACCAATACATGAAATCAATAATCATCGATCATTATAATTATCTCAAGTAAATGTACCACAGAGGACCTTAGTCAACTCAACCAATACATCAAATCAATAATCATCAGTCATTATAATTATCTCAAGTAATTGTACCGTGGAGGACCTTAGTCAACTCAATCAACGGTAGGTGGAATTATCGCGGAGGACCGAAGTCAACCTAATCACGACATTCCTAATAAGCATAAGTGTCAATACAGTGCACTGCGGAGGACCACAGTCAACTCAACCAACAGTGGAATCAACGAGGAGGACCGAAGTCAACTCAACATACAGCAATTCAGTCATCACGAAGGACCGAAGTCAACTCAACAATCAATGACTCACGGAGTTGTGATAATCCATACAAATAAATAATTTTCTCAATAATAATAACAATATCACAATGATAATCCAGGGTTCAACCATGTGTTACCAAAATCATATTCGTTTTGGTATACATGTTCCAACCCCGAGTTTAAAAGCAAAAATGATTTTAGAGGGGGTTATGGGAACTCACCTGAATGTCTTAAGATTCAGTGTTTTGTAGAACGCGCACTCACAAGTTGGAATCAATCAATGACTCAACAGCGTGTGGTATATTCAATAATGTTTACAACTTATAAGTATGAGTTATGATTTCGTATGTTAACCCTAAAGTTGGTTAACTTTTATAATTCTTTGTTATTTAATTTGATCTAACTCAATCGTGATGTAATATATAGGTTAAGTATTAGTAGATTGTATGTTTTACACTGAGGATATGGTTATTATCACTCGAGTGTTTTTAAATAAGTATTACGTTGTAAGAGCATAATACTTTAATGTCTCCAGGTGATGTTTAAGTAAATTGTACCCAAAACCTAATTAAGTTCAAGCCATTTTGATTAATATTTTCTTACACATTATGGCTAGATAAATATTGGGTTCTTGGTTTCAAAATGAAAGAAATTCTTGGCTGTTTAGTGATATTCTCGGCTGGCTAAAGTAGTTCTCGACCTATTCCACCAAAATGAGGGTTCTGGATGTAGAAAATAAAACCTCTCAACAAAACAAAAATGTGTTCTCGGTTTTAATGGGGGAAAAGAGGTGCTCTCAGTTTTTGCATATGGTTCTCTGTCAAGATGATACAATATACAAGGGTTCTCGGTCTCCTTATGGTTTTAATTAATTTCACAATGAAACATTAGAAGTTCTCGGTCAATATCATATAGGTGAAGATGGTTCTCGGTTGGGGATAATTAGAAAAGAAGGTTCTCGGCTCCAAAATGGGTTTTCGGTCAACCCAACTAAAGCCAAGGAGTTCTCGGCTAATCAAGGGGTTCTAGGCCACACCATCTTCAACCCCACGATACCTCCTATTCAAATAGTTGCAGGTTTTTAGAAAACCACCCTTTTAAGTCATTTTAATACTGAATCTCTCATAAAAACTAGTTTTCATGTGAATCTAATGAAGTTTAACGGCTATAATTTAAGTTACAGGTTCATATACCCGGATTTTAGAGAAACCCTAAAAACCGAATCTATGGGCTCGATTTTACCTTGTTTGTGATGATTCCAAGCTCCGATCCTTTGTACTTTCGTGTTGTAGATGTCGAGGGCTTCGTTTTGACACCAAGATCAGCGAAAATGGTGAAGAAATGAAGAAGAAATCTTAGTGAGAAGTTCTAGGGAGAGAAAGCTCCGAATTTCTGATTCTAGAGAGAGAAAGTGACGGGAACAAGCTTTGAAAGAGAGAAAGTGAGCTGAAAAATGAACAAGATGTAGATGCTTTCCGTTTTTATACTCCGTAACAATCCCACGTTTTCGGTTTCGTTTATTTCGCGTTAAAAGTTATTAAATTGTTTGGTTTTTACATAAATTATATTTTAGAATACGAAACGTTTAAATAAATGATTTCGTTTAACATTGTTTAAGAAAATGATTTTATTTAAATTCGTTTAAAGTCATAATTCCTAATAAACGTTTTTAAAATTTTTTTCTTAATCTAATATCGTAAAATATTATTTCGGTTATCTTATCGAAATGCGTTGCTCACGTACGAATTCGCAAAGATCGTCACCTTTTTGAATCCATCGTTCGTATCATATTTCGATTCGATTTACGGTTTATGGAATATCCTTTCATTATATTATTCCTAATAATTGTATTCGTGTGAATCGTCACCCACGCAAATACATTATTAAGTTAACATTTCTGAAATAATATTCGCGTTTAAATTATTTTTCGTGACCTCACCGTCGCGTAATTATTTTAAATAACTCTTTCATTATTTTGTTAATTATATCCATCCCCTATCAATTTCCCAATCCAAATCCCACTAAATCATATCACTGACACATCCATGATAGACCGAAATAAGTTTATGTATAGGGCATACGTAGGAGTAGGTCGCAACCTATCCAGCCGCCGTCCCACCACCATTTCGATAAACCATGACCATGTGCCTTGACTATATTTAGTAACCAGACCAACAACCTTCAACCATCCAAACAAAAATAAATTCATTTCATACTTAATAAGTTGCATTAAACTCTGTGGTTCAATTTAGTTATATTTCAAACTAACTTCCCCATGGTTTATGCATAATAATTATATGTTCTCATCAATGTGTACCAGTGATAATAGCATAAAGTAAATCAAAATTATCCAATTTTCATATCAGGTTTTATCAGTACAATTTAAATATGTACGGACATACCTGAAATACAGTGATGTTACATTTTCCTTGGATTATACTTACTTAAATGCTTTTACTTCATATATGGTTTACATGTATAGTTTTATCCTATATTTTGTCTAGGTAAACCAATTACACGTCTTCAAGATGGGTTTTCTATTCATCATGAGTAGATAACTAATTTAAAGAAAAAGAACTATTTTCAATGGTCTATTTTCAAAGAACTAAAGATCTAAACCAAAGAACTATTTTCAGCGGCCTATTTTCAAAGAACTAATGATCTATTCAAAGAATTATTTTCCCGTGGAGTGTTTCAATGGAGTGTTTCAAAGAACTAAAGATCTATTTCAATAACTATTTCCAATGATCTATAATCAAAGAACTATTTTCAAGGGAATGTCTGGGAAATATCAAAGATAGCATGTGTCAGTCCTATGTTTCAAAAGATGTCTTAGCTAGACTGATTGAATATGGGACACATGTTTGGTGATATTTACAGGATCCCTAACCATATTCTAAGGAACTTCTGAGAAATATTCAAAGATAACATGTGCAAAAGAACTAACGAACTATACGAACAAGGAAGAACTATGGACGATCTAGACGAACTATAAAATCTTATACATCAAAATATGTCCTAGCTAGAATCATTTATTATAGGTAATATGTTTGATGATATTTACAGATTTCCTCCGCTACTAAGAACCTTGATTGCTAGACTAGTCTACTCGAGTTGACCTAGGCCCAATCATTAGGTCTCAGATTTTTATTAATTGTTTATCTATTCATTTACTTAAGCATTTAGCCTAATATTTCTACAAATGCTATGGTTGGTCATAATTTTGTGATAAACTTGAGGAACTCAGAGGATTCCCATATTTTGTGAAACTACAAGAACTAAGAACTAAGGACTGTTGTGTCGTTGATGAGGAATGAAATGCTTAATTATCATTGACAACAATATGTTATGCGATTCGGTATGTGGTGGGCTGGCGGCTGGGCAGACGGTAAGCTTGACCTTACGTATGCCTTATACATAAGCATACTTGGCTGAATAATACAGGTAGTTGTTGATGAGGTTAAGGAATGTCATTACAGGTGTTCAATTAACCATTTTAGGTTGTTCAAACGTTGTGAATGGAATGTCTGGGAGGAAACGCTTAATTATCACTAAGAACAATATATTATGTGGTTTGGTATGTGGTGGGCTGGCGGCTGGGCAGGCGGTAAGCTTGACTCTACGTATGCCCTATATATAAGCATACTGAATTAGATAGTATAGGTGGTTATTAGTGAGGTTGAGGTTGTCATCTTGTCAGGTTTGTACAAATTCATTTTTCAACAAACTATATGAACTCACCAACCATGTGTTGACTTGATTTTTTTTGCATGACTACTCAGGTGACGAACAAATCTAACTAAGAAGTTCTTGCTTTTGACTAGGATGCCCAGATAGAGGACCTAGTGTTTTGGACGTGCGTATTTTTGAGCATCATTATACAGATTATTTTGTATATCTTGTGCAGCTACAAGATAGAAGAATTATGATGTTTATAGTAGATTTACATTGTTAAATTATGAACGAAACTGATGTAAGTTAACTTTGTAATTCTATTTCATTTAGTATTTTTCTCATTATATGTCAGGTGCAATGTAAACAATCTGATCATCACTATATGATCATCCCCGATATCGCTCCCCAGGACCATTCCGCCCGGCGAGACACTCGATCCGGCCCGCCGGCTCGGGGTGTGACAAGCAGCCTATGAGGCCTTGAGTGACCCAGAGTTACCTCTTGTGATATTACCATAACGGATTCCGATGATGATCTTGCCAACCTACAAGCCCTTCTTAAACCCCCATTAAGTTTGACGATGCAGATGATTGTGAGGAAGTCGACAAAGATGGTTCTAGTTCTCCTTAGTGTTACAATTTTTATTTGTAATTTCTTGATATGTTTAACAATGGGTTACTTCCTTGTATCTTATAACATGTTATAATAGTTGAAAAAAATTTGCTCTTTTCTTTCTTTCTTTATTTTACATGAGTGAATGAGTCGGTGAATTCATCATCTCATAAGACTATTTTTATCTTATATTGACTGTTAAATTTAAATTTGATTTGGAATGAGGTATATTGATGTGGACCGGTCAAGAATAAATTTGTGTAAGATACAAGGAAATTACAAGTAATAATTTAGCTTCGCATTTTTAATTAATATTTTATGCTATAACATGAGTAATTTAACTTTATAAAAATCATCACTATTTTCATATAACTCATAATGAATTTAAGTTTTTATCAATTATAATCAAATATAATCTGTTGATCTATTAAAACTTTTAGAAAATCCATAGAAGCCATAGTCATATAACACTATGCCAAATGTAATATTAAGGTGAACTTTGAACTTGTTGGATATACTAGTGAACTATAACTTGATACACATTACAAAGACTATCTCATACGTCGAGGTGAGTATTCATAGCCCCTCTTTTACTGTTTTTACTTTTTGGATGAAACATGCAACTTATATATTATCATTTCCAAGTGAACTTAGTTTAATGATCTTATAGTTAGTGAACTTTAGCTAAGAACATGCATCGATCACCCTCATTTAGTGACTATGATAGATCTATTGGACCAACCATCCCACCGATGTTTGATCGACCATGCGGGGAAGGCCCACCGTGATAGTTTACTACTTTAGCATTGTTAGGAAGGCTAGAACATGGTAAGAACATCATTTGTTAACATCAGTTGATCTGCTTACTTGCTAGTTCATTTTGACTACGATCATTGTGCTTTGAGTTCACATATGACATTACTTAAACATTTTTATAAACATTTTTTATGTGAGTGTGCAATACTATGAAACCCACCAACTCTTTGTAATTGACACTTGATTTTAACATGTTTCAGGGAAGAATGCAACTTAGCATTTTATTTTAGCATTGGATCTAGTTCATTAATTTTCTTTATGCTTAATCTTTTGAACTTGAATTGATGTAATAGAGTAGGATTTTGAACTTTTTGGATTATGTAATGAGTGTTTGGTGGTTTTCAATTAATTTTTGAATTTATAAAATTTTTTGAATTATTTACACCTTTATACCATGTGCTATGAACAATCTAAACTTCGTGGCGCCCCGATGATTCCTCCATCGGTCTGGATGTTACAGATTGGTATCAGAGCCTGGGTTATAGGGAAATAGGTTATTAGTGACCTAGACTATAACCATAGGATGCCCTAGTTTGAACTCTATAGTTGCCATGCCAGGCCATGAACCTTAAGCTTGAACTCTATAGTTGACATGATAGATTTCATACTTGTTTATTTGATTACTTTGTGCTACTTGACTAGTTTGTTGACACGTCAAATATTTGAACATAGTTTAGGATGCCTTAGTATTCACACACTAGACTTTAGTGTTCAAAACTTCTCGACCCCATTCTTACGACTTGAATGAGGATCGTCATTACGAGGAATGATCTTAGACTTCTAAGTCCAATTAAATTTCAAATCCTGTCAATAGTATTTAGGTTCATCTTAGTGAGTAGGAAACACATTCAATTTGGAAAGGGGAATGCCTGTACTTTGGGGTGTTCTGTCTAGGAAAGCATTTCGTATAAATCCCAATCAAGCAATTGACCTGTTATGCTTTCCTGGGAACCCATAGAGTAAGTATGAACTGAAAGGATAAAGAATGTCTTTCGGAAAGTTAATTGAACTTAAACATTGTAATGTGTCAAAAGTATTCATTTAAGAATACACTCCAAGTATTTCTTTGTGATTTATCTTTCATTTGAACTCTCAAATCAATGTTCAAATTCCCTGTGTTATGTGCAACAATGTTAAATTTCTAAACCCTCCACCTTTGAACTCTTGTCGAAGCATGTCTCCTCGTCATAACAACACAAACAACCAAGAACTCGCTGCAATGGTCCCACAACAAATGGCTACAGTGTTAACCAATATGGAAACCCAACTCAAACAAACAGTCAATAACAATAAGGTTCACAATAACAAGGGAAATGGTGGTGGTGCAAACCCCTCCAAGCGCAATCATCGCAAGCGAAAGGCCCGAAACTTTGCTAAGTTATCCTCTGTTATTCATGAGAACTATCAAGTTACCATGAAACCAGCCAGGAAACCTGATGAGGGTTTCAACATCTTTTCAACACTTGTAAGTTGCATCACCCTAAAAATCGACCTTGTCGTGTTTGCACCATCTGTGGAAGGTATGGTCATTTTGCTGAAACTTCCCGAATTGGACCTCCAGTGCAACAAGGTCATCGAGTTCAGTTTGCTCAATCAGTTAACCCCAAAATAGCTACAACTATCATCCTTTCCATAGAAAATGTAAGGTCTGCTTTGAATGTGGTGAACCTTATCATCTTGGAAACCAAAGCCTAAGGCTGGTGGACAACAACCAAGGAACGACTCAAGTACGAACTTTCCAACCAAACACCCAAGCTGCGCAGACCAATCATGATGTCATAAACCATACTTACTTATAATTTTTCTATGTTAATTAACTTTAATGTTGATCATTTACTTGGTAGTACATAAACTAGATTAGATAGACCGTTTAACAAGGACGTCTTTGACGGTAACTCTATCAATATTAACTATACTATACTTGGATAAATTGTGAACCTTAGGGATCTCATTTTACTAATGGATCTTGTATCCCCTTAGTTGTGTTCCATAATCAGAAAGTAGGTTAACACATGCAAGGAAAGTTTTCGTTGCGGGTGCACATGAAATGAGAATTTGCAACACAAGTAAATCTTACGAATACGAGACAAAGAACACAATTGTTGAAAAATTTGAATCATACCTATATATCCAACTACATGTAAACATCAAAACAAAGTGAAACACTTTTCAGTTCTGTCGTATTGGTAGGGAGTTGGTATACTTTCAAAGAATTGGTGGTGTGGTAGGTTAGCTGCAGTATACCCTATATATAAGCACCAACAGTACATTGAAAGTAGAACAGAAAGCTTGATCAATTTTAGGAATCATGAATTCAAGTGTTATTATCAAGAAGGTTCATATTAGTTAGAGCTATTTGTTTAGTCAACTGATTCTTGCTTATTAAGAATCAGGTGGTATTTTAAAAAAACAACTCAATCAAAGGTTTTAGGAGTCTTTATCTCAAGACAGCTAACCTATTGATAATTCCAAACTATAGAAATGAAAACTCAAAAGACGAATACTAATATATCCTATCTTTAAGTGGAAAATTTCAAACTCCAAATCTTGAATCAAACGTCAACTTATAATGCTAGCATTTCAAAATGATTTGGTCTCATAAGTAGTTCATGACTGGGAAACGCTAGATCATTATAAAATACCATAAATTACATACGTGAAAACAAATAAAAATTATAATACATTACCTAAGGGTTCTCAAATCACCACATATGATGACTTGTGAATTGAAACTTCAAACTCAGCTATTTATGGTATAAGTAAAGGTGATGACCGTATCATTGAAGCGTTTTCTATTCACCTTAAACAGCGAAACTTCATACTAAGAACAAAAACCCCTTCGACGACATAAGATCTTGAACTTGATGTTGCCATATTTGCCTTGAATATTTGGAAACATTGTCTCAATGGCATAATTGTATGGTCTTCAACGTTCATAAAATCTTTCAACACATCCTTAAGAGAAAGAGAAATCAGCATCGGCAAAGACGTGGGGTGAAACTGCTTAACGATTTCGATTGCGAGATTCCATTTTTGTAGCCGATACACTCAGTCGAAAGAGCCATATTCAATTTCATAGCATTCGAATCTAAACCAAAACTGATAAAAACATATTTGTAGCTCATTAAATTTCCTTCACCCATGGCAATTCTCGTGATGAAATGTCTTTGGGTACGGAACTCCAACTAGGAACCTAGTTTCATGGTTTGCTTTACTTCTTGAACAGTATTTAGATTCCTAATCGAAACTATTTAAGACTTACCATCATGAACGAGGCACACATGTCTTTTTATTCCATTCATCCTGGTGCATATAAAATGTACAGAGGCCTTTGCGTCCTTTATTTGTGGCCCGGTCTGAAGAAAGACATTGCCGAATATGTAGCAAAGTGTTTGACTTGGTCTAAGGTCAAAGTCGAGCACCAACAACCTTCGGATTGCTTGTTCAAACTAAAATTCCCATATGGAAATGGGGAAAACATCTTTATGGATTACATCACTAAACTCCCAGAACTTCTAGTGGTCATGATAGTATACGAGTGATCATTGAGCATTTGACTAGTCTGCTCATTTCTTACCGAGTCATGAGAACTATCCAGTGCGAAAGTTAGCTCGCATGTATGTTGATGAATTCGTAAGTCGTCATGGTGTACCTCTTAGAATCAGCTTTGATCGCAATGCTCTCTTCACGGCTTGTTTTTGTGAATCGCTTCATGAATCATTTGGTACTCGTTTGGACCTTATCACCGTTTATCATCCTCAAACATGATTGGTAGACCGAGCACCCGATTAAAAAATATTGAAGATATGCTTAGAAAATGTTCCATTGATGTTGGTGGCATTGGAATAATCTTCTGCCGCTAGTCGAGTTCTCGTATAACAATAGTTATCACGTGAGTATCGGCATGGTGCCTTTCGAACCACTATACTATCGTAAGTGTCCATCGCCTATTTCTTAGACTGAAATTGGTGAAGTTCAAATCACTGGTTCTGAATTGATTCAAGAAATGACCGACAAGATTCATCTGATTCGCGACAACTTATTAGCTGTTCGAAGCAGACGAAAGAGCTATGCTGATAAACGTCGTAAACCTTTGGAATTTCAAGTCGGTGACATGGTACTCCTTAAAGTTTCACCTTGGAAGGGAGTGGTTCGATTTGGGAAAAAGGTAAACTTGCACCTCGCTATGTTGGTCCTTTTAAAATTCTTGAAACAATTGGGAAAGTGGCCTACAAGCTTGTTATCTTCTGAACATAGCAACGTTTATCCAACCTTTCACGTGTCGAACTTGAAGAAGTGCCTGGCCACTGAGAATCTACAAGTTCCACTCGATGATGTTCGCATTGATGCTTCACTGCATATTATTAACAAACCGGTAGATATCATGCATTGGCACATCAAATAACTCAAACGAGTCCAAATTCCTATCGTTAAAGTCCGTTGGGAGTCAAAGCACGGTAATGATTTCACTTGGGAACGCTAAGACCAAATGTAATCAAAGTTTCCACGTCTGTTCTCTACAATTTTTCTTAATTTCGGGACGAAATTCCTAAAAGTAGGAGAGACTGTAAAATTCCTGTGATTTGTAGTAAGCAATTATATGATGTCATTTATTAGTTTTACACATGCTCACATAATAATTATAGAGTTATACAAGTATATATATATATATCATTCTACTAATATAAAATAATTATATTTAAGTAAATTAAATACTTAAAATTAATATAGTAACTTTATATACAATTTTTATACGTATTTTAAAATAAATATTTTCATAAAATGTTTAATCATGATATATGAAATTATTTTAATAACTTATGTTATACAAACGTTTTGATAAACAAAAATTTTGAATTTTACAAAAAAAATTCTTATACATTTATAAACATATATGTTTGTAATTCATAACATCCAAATAAATTATAAACACTTTATTTAAAGTTTTATAAACTATAATTGCATTTTCTTTTAAATAAAAATATGTTACATATAAAGATACTTTTTAGGAATAATTGATAAACTAAAATCTTAGATTTATATAAAAACACTCTTACACATTTTATGAAATATATTTAATATTTTATAATGTTCAAATAAGTTTCTCTAATGTTTTTAAACTTATTTATTTTGTATATTAAATTAATAAATTCTATCAAATGATGATTTTGGTTAAACATTAACTAATTTAGCTTCGCATTTTTTATTAATATTTTATGTTAGCATGAGTAATTTAACTTTATAAACATCATCACTATTTTCATACAACTCATAATGAATTTAAGGTTTTAACAATTAAAAACAAATGAGATCGATTGATCTATTTAAACTTTTAAAAAATCCATAGAAGCCATAGTCATATAACATTATGCCAAATGATCTATTTAGGTGAACTTTGAACTTGTTGGAATACTTGTAAACTATAACTTGATAGACATTACAAAGGCTATCTCATACATGAGGATGAGTCTTCATAGCCCTTCTTTTACTGGTTTTACATTTGAGGTGAAACATGCAACTTATCTATTATCATTTTCATCTGAACTTTTTTAAGAACATGCATTGATCACCTTCATTGTGTGACTATGATAGATCTATTGGACTGACCATCCCACCAATGTTTGATGGACCATGCGGGGAAGGCCCACGATGATAGTTTACTATTTCAGCATTGTTAGGAATGCTAGAACGTGGTCAGAACATGATTTGTAAACATCAGTTGATCTACTTTCTTGCTAGTTCATTTTAACTATGTTTATTGTGCTTTGAGTTTGTCACACCCCCAAATTATCTCTTGCGGCGTCAGGACGCTGGGCGCGACGTGAAACGATCAGATACGTTGGTCATATAGAACGACTATATATGCTTTTGAAAAATACACAGTTATACAAGAAATAACCAAAGTAGTGTAAATGTTAAGCAGCAGAAATTATAAGTTTGCATAGCGGAAATTAATAGTAGACACTACATTGTTTTACATAACATAATATCGTACTTTTTTTCAAAATAATCTTTAAATGCATGCAGGACCTTCTTCATATGGTTCTTCATGCATCCTAGCTTCGTACATTCAATTACCTGAGAATAAATGCTAAAACGTGTCAACATTATGTTGGTGAGTTCACAAGTTTAAATAGTAAGCAGTAAAATAGTTCACTAGATATATGATGGGCATGTTAAGTTGTAGACCATAGGTCCCGAGTGTATATGTTGCACCACTGCCGAAACTAGACTGTTAGATGCCTCCGCCAAGTCTTTCGTAAGAACTATGGCATAGGTCGACATTACGCCCTTCCTGACCGCCAGTCAGAGTATCGACTAGTGGGGTTTATCAGACCCAATAGTACTATCTAATAATGTCTCGTTCATGTTTAACAAACGATAAGGTTTTATGAGGACTTTTTTACTATATAAGCACACTCAAAAATTTGTTTGTACAATGTACCAGTCATATATCTAAACTAATTTGCAATGTATTCACCCCCAATTTAAGTAAAACAGTTAAGATTGAAAAAGGGCCGTAAACTCACCTGAGTTGTAGTTGTTGTTGTTACTATGAATGGTTTGTCCTTAAGTGTCACCTATATCACATAGGTATCATGAGTTCATGTTTGCATTCATGTTCGTGTTGGTCAGCCTAGACCATGTTCATGTCCAAACAACTCCAAGTTGTTGTGCTTGATCATGTTGACTCAAATACCCGTTGGTGACTCGTGAGTTTATTATCGTTCGTTTAATGTTTGTCATTTTCCACTTATTGCATGTAATCACATAATTCACGTTCAATGGACAACTTACTATTTTTAGTCAGTTTCCATTTTTAACAGGTTTCTATTTTTAGTAAGTTTATATATTTGGCAAGTTTCTAATTTTAGTAAGTTTACATAAATTCCCATTTTAACATTCTAGCATGCGTGTTTTCCCTATATGATTATGTCATCACATAGTACGTTGTCACAGGTCATAAATTAAGCACATTATTCATTTCGAGTAATTAAAATTACTAAATATGGCAAGTTACTACATTTATCATGATTTAACAACAAAAATCATGCAACAACTTTCATATTATCATAACAAGGCATTTTAAAACACATGTCACCATCTAACATGGTCCTATAATGAATTTTAATAAAAATCCCCAATTAAAGTTTCCATTAGTTGCAAGTTTGTCACAAGCTCAATTTAACCAAGATCGAATCCTTCAAATATGTTCAAAAGACCCGTAATATCATCAAAAAAACTTAGACATGACCAAAATCAACATGAATGGCAAGATTTCATGACAAAAGTTTTCCAAACATGGAAAGATATGAACACCTTCACTAATTTGATCAAGTCAACATAGCAAACTTATCCATAACATCATTTCTTTGCATGAGCCATCATTTAAACATATGTTACTATATTTTATGCCATAAAAGTTACTATATTTAGTAACTCTTGCAAATACCCAATTTGATGGCATCAACACATAACTTTGATCAATCCAATAGCTTAAATCAATTATCTAAACACCCAAATGCAGATTTATGAGCATCCAAATTCGTGATCATTAGTGTTGTATGTGTGCATTTATGAGTGCATGTGGGTTTTTAGGTGTACATGTGTGTTTAAATGACAAATTAACCATTAAAACTACCTTTGAAGCCCTCTATAAGCCTGGATTCAGCCGATATGAGGCTTCGATGAAGCAAAAGAAAGCTGGTGGTGTCTCCACAACTAGTGTGAGGATGTGGTGATGGTTGTATGCCTCCCCAAAGCTTCCTTTAGCTTCCAAGTCTTTAATGGAGTTCTAGGCAGCTCTCAATCAACTTCTATAGGATGGATGTAGTAATAGCAGAGTTGATTTTCGTTGGGTGAATGATGTTTCAGTCGAGGGGAATGGTAAGGGGGAAAACAAATGGAATGGTTTGCCTTTTATAAAGTTTTTATGTTCTGGGGGTTTGTGTACCGCCAAGTGTGCCCCAGGGGTCCTGGCGTATCGCCAGGGACAAAATAACCGGGTATCCCTCCGGCACATGTTGTGTATCACCAAGGTGGAAGTTGATCGGTCGTGGCGTACCGTGAAGCTTTTCAGAGAGCTCAAATTCTCCCGCTCATCCTTCGCTTATCGCGAGGGGTCGTGGGTTGGCCCAATGGGCTTTTTTTATTTATTTGATTAATATTTCTTCTGTTTTTCGTTATCTTTTATTGTTTTTCGAAATCTTTTTGGTTTGGGTTGTTGTGTGCTCACATTTTGTCCATTATTGTTTGTTTGTTTGTTTAATTTGTTCCATATTTCACTAAAGTTCGTGAGTTCAAGACACGTGTGTGTTTTTCCGCTAATTCCTCAAATTTTTGCGCGATGTGTTTGTGTTTTCACTAGTGTACCATGTGTCACACTAAATTTAACCAATTCTAGTGTCACGTATGTAATAATAAATTAAGTTATTATTTAATTAAGTCGGGTGCTGACCTGGAATTTGTGAGGTGTCACAACGCATAAGACATTACTTCAACATTTTTATAAACATTTTTGGTGTGAGTGTTCAAACCTATGAAACTCACCAACTCTTTGTAGTTGACACTTGATTTTAACATGTTTCAGGTGGGAATGCAACTTAGTATTTTATTTGAGTATTGGATTTAGTTCATTAGTTTTCTTTATGTTTAATGTTTTGAACTTGAATTGATGTAATATAGTAGGATTTTGAACCTTTTGGATTATGTAATGAATGTTTGGTGGTTTTGAATTAAGTTTAGAATTTAATAAAATGTTTTGAATTATTTACAACTTTATACCCTGTGCTATGAACAATCTACACTTCGTGGTGCCTCTATTTTTCCGCCGTTGGTTGGGGTGTTACAATCTGCTTGAAAATTCTCCCTCTTTACTCTTTCATTCCTCTCCTTTGTGAGATTCTCAAGGGTTTATTTTTATATGCCATTGTTTTTGACCATCTGCTCATACACTAGAGGACCCTAGTGGCGAGAGATTATTATTACACGTCTAGGATTCCATGCCCATGGCAATAAAAGGGCGCTATGGGATGAGTCCAAATCCTTCTTCCGTTTGTTTATCCCCTAGTTAGAAAGCGGTAAGAAGGTTTATTATTACATGTCACCTCCTCCCTGTTCCGATGACATTGTGATGAAGGTGGGATGCCCACATTTCTGGAAGTTTCAGGAATCCATAAGTTGTTTATCCTAGAGGGAGATTGGTGGCTATATCAGAACCCTTTTAAGTTGTACATTTTCATGAATACCATTAATCTAGCTTTAAGGAGTGGTAGACCAGGAGATGTCATGTTTTTATGTTCTATCTTATTAAGAGTTGTTGTTTAGAAAGTGTGACAACTGGTACCCGAGCTATCATGAGTCTGAATCCAACGGTGTACACGACCACATCGCCGAAGACCGCAGCGCGAGAGTGACAATAGAGATAATAGACAACAAACAAAATACACGGATTACTCCTAAAATAGTTAGGAGATCCATTTAATCTCATAAACACGAATCGAAAGAAAAGAAAAACACCTTGTGAGGGAAAACAATGAACAAAGATGAATGGATAACATTTGGAGTATCGATCCAACGAGATGTCGACATGGGTGACGATCCATGTGGATATGTTGTTAGATTTGGATACCCTAAATGATATCCTTACAGTACAAAACAGTGTCCGAAGTTAAATACAAATCGACGTTTGTAAGAGTGACGATTCATATGAACGTCAGCATGGGTCTTTAACGTTGATATGAAATAATAATAATTTTAATAAAAACTCACCAAAACAATTCAATAAACAATCAATATTTTAAAACACACAACCGTTGGTACGAATGGGCTCGCATTCGTACGAACCAGTCTAATTCGTGAAGCTTTATGGCCACAGTTTGTTCGCACGAATGGGAGCCATACGCACGAACGACTGATTCGTGTCACATCACAGCTATAAAAGCTACACTTACGTTTTTCAAACCCATTTTCACCCAACTCTCTCTACCGAACCCCACACTCGGCCACTCGATTTTTTGACCATTTTCACACGAAATTGGACCATTTCACGGTCTAAGTCGTGTGCATTTCAACCCCAACACCTCCATTTCAAGATTTCAACCCTTTTCATCCAATTTTGGTCAAATACGAACTCCAAAGTAAGTATTAGCACCGATCCTTTGCACCAAAACACTCCAAAACGTTTTACCATCAATTTCGACCATACAAACACCAAAAACAACCACCGATTGCAAAAATGGCGTTCTTGGTGAACTTGTAGGCGAATGAGTCGTACGAAGGGCTCATTCGTGCGAACAAGAAGCCTCGTTCGTGAAGTAGAGTCACACAAACGAGCTGCCAAACGAATGAGCAATCACACAAATGGCATGGACTCGTTCGTTTGGGATGACCACACAAACGAGAACCCATTCGCACGAATGGAACACAAGAAGGAGAGTATACATTCGCATCATTCCATTCGTGTGAATGAGGGCCATTCGCACGAACCACCAGTTCGCACCAAGAACAGCCTAAAACGGCTAAGTGTTGAAAATCCTATCTTACACCATTTGTATCGATAGAACAAAACCTTAGACCCGACTTTATATCTAATCAAATTAAAACCAATGAAAACACATTTTCCAAAATCACATCAAGAAACAAAGCACATAATCACCTAACACTTAACTAATTAACTTGCAACATTGGATTCAGTCCGAGAGAACTTGCCGAGTGAGTGCATCGACGACCCACAACTTCAGGTGAGTTCACGGACTCCTTATTTTCAATTTGTTCCTTCCAAATCATTTGGGGCCGAGAACATGAACCTTCTTATTCGAGTGATCTACGAATAAGAGTTATTTTCAAATTGTTTTAAGTCAATGATCAACCCTCAACCTCTTATTCGAATGTTATACGAATAAGTGCATTTTCAATCATTTTTACTAGGCATTCATTGTTCCATTCAACTTTTCCAACTCAACAAAAACAAATGGGCTTCGAGAGTTAAAACACAAATTATCAAGGAAATGTCCGTTAATCAAGACAGTTTGAGGCTTTATGCCCAACCAAGAGGTGAACAGTTGTGTGTGCACAATCGAATACCATCATTTTCATGGAAATCCCCAATAAAACAAGCAACATATTTTCATGGTATCTGTCTAGGGTAATTCATCGGGACTTGTATCCACACAACGTCACATCGCGAATTTGCTGAGGAATTCTTGAACAACTCACATCAGAGTCATTTACCATAGGTCTAACAAACCTCCATCGCTGAGGCTGGTACATTACACGCGTGTACGAAGGAAACAACAACTCAGATTAGTTCCAGGGGTACTAATCACACAATCATATCAGTTAGGGTTGGTGAATGATCACATGGGTGACATTATGGACAGACCACGCAACAAAAACATGAGTTTTCATACCAAACAGATGTTCAAGACCTGGTTTTGAATGATTTTCAAATGAGTACACACTAAACAATGTTGAACAACAAGAAGAAAGTGTAACCTGTGTGATTTCCGGACAAACTAAACCTGCCTCCTATATCAGGAGACAGAGCATACCCTTCCTTCTCAAAGCATCTCTTTTACATCCGTCATGTCGAGTAGGGTGGAGATATACAAGCGACAAGGTTCGATTTTCGTTAAAGACACCCTCGTGGATAATCGAAGGGGTGATGGGCTGGCGGCTGGGCTAGCGGTAAGCCTGACCCTACGTATGCCCTATACATAAACTACCTTCTGTGATTTGGGATGGTTTCAGTAATGATGGTCAGGCCGACGCACTTGTGTTGATCATTCGTGTCTTCAACACCATTCACACATCATATTTCAAACCGATGTGAATGGAAAGATTTTCACTAAACCTTTTACAAAATCAAATGTTTTCAAAACTAATGTGACTCACCAACCTAGTGTTGACAGATTTTACATGTTCTCAGGTGAAGAACAGGTGAAAGCTGGATGACTTTTAGAGAGAGAAATATAGGATCCCCTAGAGGAACCTACAACTCCTGCAAGGAATCTTCCATGCCATGTCGGCTACAAGACTCAAGACTTGCACTTGTGCAAGAAAATCCATATGGGACATCTGGTCCAAGTTCCATATGTCCAAGTCAAGTTTAATATAATTAAATTATGAAACAATTGTAATTTAATTTTATTTAATTTAATGTTTATTAGTTTCTCATACTATCATGTGCAATGTAACAATCTAATCGCTCCGATTACAATCACGCCTCGGGACTATTCCGCCCGACGGGTCTCCGATCCGGCCCGTAGTGTGAGAGAAAGAGGCTTAGGGTTTAGGGTTTAGGGCTGGTGGTTCTGTGGAATCATCAAAAGATTTCTTATTAACGAACTTTTTTATTTGTACATTGAAGAATATTTCCGTAGAAGCTTTTTTTTTGTGACCTTTCGAGGGTCCTTTATTTATGAGGGAACTCTGATTGTAGTGGATACCTTTTGAGGTGTTACATTTGCAAGAGTTTTTTACCCTATGATATACCAATTATAACCTTTTGAGAGTCCTTCGTATGTAAGAGATTTCTTCTACGACAGGACGGCTAAGACCTTTTGAGAGTTTGTCACGCGTAAAAGGTTTCTTTTGCAGTGGGATGAAAAAGACCTTTTGAGGGTCTTCTGCACGTTAGAGATTCTTACGCAGCGGAATGATTAAGACCTATTGAGGGTCCTCCACGTGTTAGAGATTCTTATGCGGCGGGACGACTAAAACCTTTTGAGGGTCCTCCGTGTGTTAGATATTTCTCCCACGGAGGGATGAATAAGACGTTTTAAGGGTCCTTCGCGCGTTAGAGATTTCATCCGTGGCAGGGTAATTAAGACCTTTTGAAGGTCTTTTGTGTGTAAGGGATTTTTCCCACAAAGAGATGATCAAGAACTTTTGAGGGTCTTTTGAGCATAAAGGATTTTCCTGCGACGAGGTAATGAAGACCTTTTGATGGTCTTTTGTGCATTAGGGATTTTTCCCACGATGAGATTATTAGAACCTTTTGAGGGTGTTCCGCACGTTAGAGGCTCTTCTCGCAGCGGGGTGATTTAAGACCTTTTGAGGGTACCACGCGCATAAAAGATCTCTCATGCGGCGGAATGGTTGTTTTTGTGCATATTGCTCAGTACCATTAATAATGAGAATACTTATCATCATTCAAAAATTCCCTTAGCTTTCATACAAAGTACTCTTACATGTAATATTCTTTAGTTGAGCCTCGTTCCATGTCCGGGGTATTTTTCTCCCATCGATCGAAGATAGACTGTAGGCACCCTTTCCCAAGACTTCATGTATCATGTAGGGTCCCTCCTAATTTGGTCCTAGCTTCCCTTTTTCTTCTACCTTGCTAGCTTTATTTCATTTCCAAGCGTAGTCCCCTTTTTTGAACGTGACAGGGTGCACCTTTTTGTTGTAACGTTTCTTCACCTGCCTTTTATATCTTTCTTCCCTAATTGCTACTTTTTCTTTCCTTTCCTCCAAGATATTCAAGTTCTTTCAGATTTTTTCCCTATTATTAACTGAACCCACTGTCGCTACTCCTCGAGAGGGTGACCCTATCTCCGGTGGTATCATTGCCTCGGACACGTAAATGAGACAAAAGGTTTTCCCTGTTTCTGGTCTTTTTCATTGTGCGGTGGGCCCATAAAACACTTGGCAGCTCATCTACCCATGAGGCCCCATTTCATCTAATCTAGCCTTTAATGCCTCTACCAAGCTTAAGTTAATTTGTTCAACCTATCCATTGCTTTGAGGATGTGCTACTAAGCTGAAAATCTGCGTTATTTTTAATTCCTCACACTATTCCTGAAAATGCTTATTGTTGAACTGGGTATCATTATAACTAATCAGATAAAGAAACATTCCAAAATGGCAAATGATTTGCTCCCAAACAAACCTTTTGACTTGTATAGCTGTGATAGTCGCAAGTGGCTTTGCTTCGACCCATTTCGTAAAGTAATATACGGCTACTACTACGAATTTCGTGTTTTTTGCTACTACGACTTTAGGGCACGCATGGATACCACAAATCCCGACGTGCCCTCCAACCCTGAGTAATTGGCTTCATCGATATCCTTGCATTTTAAGGGAAGGCCCCTTCTATACCAGGTTTCTCCTTGCATTTCGTATTGTAAGGCTTTACATCTGAGCTTATGCACCAACGTTTTTTCATCCACGATCTCCCCTTTGACCAAGTAATTTATAAGAGGGTCCATCCATGTTGGTTCTCCCCTTTGGATGACAATAACCATTTCCACTTTAGTCGTTGGCTGGTGGAGTTCATCCACTTAGATTTCCATTACTGGGTCTTCAAAACTGGATGCTAGCTTACTTCAGTCATCCGCCTTTTTGTCCTGACTTCGAGGCATGTGCATGATTATGCAATCTGAAACTTTATGATGAACTACTAAATACTGCCTCATCCTTTCTTTGACTTCATACGTCCCGTTTATTTAGTTGGCCAACAAAAGAGAATCCACATGGTGACCATTCTTCTAGCATTTACTTGCAGCACTAGCATCAAACCAACTATCAGAGCTTCATATTCAGCCTCCTTGTTTGATGCTTTGAATTTTAACCTCAGGGCCAACTTTTCTTCCTTATCCTCCTCCTTCTTAGTTATGCATATATCGTGAAGTCTCCCAATGGGGATAATTAGAGCGACTACCTATTTCATTGAACCTTCGCCACGGTTGGTATGTTTCCGCACTATGGTTACTCCCCCCTTTCTTCTCATTCTACCGATTTTCCCAATCCATGCTAGTCATTACAGAATTTTCCTATTGCACATAGGCTTTCACGATTATCAATAGCGAGATCATGTCTTCCGGCATCCTATTAACACCATGCAACTTGCGTATAAAGTGTTTATCGCACAATAAATTGTTCTACCAACTCATTCAGGACTCGCAGGAGGGTAAGAACTTCTGTCTTGTCGCGCGTATGCCTTTGTCGCTGACTAAATTGCAAGTTAAATTTTGATGCTAAATCTTCGAAGTTCGCAATACTTCCCGCCGGTAAGCTGTCAAACCACAACCGTGCTGCTACCACCAATGTTAGAGCAAACATGTGGCACCCAGCGGATATGGACCATTGCTCTACCCCCGGCGCTTACAAAGACATTGTAATGACACACACACAGCTCATCGACACCCCTCTGAAACTCACCGTAGCTTTAATTCCATCTCAGAACCATCAGAGCTTTGAATCTAATCGCAAGAACACCCGCATTCTAACTTGAATTCGAATCTGGACAATCCATCAACGAAAACCAAATTAAACCTACACACATACTCGCGATGACACTCTGAATCTTCCCCAAGTCTCGATTTGATCTCAGAAACATTGAATCATTGGATCCTAACCCCAGAACGTTTAAACATAAACCGAACATGAACTCCCTTGAATTGATACAATTGCATGTAATTACTAAAAGTATTATACTTATTTTTGTACATATATTGAAAGCCCTACGATATTATAGACTCACATAGGCTCGTTCCATCGAATTTGAGAGGGGTTCAAACTAGGGCTTTACGGTTGGGAAGGAACAACATGTATTAAGGGTTAAGTTCATTTTGTTTCGGGTTTAATCAGTGAGTTCCTCACCAAGCCCAGTGGTTAAGACACTTGGGTTTGGGAGTTGTGACCCATGTTCGGATCCTTGCCCTAGCACTATAAACGTTTTTTTATCTTTAAAACCTATATTTTTTACAACTTTATCCAGAAAACTTTTTATAAAAATGTTTATGAACATTTGCTGATTTTATAAACAATCTGGAATTTTTATAAACTTCCAGAATATAAGATTTTAATAAATTATTAATTTTAAGCTTGTTAACCCCTTATAAATGTTTTAAATATTCTTTTTAACATATAAAAATCATAATAAATTATAAAAAATGTATAAAACTCTAAAAACTATTTTATACAGTTTCTCATCTTCTAAAAATATTCAGGATGATAATATTAATTATTTTGCTTAGTTAAAATACTAATTATCATTAATCTAAAAAAACAATAAACAAAATATAATAATATAAAACTAAAAGCCTTTTTTCTTAAAATCCTTTTATTTAAATCATTTTATTTAAATAAATCATGAATACATTTTAGTGTGTATATATATATATATATATATCTATATACTTACAAGTGTTATTTAAATATGTTTTGGCATAATATTATACATATTCTAAGGAAATCCTTTAAGAAATCTATGCTATTTTTAGATTAATAAAGTTTGATTATTATATTTTAAAGTTTGTATAAGAACTTACAAAATACTTGTTATTAAAGGTTTTTTTTTTAAAATCATTTTGTAGCATGTTGTTAAACTATGGATATCTTGATTTAATGACTTTAAAACTATAATTATTTATACATATACACAAAATAAGTTCAAATGAACATACTATCAAAATGCTCAAGACCCGATCCTTAGGAGATTATACTTCTGCCTTAGCATCGTAGGATGCTTGGAAATTAGAAACTCATATACACATTCTTATATTCAAAACAGTGTAACAAGTTATTGTTATTTCACAACTACACTTGGTTGTATTTTGGATTGCTTAGCAAACACATGTGAGTTTTCATATCCCCTTTTAGTTTTACATTATTTTGGGGCTGTCACACATGTCATTATTCAAATGCTTAGACTTTTATACTATTCTTGAAACTTATGAAACTATATAATGCTTTTTAGTTGAATTGTTATTATGTGATTGTTCTTGTATTTGCATACTTATTTATTCTTATGCATTTTAGCACGTATTCTAGTACTTAGTTTCTAATAGAGTCGCTCTCTCTTCGCTTGACGTTCTCCGTGTTAAAAAGGGACGGTACACCCTTTACACATGCTTGTTTCATTTACAATATAATATTCATACTCATTGTCATTTAAGGTTTGCATACTTTGAAACTTATACTATTATAATCATGTGACTACTCACCAACTATTCATTTAGTTGACAGTTACTTTACATGTGTGACAGGTTAAAGTGAAGACTCTAAGTAAAGTGTAGGAAGATCGAGCTAGATAGTTGATTAAAGACTTAAGTTTTAAATTCTTAAAGCTGTATTTGACTTTCAACTCGTAATGTAATGACATTGTAATTTATTATTTAATGTATAAAACTTTGGATTAGTAATCATGAGCTTATGAACAATCATTCACATATCATGCCCCTGCATATTCCACCACCGGTCGGAGTGTGAAAGATTGGTTTCAAAGTCATGGTTATAGGGAATTAGGTGATTAGAAATAGTGACCTAGACTATAACAAAGCCACTTACTTATATGAACCCCTATATGAACCTTTGCTTAGAGAACTTCCATTATAAACTCTTACTTAATGAACCTCCATTTTGTGCTTTTCCTTAATGAACTTCAATTTTGAACCTTCACTAAGTGAACCTTTCTTAGTGAACCTCATCATGAACTCTACTGTGAAGCTTTAATGAATCATCAATATGAACCTTTAATATTGAACTTTTTTGAACCTTGACAACGAACCACTAATATTGAACTCTTAGAGAACTTTCATATGAACCTTATTATTGAACCTTTAACCTTAGTGAACTTTCACTATGAAATACACTATTGAAACCTTAATGAACTTATACTATGAACTACTACAAGACCTTAAGGTGGGCTCTCAATACAAACCTCATAATAAACTTCTATTCTGAACCTTCTACATCCTTGCAAGCTCGAGGACTCTACGTAGACTTTAGGGATTCGCGATCCTTCTATCTCTTTTAAACACATATAAAGTATACGTATATCTTTGTGATCTTATTCCTGTTTGAACTAAGTTTGTAAGATGGACATGTACTAACTGGAAGGGTGAAATACCGTTAGTTGAGTGTCCTGTCTAGGAAAGTTGTTTAACTTTCCTGGGGATTCTCGATGAAAGTATCTTCACTTATAGGCCAAAGAATGTCATGCCAAACATCTCGCAAGCTACAAAGTTCTAATATGTCACAGGTATTCAACTTTGGATACCATTCCTCAAATCCTAGAGATCTTACACCTATGATTAATAAGGATGATTCCTTATTTCATCAAAGGTGTAATAGTGTCATAATTTAGAAAAATTCTATAATACTTGTACTATGATTAATTATATGACATTTCATCTATGATTTTGTAAGGGAGATTCCTTATAATGTCACACCCCCCAAATTCCCACTCGTGGTGTCAGTCCACGTGGGTGTGACGTGTCCAAAATCACAGCTCAAGGTCATATAGAACAACTCTATATGCGTTTTCAAAAATACAAGTTTGTCATAACAAAAAGATTTTATATAAATAAGCAGCGGAATATTATCGTTAAGCAGCGGAAAATAATAAGTTTCATAAATGCAGCGAACATATAATTGTTAAACACTACGATGTTTAATACATAACATAATTAAAATTGTTTGAACGAAAGACATAAATAAATGCATGCGGGTCCTATGCTCAGTCCCCTAAGTGCATTCCTGATCCTTGATCCTGTCAGTTACCTGAGAATATAAGTTTAAGAAAAAGTGTCAACACAATGGTCAGTGAGTTCACAGGTTTTGATATATACATAGTAATAGAAAACATGTGTCATGCTGTTTATCATAATGTTAGTACCGAGCCCTAGGCTCCAAGTGTCAGTGCGTCACTACCGAACTAGACTTGTTTGTCCTTGCATCCGCTATGTCTCGTATTACATAGCAAGTTAGGTCAGAGTTTCACGGATTATGACCTCCGGTCAAAATTGTGCCCCGTGGGGTTAGTCAAACCCAAACGGATCCATTCAAACCTACCACGTTGTTCGTACATTAACAATAAGACTTTGTGAGGGCTTGTTACGAGTTCAACACTTAATGTTTGTCTAATAAACCAGCATACACAGTAAAATGTTTGTATAGCAATAATGTTTGACTCGATTCAACTAGTATTCTCCCCCTATTTGAAAAGTTTGAAAAGAGTTAAAGAGGGGCCGTAAACTCACCTTAGTGATGTTCGGAATAAATGCGTAAGCTCCTCGTGTAGTAAGCGCGTCAGTCACCGGCTACCTATATCATATACCATACGTTAGTTTGTGTAAGTGACCGTGTTCATGCTTGTGTTAGTGCTCGTGTTTGTGCTCAACAACCCTAGGTTGTTCATGTTTGTCCGTGTCGGTCCACAATGACCGTGTTTGCTCATGTTGGTCCACATTGACCGTGTTTGACCGAAGTTGACCGTGTCAAGTCAACGACCCATTGGTGAACTGTGTGACGTTTGTGAATCGTGTAACATTTGTGTTAGTGCTCGTCGTGTGCAAAACGCGCAAGTCGCGTCTATGGACAACTTACTAATTATAGTAAGTTTCCATTTATGGCAAGTTTCACAAAGCATATCGATTTTAGAGTTTTAGCATGCTCGTTAAGTCCTACGTGATCATGTTAACACATATCACATTATTATACGAATCGAATAACTCACGTAAGTCACGTTTGCGTACAAAAGGTTCCTAAAATGGAAAGTTTCCATATTTAGCATGTGAGATATTGGAAACCATCTATCTTAGCATACCATCATCATGTCAAGACATAATAAACCACTTAGCATGCTCAAATCATACAAAACGTTCATAGATCAATATTTCTAAAGTTAAAGTTACTATAATTAGTAACTTTGTCAATTTTCATACAAATGACTATTCTAAACACTTCTAATCCATCTTTATATAACAAATCATCATAGTATGCCATTTATCATCATTTAATCAAGTTAAACTAATCACAATCATCATTTACTAAGAGTTGGTCCACCAAAGTTACTAAAAATAGTAACTTGGTCAAATATGACCAAAATCGAGTTCAAATCCATTTCCAAGCATCAAAACCATCCTAATATCATCCTAAATACAATTCCATCAACATGCATGTTCACAACATCAACCATTTCACCATTTTGTAACTAAAAAGTTACTATTATTAGAAAGTTTATCAAATAACCATATTTTAATCATTTCAACAACATTCAAACATGTAGATCATCATCACTAACATCTATAATCATATATCATCATTCAAGATCATCTAGAATACTCTAGATTGTACATGCATGTGGCTATTTCATCAAGTTATGACCAAACCATGCATTTTATGACACACATCATCATGGATTGTTATGAAACTTAATCTAAACATCATAGATCATCAAGAAAAACATCTAAATCAATAAACCCAGATTCTAATCTCGTGCATGTGCACTATAGGTGCTTGCATGTGGGTTTCACCTGTGACAATCCGACTTTTCGGATTAACCTTGTTAACTGAAGATGGTGAGATCACAGGCCCAACAGAGCCAATGTAGGCCCAATAGAGCCAAGGTAGGCCCAACAGAACCAATGTAGGCCCAATAGAGCCAAAGTAGGCCCAATAAGCCCAAGGGTGGCCCAGTAAGGCCAAGATAGGCCCAATGAGTTTAATGTAGGCCCAATTGCAATAATGAGGCCCAAATGGATTAATTTAGCCCAATAGTATTCCAATTGAACCATTTAGTGGTAATTAGGGATTTTTGAGGTAACTTTGTAAATCGAAACGATATGTTATTGGTCCAGAATAATATAAAGGAGTTAAGATTAAGCAAAAATCAGGTTCTAAGTGTTTAATTGCAAGGATTAGTTTATAAGTTGTGATAATAATTGAGTTTGACTTCTAAAAGTCAAAATTTGTTTATATACGGATGGGGAATTCGAAATTAGTGTTAATACACTGAAATTAATGGGATTAACTCTTCAATTAACTCATATTAGTGAGATGTAACAGTAATCATACGTTATTAAGGTTAGTAATGATCGAATTTAACTCAATTCGACCTCAAAGTTCGAAACCGAAACCATTAAGGGATAAAATCATATAATTCCACTTAAATGCCTCAAATTGGTCACTCAGAAACGTTAGTCGGCATCAAAGGAGAGTTCTGGGTACATCAATTGTGAACAAGAGATAGTGGGAGTTGAGTTCGATTAAAAGGACGGCCGAAAGTTGAGCAACAAGGCGATCTACATCAAGTTGAAATCAATTCAGGTAATTATTAACATCTAAACGTTCGTTCTAACATGTTTAAGCAAATCCCAAACCAAATCGAATCTGAGAGTAACTAATTTGACGAGTTTGAATTCTAGGGTTTATAGAGGGAGACAATTTGGGGGTCTTTGCTCAATTGAGTTAAAGAATCAAATTAAATGTAACAGAGAGTTTCAGAACTCTCTGTTTATTGAAAATCCTCTTTCAATTTTGTCAAACAGCAACGATTTGTATGAATCTTGATTCTAGGGTTCTTAACCCAAAATGGTTTGGGGATTTTGATGGAAATGATATCAGTGATCGAATTAATTTGCACAGATAGACTCGGTTTGGATTTCATATGATAAACCATATGTTAATTTCACCTAAAACTATCGAATGCTATGATTTTAATTCCTAGGGTTCTTGATGAAGAACCGGTTGGGGGTTTTCACCCTAATGAGTATTAGAATCAAATTGATGTTATAGATAGTTTCAGAAGGTTTCGACTAAGCATAACCATGGATTAATTAGAAGTTTTACTATTGAATCAGAAGGTTGTAATGTTAGGGTTCATCGGTTAAAAAGCAAGTTGGGGTTTTTGATATAACTGAACACAAAAACTGAATAAAATCATATAGGAAGTTTCGAAATTTGATGTTTCATAAAAACCCCATGATTTTATAGTTAATTGTCACGAAATTAAGTTAATTTGAGTGGTGGGTTTCATATGTAGGTTCGAAACCCATTTTTGTTTCATTATTTGATTCTGAGTTCATGGATTATCAAATTGGAAACCTGTTTGAGGTCGGTTGGATCTATAGAACCATAGCCCTATGGTTCTAGGACCGATGGGGTTCGATTTCGTGGTCAATTGGGTGTTGTATGCTTCGGCTATAGTAATACAAAGGAGAACCCGATCGGTTTTGGTTAAAAGGAATTAGCAGCAATCCTTTAACAATTGTAAGGGCAGATTAGATGGTAGTGCATGTGTGTTATGAGTTAGGGGTCGCGGGTTCGAGCCCGGCTCCTACTGATTTTTGGATTTTAAAACCATTTTTAGCATTTTCATCTTAAAACGTTCGTTATAACTCCGATTCAATCCGTTCAAGTTGCGTTGGAACCGTAACGTAATCCCGAACGTATTAGAATAATAAAATTCATATTTTAGAACGAAAACGAAATCGCGTACAATTACGGTTATTTAAATAAAATCATATGTGATTTTATTTAAACGATTTCAAAGTCACGCGTACTTACGTATGCACTTTCTTAACACTTTAACATACGTGTGTTGACACGTATGTGATTCCAAGCACAAAACGACATTCCGAATAACTCTAGGTTATTGTTTAATCACAGATTCTTCGTAGAGGATTTTCTACGCAAATTTAAGTGTGTTTGATCATTCTGCAATACTCAAAGGTGCGTACACGGCCCCTTTCTTATTTTAAACTGTTTCGGGGGAGAAAACATGTGTAACAAACTATTTTTAGATACATATCACTTGCATGGGTTAGCTGTTTACATTATGTGACAACATAGCAATTTGAAAGTCCTTACACACCTCGAACCGTTTAGTTTGCTGTAACGCAAAGCGTGGTAGTTGGAAATAGATCTATTAGGTTTGACAAACCTCACCTGGTAGATGGGATCTACGCAGGTGTTTGACTGACCAAACACATTTTACTATTGTTGTGCTAGACAATAGTGGCAAGGCAAAAACATGCTATAGCATGGCAATTCGTCAGCTTCGGTGTCGACCACTTATGTAAATAGTTTATATGACTAGCTATCATGACTGTGCATGTGTGATTATGTTATCTACAAACTTGATATTCAAACTGTTGTTTTGAACATTGTGAATACTTAAAACCTGTGTTATGCACCAACCTTTGTGTTGACTTGATTTACATGTTTTCTCAGGATGCTAAGGCGCGCATTAAAGCCGACATGGACTAGGAGATAGAGTCGCATGCATTTTAAACATTTTAGATACTTGGATTTGAACATTTGAAACTTTGTATTGTATTTTACATTTTACAACTGTTACTAGTTTTATAACGCTTCCGCAATTTTTGAAAACTCTGATGTTATGTTTTAAAGACCAAAGTATGTTTTGAAATTCATATAGAGGTCTTTGTTATGTCTAATGATCTGAGATCCTGGTTTGTCACGTTCCCAAACGGTATGATTCCGTTAGTTGAAAATTGGGGGTGTGACATCACCCATTGCATGTGAGTGTAGATGTGAGGAAAGTGTGTAAAACTCATGGAAACTACCCTCTAATGCTTTTAAATCCTGAGATGGTGCATAAACAACTCCTGAAATTCCCGGTTTCTGGGTTTTGACTAGGACAAGAAGGTGGTGGTGGTGAATGATGTTCTAGAGGTCTTCCTTCAAGGCCACCAAGCTTCACAATACTCTTCAATGGCTTCCAATGGTGAAGAAAGGCTGTAGCAGAGCTTCTGGGACGGATATGGTCGAATGGTGGTGTGTGTAGTCGAGTAAAATGATGAGAAATGATAGACTAGGCATTATGGTCTTGGTTTTATAAAGATATTGTCAGCTGGGCGGCGTCGCGTACCGCTGAGAGGCTCCCAGATTCCTTCAGCGTACCGCGATGGATTTCGGGATTCAAATTCTCCCGAAACTCGTCGCGTACCGCTATAGGGCCTCTTATTGGCCATCGCGTACCGTGATGGGCCCCTGAAGAGCCCAATAGGCCCAACTTCATGGGTTTGATCCGTTCGTTGTCGTTTTCACGCTTACGAACTATCGTTTGGCCTCGTTTAAACTTCCAAGTTCAATGTTTGAGTGCTTCGTGAGGTTTCGAGTGTTTTGTTACACGATGTGCTAAACGTTTACCAACGTTCGTGTGTTTTGACACGTGTGTGGGGTTTCTCGATAATTCCTCGAATTACCTTGTGTGTCAGTGTTCGTACCGTCATCTCACGTGTCACACTAAATTAAACTAATTCTAGTGCCACGTGTGCAATAATCATTTAAATAAACACTTAAATAAATAAGATGCTGACCTGGAATTTACGGGGTGTCACATATAATATCTAAGAAGTCATAATTTCACTTAGCTATACATTTTATACAAATCAAATAAATCTTATAACTTATATATCTATGGTTAGTAATGTTCATTCATCACTAAACCTAAGGTATTATCATGATAAATACTTATACATTCTACACAAGTCAAGAAGGGTTGATGGCATTATTGTATGATTGATAATGATTATTAATTATTATATTTAAGATAATAAAAATGTCATGCACTTTACACATATCTTAACATAATTTTAAGATGTTATACCTAAGATTAGTAATGCTGATTCATTACTATATCTAAGGATTCATCATATCACATACTTTATACATAGTTTTCCAAAATTCAAAGAATTATCCCTTTGAATAATAATGATATTTATTTTGTGTAAGACTTTCATTTTCAAACATCCTTACACTTAAAACTATACTTTCAAATTTCTAAGACATTATACTAATTATTTATCATTTAAATCTAAAGTTCTATAATGTCTCACTTCACATATTCGTGTAGTTAGACTAAAACCCAAAAGCCCTAAGACATTTAAGGTGAGAGTTGTTACCATCTTAACCAAAAGTTCTTATTCCACATATTCATTCGTTCTAAACAAAATCTTATGACATTAAGCTTATGATTCATGATATTTATCATGGTAATTTAAGCTTTCTAATGTCACAACCATCTTCAAAATATTTTAACATTCAAAGTTGAAAACAATTAACTTGAATTTTTATCATGATACTTGTACGATCTTGAAACTACTCGAGTAGAATACTAAGTGAAAGACTTGTAATAACCTAATAGGTTAAAGCTTTTCACTCTAAAACGATATGCAAAATGCAAAGAACTCTTATTTGATCTTGTAAAAGGTCAATCAAGTCAAAGTTTATGGTTCTATAGGATATATTTCCTCAATCTAATCAATTGAGGTTAAATATTTTGTAAAACCTAATAATTTTGATAAGACCAGTTTACATTCTATGAAGGTCTAAATCAACTCATTTGTGTGCCAAGTTCAAGAATAGGGTGATCATGCAAGGTAAATTATCGTTGCAGGTGCACACGCAACGAGAATTTGCAGTACATGTGAATCCTATTAAATGCTATTGTATAGTACAATGGGCACAATCTTAAAAAATTTGGAATCCAAATCTTAAACTCATTCAAATCATATTTTAATATTCAACAATTACCTATAAACATCCATAAAATTGATTATTCAAAATCCTATTCACACATGAGTACTTAAATTTTAGGCTAGTATTGGTAGGTGATTGGTATTCTTTCAAAGTACTCTTGGTATGGTGGGTTGGCTGCGGTATACCCTATATATAAGCACCAAAATTACATTGGGAGTAGGACCAAAAATTTGACCAAGGACTTGATTCTTCTATTCGATAACCATTTACGTGTAAACTATTCTTTAGTCAAAGCTATTAGTTGCTTGCATACTAAGACTTGGAGTGTATTTTTACACCAAGTCAATCAAAAGTCTTAGTAATTATATTTACATCAAGAAAACTAAATTGTCATAAATCCAAAACACTATGAGTCAAGAGAATCAATGGTGTGCAAACCCTAAATACGAAATGTTATCAATACATTTTAAATTAGAAGTTCTCTAAACTTAATATCCTAAGTCAAACATTAACTTATAATTATAAGTTCTTCAAATGTGATGATTCAACAAGTAGTTCATAACCTGGTTACGTTAGTTTATGACACCAATACAACAACCTACAATAATACAACAAACAACAATTCTAACATCATTGTAGTACGTAATCACAATCCATGATTTAAATTCGTCTACGATTCAAAATCCTAAGTCTATATATTGTATCTTTTAATGTGTCACAAACTTCGAAATTTTCACAATCAAAATCTATTACTACTTAACTGTATGCTAATACGTGACATCAAGACTCTGAAACAAATACGAATTTTAAAAATACCTTTAGCATAATAGGGTGTGGCTAGAACTATCGATTATTGGTAAGATGGTAGGCTGGTGACTGGGTTCATCTTACATACAACCTCTATAAATACATTGCTAACACGAAGGTAGAATACACTAGTGACAATCATGAAAACATAAACATATAAATTAAAACTTAAAATGTAAGTGAGGTAATATAAAACCAATACTTAACAACAAATACCACATTAGAAAGTGTTGTCTAGGGGAGAAAGTGTTGTCTACAATCTTTCCCAACATCTCATTTTCAAACGTAAATCATAATAAACACTTTAGATTTTAATAAAACAATGATCACACAAAGAATCCCTTGACATCACCATGAGTGTAAGGTTATACTCCTTTTGGGTTAACTAATCACTAACTAAGTTTAGGACTATTACAAATCACTTTTTGCAAATGAAACTTAAACAAATTAATAAACATTTTAATTTATTCAAAACCGATATCAAGAACGTGTCAAACCATAGTCTATTTTAACATTCGAACAATATTTAGACTCGTAATAAAAAGAGTTTTGTTAGTCAATAAATTTATTCAAGAACTCAGATCACCCAAATTATTCCAGCATCATTCGTCATTCTCAATATCTAATGGCTCGACAAACTTCATACGTTAATCATAACGAGACACACAAGTCTTACCATCATTTTTATTTCAATGAAAGAACCCCTACTATCCACGTAGGAAACTAACAAGAAAAAGGACGCTAGCCTCTTCGTGGCAAAGTGCTTTACCAAAGTATTAAAAAATAATAATTAATAAGAAAATAAAAAAATCAAAGGTTGTGTGACTTTCTCTCAATTTCCGTTATGAAGCAAGGAAATATAATTATGGAGTTCATTTCCATTTTCCTCCCACTCCTAGTAGTACAACGAAAGTCACCAACCATTTAACCAAACCAACATCTCGTTACGTACGACCGCCCAACGTTCTTGAAGGAGCGAAGATAGTAATTTACAAACCTCACAAACAACTCAAACATACCAAAAGTTCGATAAACATGGTTGTTAATCAAAAATGATCAAATAAAAACTGAAACTAATCATACCTTTGAGTAACCGTTTCCTTCTTAATAAATTTCGGGACGAAATTTTATAAAGTATGGGAGACTGTAACATTTGCGAAATCTCGATTACAAAACCAACAAAAAATCTGGTAATCTTTGAACAACGAAGTTATTATATGGGAAATATATCATTTTACCATATTCAGTAAAACAAATTATACATATTTGTATATAAGTATGAGTAAAAACTTTTACTCAAACAATAATAAGGCTCGTACAATTATTGTGGCAATTTATTTAAACTTATAAAGCTCAAAATTTAAAATTAACAAAATAAAAAGAATAACTATATATAAATGTAGATACTAGCCTAAACCCTCGTGTATTACACGGGTTGAATAATTAAAAAAATATAATTTATTAATATAAAAAAATAATAAATTTTTATTAATTATAAAATTATATTTTAAGATAAAGTATAATTGAAATATTTTTATAATTTATAAATTATAATAAAATAGTAAAATATTAGAATAAGAAGATTTATATTTTTTAATATTTAATTATATAATTTAATTACTAAAAAATAATGAATATATATATATATGTGTGTGTCTTAGATTAATAAGACTTTGAATTTAACGGGTCTTGTAAAAAAAATAAATAATTAAAGTTGTATAAATATAAGAAGATAATATACTTCTAAAGAATAATTATCTTTTATACAGTTTTAACGATTTATCAAAGTTAATAATCAAGTTTTATAAACTTTTATTAAAGTTTTAAACATGAAATAATGAACTTATAAAACCCAAGGACCAGTCCTGCCAAACCCAAAACTAATTATGTGAGTGTGAATAAGTTCCAACTGAAAATGACACAAGGAAAAGAATAGAGGGACCTGTTCTGCCAAGTGTATAAAGTTTCAGCCATGTTCTTCTCCAACCCCACGTTCAAGACCCACAAAGCTGGGAGTTCTAGACACGCATTAAAGAACTCCCAACTGCATCCGACAAGCGTTATTAACGCATTAATTCGGTAAAAACAAGCATGAAACATCATTAATTTGCATAACCGAACCCTTAACAAAACTTAAAACTTGAATATGTAGCTCTCGTATCCCAAACTCAAATCAGACACATACATAGCTCATCGACACCCTTCTGAAACTCACTGTAGCTTCAATTCCATCTCAGAACCATCAGAGCTTCGAATCCAATCGCAAGAACACCCGCATTCTAACTTGAACTCGAATCTGGACAATCCATCAACGACAACCAAATTAAACCTAGACACATACTCGCGATGACACTCTGAATCTTCCCAAAGTCTCGATTTGATCTCAGAAACATCGAATCATCGCATCCTAACCCAAAAACGTTCAAACATAAACCGAACAAGAACTCCCTTGAACTGATACAATTGCAGGTAATTACCAAATGTATTCTACTCGGTTTTGTACATAGATTGAAAGCGCTATGATATTATAGACTCACATAGGCTCATTCGATCGAATTTGAGACACTTGGGTTGGGGAGTTAATTTTGTTTCGGGTTTTGTCAGTGAGTTCTTCACCCAGCCCAGTGGTTAAGACACTTGGGTTGGGGAGTTGTGACCCATGTTCGGATTCTTGGCCTAGCACTATGAACGGTTTTTTATCTTTAAAAAGTATATTTTTTACATCTTTATCCAGAAAACTTTTTATAAAAATGTTTATGAGCATTTGCTGATTTTATAAACAATCTGGAATTTTTATAAACTTCCACAATATAAGATTTTAATAATTCTTTATTTTAAGCTTGTTAACCCCTTATAAATGTTTTAAATATTCTTTTTAACATATAAAAATCATAATAAATTATAAAAAAAATGTATAAGACTCTAAAAACTATTTTATACAGTTTCTAATCTTCTAAAAATATTCAGGATAATATTTTTATTAATATTAATTATTTTTCTTAGGTTAAATACAAATTATCATTAATCTAAAAAAAACAATAAACAAAATATAATAATATAAAACTAAAAGCCTTTTTTCTTAAAATCCTTTTATTTAAATCATTTTATTAAATAAATCATGAATGCATTTTAGTGTGTATATATATCATGAATACACTTGTAAGTAATACTTACAAGTGTTATTTAAATAAGTTTTGGCATAATCTTATACATATTCTAAGGAAATCCTTTAAGAAATATATGTTATTTTTAGATTAATAAAGTTTGATTATTTTATTTTAAAGTTTGTATAAGAACTTATAAAATACTTGGTATTAAAGTTTTTTTAAAATCATTTTATAGCATATTGTTAAACTATGGATATCTAGATTTAATGACTTTAAAACTATATTTGTCTATACATATATAAAAAATAAGTTCAAACAAACATACTATCAAAATGCTCAAGACCCGATCCTTAGGAGATTATACTTGTGCCTTAGCATAGTAGGATGCTTGGAAATTAGAAACTCATATACACATTCTTATATTCAAAACAGAATAACAAGTTATTGTTATTTCACAACTACACTTGGTTGTATTTAGGATTGCTTAGTAAACGCAAGTGAGTTTTCGTATCCCCTTTTAGTTTTACATTATTTTGGGGCTATCACACATGTCCTTATTCAAATGCTTAGACTTTTATACTATTCTTGAAACTTATGAAACTATATAATGCTTTTTAGTTGGATTATTATTATGTGACTGTTCTTGTATTTGTATACTTATTTATTCTTATGCATTTTAGCACGTATTCTAGTACTTAGTTCCTAAGAGAGTCGTGCACTATTCGCGTGACGTTGTCCGTGTTAAAAAGGGACAGTACACTCTTTACACATGCTTGTTTCATTCACAATATAATATTCATACTCATTGTCATTTAAGGTTTGCATACTTTGAAACTTATACTATTATAACCATGTGACTACTCACTGACTATTCATTTAGTTGACAGCTACTTTACATGTGTGACAGGTTAAAGTGAAATCTCTAAGTAAAGTATAGGAAGATGGACCTAGATAGTTTATTAAAGACTTAAGTATTAAATTCGTAAAGTTGTATTTGACTTTCAACTCGTAATGTAATGACATTGTAATTTATTTTTTAAAGTATAAAACTTTGGATTAGTAATCATGAGCTTATGAACAATTATTCAGATATCATGCCTCGGCATATTCCACCACCGGTCGGGGTGTGACAGATTGGTATCAAAGCAATGGTCATAGGGAATTAGGTGATTAGAAATAGTGACCTAGACTATAACAAAGCTACTTACTTATATGAACCCCTATATGAACCTTTGCTTAGAGAACTTCCATTATAAACTCTTACTTAGTGAACCGCCATTTTGTACTTTTCCTTAATGAACTTCAATTTTGAACCTTCACTAAGTGAACCTTTTCTTAGTGAACCTCATCATAAACTCTGCTTTGAAACTTTAATGAATCATCAATATGAACCTTTAATATTGAACTTTTTTAAACCTTGACAACGAACCACTAACATTGAACTGTTAGAGAACTTTCATTTGAACTTTATTATTGAACCTTTAACCTTAGTGAACTCTCACTATGAAATACACAATTGAAACCTTAATGAACTTACATTATGAACTACTACAAGACCTTAAGGTGGGCTCTCAATACAAACCTCATATTAAACTTCTATTCTGAACCTTCTACATCCTCGCAATCATTCACATATCATGAGCTTATGAACAATCATTCACATATCATGCCCCGGCATATTCCGCCACCGGTCGGGGTGTGACACGTGCAACTCCAAAAAACCCACATGCATAAATTTGCTGATGTTCTTGGATGATTATTGATGTATTGTAACTGATTAAGAGTATAGAAATGCTTGAAATGAGCTTTGGTAGCATTTGGTAAAGATTTGTGACACATACTATAAATGGAAAAGTTGAACTTGCAAGTAAGGAAGCCTAGGTATACTTTTTGGTACATAACGGAAGGTTATTGGATCCCAAAACATGATTAAACAACCAAAACGGGCAATTTTGGACACCCCAGCAGGCCGTAGGCTACGGCCTTCCTAAGAAAACTTCCCCGGCGTAGGTTATGCCCAGGGCGTAGCCTATGCCCACCTACAAGCAAAAAATGCAATATTTCACCCAAACTTATAGGTATTCCCTTTTCCATCAGGAATTCCCATTTGTACACTATTACCAACATATTCCACACATGAGAATCATATTCATAGCACTTTAAAACACCAATAAAGTGTTAGAACGTATTATTCACCATGTAAAAGTCAAATTATTCACCATTTTCTTGAGACTTCCTTTTTCACCAACGATTATTAAGGTAGGTAATCACACCACCTGTGATTTACCTAAACTCCATATATTCACCATTGAAAGATCACACCATTTGTGATTCAAACAGTTTTGCATTCACACACCTTGTGAATTGTTTGACTATTTTTAGTCAAACTTCAAATAAGAAGTTCACACCACTCGTATTCTTATTTATCCATACCACTTATAAACATAATGAATCACAATAACTAATAAATTTAAATGCCTATTTCATGTTATTGTCAACACCAAGTAATTAAACACCAATTGATTCCACCTGCACACCTTTTATGGATCAATTGACCAATTTCAGTCAGATTTCAAATATGAAGTTCACACCTCTTGTGAATCATTCTTACTCTACACCACTTGTACATACACAAATTTTACAATAGCTAAGCAAATGGAACACATACTGCATATTATTGACAAACACCAATTCACCCAATTTCCATATTCACACTCTTGTGATTTGTTTGACCAATTTCGGTAAAATTTCAATAATAAGTTCACACCTCTTATGAATGATTATGATTACGCCACATCATATGTAAACATTCTACGTTACAATAACTAAGCAAATATAACACCTATTGCATGTTATTGTCAAACAACAAATGTACAAACACCAATTCAATCTATATTCCACATACATCTACATACATATATACGTATGTGTGCAAAACACCATTTAACAATCATCGAGTATAATAAGTGGGTGACTTACCTTGCCCTGATAAGTTGTCCACTACCACAATCTCTTTTCTGGTTCGTTTAGTTCCATTAACACCTCCATTATCGCTTCCGGTTATCACAAGTAATAGGTTTAACACAATTATTGATTATTATAGTCAAAATACACCATTTGACACATTTTCACCAATTATTCTTAGGCTATAGTCAAATGACTCACTAATCACAAAATTTTCACCTTTTTTATGATCATGACAACTAAATAACCTCACCCATCCCTTTAAACACCTTGTTGGGTAAAAATCTAGTTGTTGACATTTCAACAACACCTTATGTGCACACATTTAACTACTTATTATTATTATTGATCCATAACACTTCTATCAATCTCCATTTTGATTTCCACAATGAACAAATTCATCATGTACACAACAAACTAAAAACAACTTTGTGAAATCATCACATCTATTACTTTTAACACTAGCTTTAGCCACCTATTTCATATTCCCCGTGAACCATACAAACCCCATATTTCATACTACATCAAAATGTAAGATAATGATCAAAATGTTGTTCCTAGATGCTTAACGCTATGAATAACAACATTTAACACCCTCCAAACACCCAAATTTCATATTTCACCATACCCCACTCATACCCCATATGATACCCACGAAAATTTACATCAAAACATACAAAATCACTTACCTAGATGTTTTATGACGCAAGAAGAACTCCAATATTTGATTGCGTGAGAGATTAGACCAATATTAAGGAAGAACTTGGTCATGTTATCCGGAAAATGGATTAATCCTTCTCCTTTCCACTTGGTTCACGTTCATAGCCAAAACACACACATAGAATGTGTCATTTTGACCAAAGTCAAACCTATAACCCCTCTGTTTACACCTATGAGCAAATTACACCTTTAGTCCCTCTATTACTAGTTAAATCTAACTAGTAATAACTAACTAAGTTAAATTAGTTAACACCCACCATATGGTTATATTTAACAAATATTATTATAACATACACCCAATAATGTATAAGGTAATTAGATTTTATAAAACACCCAACACATAAAACCTCAAGATACGTCACCAACTATATTCGTTTTATATTTCCCAAAATGGGTTGTTACACGGACCGCTAATAGTGTGTGGTGCTCAGCTTGTTAATTTTGGATAGTACTATTTGGGCCTAACAATCCCCTCTGTTGTTCGTCGTATGGCCACCCCGACTGGAGGTCGGAATAGAGCAAAATTGACCAAACAACATTTTCCATTTTCTTGTGTGATGGATATGGAGGGAGGCAGCAAGTCAGCTTCGGTTGCGAACTCACGTATATTATCAAACATATTAACTAGCTATCAATGGATATTGCATTGTAATGATATGTAGTCGTACAATACTATTTGCAAACATTTAATGTTTACTACTATTATAAAACATGTGCTCTCACCAACCATTATGTTGACGTTGCTCGCATGTTTTTCGCAGGTAACTAAGGCACACACTCAGGAATAGGATGCTAGGACAGGGTCCCATGCATCTACCTTGTGTCTTAGACATTTGAAAACAATTTATTTATTATGTTTTAATATGTAATGCTTTGTTGCTTAAAGCTTTCGCAACTTACATTATGTAATCATTGAAAACATTTTTAGTTAGCCTCCACAACTTTGATTTAGTAAACTATTTTAACCAAGTATTTGGATGTACATATATAAACAGACATGTAGGTCTCGCAGGTGTGACTGGAGACTGCGATCCTGCGCCAATCATGGTCACGCCCACAAGGGACGGAAATCCCAGGGTGCGATAGATTGGTATCAGAGCCCTCAGTTAGTGCGAATTAGGTTTGCCTTAGTGAACTTAGTCTATAACCATTAGTCTACACACACCACACAATGCTTAATATTGTTATCACTTGAATACATGATCATACACATACTTATTTCGCGCATTTTAGATATGGCATCGCCACCATCACCACCCATGCTCGCATATGATGAGGAGGAGCTAATAGCTCCTTCACTACCAGCACCAACCCTGCCGGTGGCTGTTGAGTCACCTAACTAGCACCCCCTAACATCTGAGGGGAGTGAGATGGATGATCCCGTGGGGTATTCTGATGATGATCCAGAGGAGGATTCCGAGGAGGATCCAGAGGAGGACCCTGACAAGGATCATGAGGAGGAGTCTCCCGACCATGCATCACCCATACTGGACACCCTTGAGGCTAAGAAGCAACGACTTGAGTCAGACGTTATCGCCAGACTGACTTGGGAAGTGACCAGGGAAAATGACAGGATTGAGTATCTCTCACAGGAGTTGAGGGATACAAATACCACTCACATAGAGCTTTATAGGATAGTTAAGAGGATGGGGATGGATATGGCCCATATGGCCGAAGGACTCCAGGCTACAGAGAACTGAGCCACCATTGCTGAGGCAAGGTTCGAGGAACTGGAGGATATGGTCAGAGTTTCAGACCTAGAGGAGCCTGACACTGAGGAGGAGGAGGAACCAGCAAAGGATGTTGATTTTGAGTCCACCATTGACGATGCCTTTGACTAATTTTAGTATAGACATAGATGGGACGGGTTGTGTCCCTGTAACCGGAAATTTTATGATTTTGATATTTTGGTATTAAATGAATTGTAACCAGTACAACTTATTATATATCAAGAATTATTATCTATTATTGAACATTGTGTCTATGCATACGAATGCATGTTTCCTTTCTATACTAACTGATAGTTTTAAAATAGACCTTAGTAACGTGCTAGCAATCATTCTCGCTATGAAGATCATGGATGGAAGACGCACGGGACATCGAAATGCAGGAGTACACGGTAACATCAGCATGAGTGCAACTGAACTTAACGCACTCATCAATGATCGAGTAGTAGAAGAGACTGCTGCTCACGAGGTGCCCGAAACCAAAACCAGACGAATCAAGGAGGTGAACTTCTTTCTCTCGAATCCACCTATTATAATAACCACTCATGCTAATCATAACTAGTCTATCTAATCCTGAGCAATTTCCTTTTCTCGACTTATTTCAGGAGCGATTCCTAATCCAACCATCTGCATGTTTAAATCATTCTTGGACTACAAACCCCATTCATTCAATATTACTGAGGTTGTCGTTGGTCTGTTGCGCTGGATGGAGAAGGTAAAGTCAGCCTTCGCTATGAGAAATTGTAGGGGAGAAGACCGGGTGAAATATGCAGTCGGGACTCTTGAGGGAGCGGCCCTCAGTTGGTGGAATGCCAATGTCCAAAACCTAGGGCTAGAAGCAGCCAACGCTCTACCTTGGGAGTATTTCAAGCAGATGATGAACCGCGAGTACTACCCTCGTTTCAAAGTGCAAAAACTAGAGCAGAACAACAACAGTCTGAGGGGACGAGCCTTCGTGATCATGGCATAGGAAGCCAGAACGGATCCCAACCTCACCACATGTACGTATCTCCTAAACGATCGTTATAATTCTGTATTGTTTGATACTAGAGCAGAAAAGAGTTTCTATCTAATAAATTTAGTGAGATACTTGCCACAACCCTAACACCATTAAAGGTTGAATACACGGTAGATGTCACACCCCCAAATTCCCACGCGTGGTGTATGTCCACGTGGATGTGACGTGTCCAGAATCACAGCTCAAGGTCATATAGAACACCTCTATATGCGTTTACAAATCCAAGTTTGACACATACACATAACAAAATAGTTTGCAGCGGAAAAGTATTTCATAGCAGCGGAAACAAATATGTTTGAAAGCATGCAGCGGAAATGTAAATAGTTTAATACAACATTGTTTAGAACATTAAGAACTAAATTGTTTTCAAAAGAAACAACAGAATGCATGCGGTTCCTAAAGCTCATCCCTTAACGTGCATCATGTTCCATGCGCAGCTAGTTACCTGAGAATACCAGTTAGAAAAAGTGTCAACACGATGGTTGGTGAGTTCACAGGTTTTGATATACATATAGTAATAAAAGTGTGTCATGCTGTTTATCAATGTTAGTACCGAGCCCTAGGCCCAAAGTGTCAGTGCGTCACTACCGAACTAGACTTGTTTGTCCTTGCCTCCGCTATGTCTCGTATACATAGCAAGTTAGGTCAGAATTTGCACGGGTTATGACATCCAGTCAACATAGTGCCCCGTGGGGTTAGTCATTCCCTAATGGATCCATCCAAATCTACCACGTTGTTCGTACATTAACGGTAAGACTTTGTGAGGGCTTAATACGAGTTCAACACTTAATGTTTGTCCAATAAACCAGCATACACAAAAATGTTTGTAATAGTAATAATGTTTGACTCGATGCAACTAGTATTCTCCCCCTATTTAAAAGCGTTTGAAAAAGAGTAAAGAGGGGCCGTAAACTCACCTTAGTGATGAAGTAGTGGATCAAGCGTAAGCTCCTTGAAGAAATAGCACGTTGGTCACCGGGAACCTATATCGTATACTGAACGTGAGTTCGTGTAAGTGACAGTGCTAGTGTTCGTGTTAGTGCTCGTGTTCGTGCCCAACAACCCTTGGTTGTTCATGTTTGTCCGTGTTGGTCCACAATGACCGTGTTTGCTCGTGTTGGTCCACATTGACCGTGTTTGACTGTGTTGGTCCACATTGACCGTGTTTGACTAGAGTTGACCAAAGTTGACCGTGTCAAGTCAACGACCCGTTGGTGAACCGTGTGCCGGTTTGTGAATCGTGTAGCAATCGTGTAAGTGTTTGTCGTGTGCAAAACGCGCAAATCGCGTCTGTGGACAACTTACTATTTATAGTAAGTTTCCATTTATGGAAAGTTCACAAGCATGACGGTTTTATATTTCTAGCATGTTCAATAGTCCTACGGGATCATGTTAACACATAGCACATCATCATACGGATTCACATAAGTCGTTTATAACATGTTAGTGCACAAAAGTTTCCTAAAATGGAAAGTTTCCATTTTTAGCATATGTGACATCGGAAACCATCTAACTTAGCATCTAATACGCATATTATAACACAATAAGTCATTTAGCATGCTCAAATAACACAACATGTTGACAAATCGGTTTTTCTAAAAATAAAGTTACTATAAATAGTAACTTTGTGGTTTTTGCATAAAAATGACCATTTAACATTTCTAACTCATTGTTCATGTCACAAATCATCCTAATATATCTTCTAGCAACATTTAATCATGTCAACATAACCAATTTTATCATCTATCAACATTTCAACTAGCAAAGTTTCTAAAAATAGAAATAACTCTAAATATGATCCTAGATATCATCAAGACCACTTTCTAATACATCAAATCATCATGATATCATTCTAGCAACAATTCTATATACATGCATGTTCATCATAAACATCAAATCATCACTTTGTAACTAAAAAGTTACTAAAAATAGCAAGTTTGCCTCTAAATCACATTTTGACCATTATAATCACAATCTAATCTTGCAAGGACACTTATACATTATCATGAATCATTTCAATATCAACAAAACTATCTAAAATGCCTTAGATCATACATGCATGTCCATATCTCATCACAAAACATCACTTTGAACAACAAGACCCATACACAACACCATGGATCATCATAGATCATCATTTAAACACCTTAGATCATCATAAAACACATTAAAATCAACAAACCCAGAAATAAATCTCATGCATGTGCATTCAATGTGCTTGCATGTGAGATTCAACACTTGCATGTGTGTGTAGAAGTGAGAATAGAGCATTTTAGACACAAGAACTACCTCTAAGGCTCAAGAACTGAGAGATGTTGATCTTAGCAGCTTCTATAGGCTCCTGGAACTCTGATTCGCGCAGTGGTGAAGTGATGGTAGTGGTGTCGAGCTTCCAACGTCTTCCTTTAAGCTTCCAAGGCTTCAAAGACTTCAACAATGGCTTCAATGGCTTCCTTTGTGACTTAGGAGGTGTAGGAGATGATGGCAGGGGTTTGGGGAAGGTGAAATCGTGTTAGATGGCGTCTGGAGTCGAAAGAAATGATGAGAGTAGATGAAATGATGGTTTTGCGCTGCTCAAGAAGATTTTAAACGATTCAGGGGTGTCAGGCGTATCGCCTGACGTTGGTGGGCATGATGTGTCGTTACGCGCGGATCCGGTACAGGCGAGGCGCTCAAATTCCACCCGCGCGCATCGCCTGTCGCGGGCATCCCGGGTTAGGCGTACCGCCTGGCTTGAATTTCAAGCCCAATAAACTGGTTTTGTTGTTCTGGCCCATTCCTGCCCGTTTCTCGACTGTAAAACATCATTCGAGCGTCGTTTGGACCCTATTGGTCAATTATTAGCCATAATTGACTTGTGACAGTGTTTCGTGAAGTTTCGAGTGTTGTGCTACACAATGTGTTAGACGTTCACCAACGTTCGTGTGTTTTGACACGTGTGTGTTGTTCGTCGATAATTCCACGAATTATCTAGTCGTATGCCAGTGTTCATACTGTCGTGCCACGTGTCTCACTAATTTAATCTAATTCTAGTGCCACGTGTACATAATGCATTTAAATAAACATTTAAATAAATGAGATGCTGACCTGGAAATTACGGGGTGTCACATCCTCCCCATGTTAGAAAGAATTTCGTCCCGAAATTCAACTTGTGTTGTTAGCGTTTGTCTGTTCCGCGAACAGGTGTGGGTACTTTCGTTTCATCTGGTCTTCACGTTCCCACGTGAATTCCGGTCCTCGTCGCGAATTCCATCGCACTTTCACTATTGGGATCTTGCTGAGCTTGAGTTTCTTAGTTTCCCGGTCCATAATCTCCACCGGTTCCTCAACGAAATTCAATTGTTCGTCGATTTGTATTTCCTCAAGAGGAATAACAAGTGTCTCATCAGATAGGCACTTCTTGAGGTTCGAGATGTGGAATACGTTGTGTACACTGCTTAGCTCAACTTGCAGGTTCAGTTCGTAGGCTACAGGGCCTATTCGTTTGGTGATCTCGAAAGGTCCAATGTAACGAGGGTTCAACTTTCCTCGTTTGCCAAACCGAATGACACCTTTCCAGGGCGAGACCTTGAGTAACACTCTGTCCCCCACCTGGAATTCCAATGGTTTGCGTCGCTTGTCGGCATAGCTTTTCTGTCTGTCCCGAGCTGCTGCCATTCGTTTGCGTATTTGCACGATCTTCTCAGTTGTCTCGTGCACCAGTTCTGGACCGGTCAGTTGGCTGTCTCCAACTTCCGCCCAGCAGATGGGTGATCGACACTTACGTCCGTAAAGTGCCTCGAATGGTGCAGCTTGAATGCTAGTGTGGTAGCTATTGTTATATGAGAACTCAACTAACGGTAGGTGAGATTCCCAGCTACTACCAAAGTCAATGACACATGCCCGGAGCATGTCCTCTAGTGTCTGTATCGTTCGCTCACTTTGCCCGTCCGTCTGCGGGTGATAAGCGGTACTCATGTCCAATCTCGTGCCCAAAGCCTTATGCAAAGACTTCCAGAAGTGCGACGTGAATCGACTGTCGCGATCAGATATGATGGAGATTGGCACTCCATGTCGAGTAACCACTTCCTTCAGATAGATACGTGTGAGCTTGTCCAACTTGTCAGTCTCCTTGATGGGTAGGAAATGTGCGGACTTTGTCAGTCGGTCTACGATAACCCAGATGGTATCGCAACCACTTGCCGTCTTAGGCAGTTTAGTTATGAAGTCCATGGAAATTTGCTCCCATTTCCACATTGGTAGTTCCGGTTGTTGAAGTAACCCTGATGGCTTCTGGTACTCAACCTTGACTTTTGAGCACGTTAGACATTTACTCACGTATGTTGCTATCTCAGCTTTCATGTTTGGCCACCAGTAAGTTGTTTTCAGATCATGATACATTTTGTCAGAGCCCGGGTGTACGGAATACCGGCTCTTGTGAGCTTCATCCATCACTACTTCTCTCAATCCTCCGTAGCGTGGAATCCAGATTCGATCCATTAAATAGTAAGCTCCGTCGTCTTTCGCCTTTATTTGCTTATCCATGCCACGCATGGCTTCAAGGGTAAGGTTTTCAGCTTTTAGAGCTTCTTGTTGTGCGTTTCGTATCTGATTTGGCAATTCAGAATGAATCGTGAGTTGTAGTGCACGCACGCGCTTTGTTGTTTCTTTTCGACTCAACGCGTCGGCCACTACGTTGGCTTTGCCTGGATGATACTTGATGGCGCAATCATAATCACCTATGAGTTCAACCCACCTTCGTTGTCTCATGTTCAACTCCTTCTGGTCGAAGATGTGTTGTAGGCTCTTATGATCGGTAAAGATGGTGCACTTTGTGCCGTACAAGTAGTGTCGCCAGATCTTCAAGGCAAACACCACGGCTCCCAACTCAAGGTCATGAGTCGTGTAGTTCTTCTCATGCACCTTCAGTTGGCGTGAAGCGTAAGCTATAACCTTCTCGCGTTGCATCAGTACACAACCGAGTCCCTGTTTCGAGGCGTCGCAATACACCACGAAATCGTCGCATCCTTCCGGTAGGGATAGGATGGGTGCAGTGCATAGTTTCTGTTTCAACAGGTTGAAGGCAGCTTCTTGTTTGTCTCCCCAATCGAACTTTTTGTCTTTATGTGTCAGGGATGTCAGTGATTGAGCAATCTTTGAGAATCCTTCGATAAACCTTCGGTAGTAGCCGGCCAGACCTAGGAATTGTCGCACCTCCGTTGGAGTCTTGGGTGCTTCCCAGTTCTTAATTGCTTCGATTTTGGCTGGGTCTAAGTGTATTCCCTGCTCATTAACCACGTGTCCAAGGAATTGGACTTCGCGAATCCAAAAGTCGCATTTTGAAAGCTTTGCGTACAACTGCTCTTTCTTTAATAGTTCTAAGACTAGCCTCAAATGCTCAGCATGTTCTTCCCGATTCTTCGAGTAAATCAGAATGTCGTCAATGAACACTATTACGAATTTATCAAGGTAAGGTTTGCACACTCTATTCATGAGATCCATGAACACGGCTGGTGCGTTGGTCAGTCCAAAGGGCATAACCAAGAATTCGTAGTGTCCGTATCGAGTTCGGAAGGCAGTCTTAGGAATATCGTTTTCTTGTATCCTCAATTGATGGTAACCCGATCTTAAATCGATCTTTGAATAGTAGCTTGACCCTTGCAATTGGTCAAATAGATCGTCTATTCGTGGTAAGGGATATCGATTCTTGATCGTCACCTTGTTCAGCTCTCTGTAGTCGATACACATACGGAATGATCCGTCTTTCTTCTTTACGAACAAGACCGGTGCTCCCCAAGGTGAGAAGCTCGGTCTGATGAATCCCTTGTCTAACAGCTCTTGTAACTGGTTAGACAGTTCCTGCATCTCCGTTGGTGCTAGTCGGTATGGAGCCTTGGCGATCGGTGCTGCTCCTGGTGTGAGGTCTATCTGGAACTCGACTTGTCCAGGTAGGTCTTCGGGAAAAACTTCGGGAAAATCGCGGACTACGGCGATGTCCTCAATCTTCCTTTCTTTCTTCGGTTGTTCCGTGATGAGGGCTAGTATGGTAGTGTATCCCTTTTGCAGATACTTGTTTGCCTTCATGCATGATATGATGTTCAGAGGTACTCCCCGTCTTTCCCCCTGAATCGAGATCTGTTCTCCGTTCTGCAACGCAACTCGTACGATCTTCTCGTTGCATACGATTCAGCTTGGTTAGCGGATAGCCAATCCATTCCAACGACCACATCAAAGCTTCCAAGAGTCACCGGCATCAAATCGATTTCGAGTTCGTGATTCGCAAAACCATGACGCATCCTCGAAAGATGTGTTGTGTTTCAATTAGCTTGCCGTCGGCTAACTCTACGGTGTACTTGTAGTCTAGTGGTGTTGGGGTAATATCTAGTAATTTGCTAAACTCACTAGATATAAAGCTCCTATCGGCACCGGTATCAAATAATATGCTAGCATAGACATTATTTAAAAGAAACGTACCGGTTACGATGTTCGGGTCATCATTGGCTTCTCCCGAGCCAATCACAAATGCTCTCCCCTTGGCCGTTCCTCCTCCGGCCTTCTTCAATTGAGGGCAATCCCTCCTCATGTGGCCAGGTTTGCCACATTCATAACACCCTCTGGAGGTGTTCTGGTTGTTGTTCTGGTTCTGGTTGGGGTTGTTGTTACTGGGAAATTTGGATCTGCAGTCTTTGGCCATGTGGCCATGTCGTCCACACTTCAAGCAATGATATCGTTCGCATTGCCCGAAGTGGTGATAAGAGCATCGGTTACATAGCGGGTATTTTCCTTGATACACACCCTTCCCCTTGTCATCGGGTTGGGTGGCAGTGAATGCTCTGGCAGGTGCAGATCGTTGTTGTTGTTGGGGCTGATGAGATTGGTGGTGGCTGGGTTCCCACTTCCTCTTCTGGCTTTCTTGAGGCTTCACATGCTCGCCTCGTTTTGGTAGCTTGCCCTGAGCTACAGCTTGGTCAGTCAGTTTATGAGCCAGTCGGATCAGTAGTTGGATAGTGGTGAGGTCAGACGCAGTCACCATGCTTTGAATTTGTTCGGGCAGCCCACTGATGAACTGCTCGATTTTCTTGTACTCCGGCGTCACCATAGCCGGACATAGCTTACACAGCTCATGGAATCGAGTGCAGTATTGCTCGATCTCAGAGCCGACCATCTTCAGTACCCAGAATTCGGCTTCCAGTTTTCTGATCTCATCACGAGGACAGTATTCCTCTTGCAGTAGTCGGGTGAAATCAGCCCATGGCATGGAGTTGGCACCGTCCAACCCCAGGGTTTGTACATGGGTATTCCACCATGTGAGTGCTGGTCCTTCCAGTGTACCAGTTGCGAACTTCACCCGGTTCTCTTCAGCACATTCGCACATGGCGAATACAGACTCCACTTTCTCCACCCAGCGGAGCATTCCGACAGCTCCCTCAGTTCCCTTGAACTTGTGTGGGTGGCAGTTTAGGAAAGATTTAAAGGAACATCCTTTCCCGTTGCTGCTGTTTGACCCTGTTTGTCAGAAACCAGTGTCGTGTGTTAGTATTGTGTTAGCTACACTATATTAGTCGCGTCAGGCAAGTGTTAGTACCGTTGTTGTTTCCGCTAGTTTCGCTATGCTGGCGACTGGCTTCGTAGTCAGCGATCGCTTTGTTGACCCGACGGTCAACCATCATTTTTATCACAGCGGCATCTAGTGTCCGTTTAGCAGGACGCGCGTACGGTCCTTTTCCCGCCATGTATGGTTCTATACATAAGGGATAGAGTTTTATTCAGCACATGTTAGAGTGTTAGTCAAATGTCATGTCAGATGTCAGATCAGATGTCATGTTAGCTGTCAAGTCAGAGGTTATGTTATCAAGCAATCATGGTCAACATGTAATAAGTAAGACAAAACATAATTCTCCTTAATAATAAGCTTGAAGTACAATGATTTCAAAAGGAAATACATAATAAGTTCTTCGAGCACATCCCGCTCGTCTAGGCCAAAATAAGAAAGTACAAAATACAACAGTCCTCTAATCCGAATCCATAGAGACATGTGAAATATCGCTAGCAGCGTCTCCGTCATCATCATCCTCCTCCGGATCCTCATTAGGATCCTCATCAAGGTCCTCCTCTTCGAGGTCCTCGGCCTCGAACTCAGGTCCATCATCCTGTGGTGGTTCCTCGATGAACTGTGCAGCCCATGCGTTAAGCATGGCATCACTAGCCTGCACCATCGCCTGAGTCTCGGTTATGTCTGTCCGATTCTCAGTGATGCGTGCATCATGCTCCTGCATGACATCCACGATCTATCCGTGCTGGGTCATCAGTTGAGACACTTGGAGACGTAGTGTCTCCATCTGTGCCTCTAATCTGTTGTTGCGTTCCTCCAGTCTCTCGTTATGTCTCTCTAGTCGCTCGTTCTTCTCGTGAAGAGCCCGAACCTCGTCTGTTAGCTCCCTACTCCTCCAGACTTCCCGTCGTGTGCAAGCAACATGTGCCGCGAAGGCCTGCTCCATCGGCACTCCGAACGGTGGTAGTCGGTGTCCTGGAGTGGTGTCGCCGGGATATCGATATGGAGGTACTCTCTCCTCGACGATCCAACTCTGGATTATGGTGGGAAGCCATCCCCAATATCTGGCCCGTGCTGCGTCTCTCGCCCGCCGGTCCATCTCGGCGTCAACCTGTGATACTATATCGTGGACCCGTCGTCGGCTCTCTGTGGCCAAATCATCTGTGCCCGTGGGTCTAGCTGCGCTCCTGTTAGCGTTGCTGTTGCTGTCGGCCATCCTGTAAGTTTCACGTTAGTAAGTAATAGTTTAATATAAGCAAAAACATCACCAACGTGCAAGTTCTACGTGTAGTGTCTAAAGTTGAGCAATGGCTATAGTCTAAGTTTACTACATGCAAACCTAGTTCCCTATAACCAAGGCTCTGATACCAGTCTGTCACACCCCCAAATTCCCACGCGTGGTGTATGTCCACGTGGATGTGACGTGTCCAGAATCACAGCTCAAGGTCATATAGAACACCTCTATATGCGTTTACAAATCCAAGTTTGACACATACACATAACAAAATAGTTTGCAGCGGAAAAGTATTTCATAGCAGCGGGAACAAATATGTTTGAAAGCATGCAGCGGAAATGTAAATAGTTTAATACAACATTGTTTAGAACATTAAGAACTAAATTGTTTTCAAAAGAAACAACAGAATGCATGCGGTTCCTAAAGCTCATCCCTTAACGTGCATCCTGTTCCATGCGCAGCTAGTTACCTGAGAATACCAGTTAGAAAAAGTGTCAACACGATGGTTGGTGAGTTCACAGGTTTTGATATACATATAGTAATAAAAGTGTGTCATGCTGTTTATCAATGTTAGTACCGAGCCCTAGGCCCAAAGTGTCAGTGCGTCACTACCGAACTAGACTTGTTTGTCCTTGCCTCCGCTATGTCTCGTATACATAGCAAGTTAGGTCAGAATTTCCACGTTGTTCGTACATTAACGGTAAGACTTTGTGAGGGCTTAATACGAGTTCAACACTTAATGTTTGTCCAATAAACCAGCATACACAAAAATGTTTGTAATAGTAATAATGTTTGACTCGATGCAACTAGTATTCTCCCCCTATTTAAAAGCGTTTGAAAAAGAGTAAAGAGGGGCCGTAAACTCACCTTAGTGATGAAGTAGTGGATCAAGCGTAAGCTCCTTGAAGAAATAGCACGTTGGTCACCGGGAACCTATATCGTATACTGAACGTGAGTTCGTGTAAGTGACAGTGCTAGTGTTCGTGTTAGTGCTCGTGTTCGTGCCCAACAACCCTTGGTTGTTCATGTTTGTCCGTGTTGGTCCACAATGACCGTGTTTGCTCGTGTTGGTCCACATTGACCGTGTTTGACTGTGTTGGTCCACATTGACCGTGTTTGACTAGAGTTGACCAAAGTTGACCGTGTCAAGTCAACGACCCGTTGGTGAACCGTGTGCCGGTTTGTGAATCGTGTAGCAATCGTGTAAGTGTTTGTCGTGTGCAAAACGCGCAAATCGCGTCTGTGGACAACTTACTATTTATAGTAAGTTTCCATTTATGGAAAGTTCACAAGCATGACGGTTTTATATTTCTAGCATGTTCAATAGTCCTACGGGATCATGTTAACACATAGCACATCATCATACGGATTCACATAAGTCGTTTATAACATGTTAGTGCACAAAAGTTTCCTAAAATGGAAAGTTTCCATTTTTAGCATATGTGACATCGGAAACCATCTAACTTAGCATCTAATACGCATATTATAACACAATAAGTCATTTAGCATGCTCAAATAACACAACATGTTGACAAATCGGTTTTTCTAAAAATAAAGTTACTATAAATAGTAACTTTGTGGTTTTTGCATAAAAATGACCATTTAACATTTCTAACTCATCGTTCATGTCACAAATCATCCTAATATATCTTCTAGCAACATTTAATCATGTCAACATAACCAATTTTATCATCTATCAACATTTCAACTAGCAAAGTTTCTAAAAATAGAAATAACTCTAAATATGATCCTAGATATCATCAAGACCACTTTCTAATACATCAAATCATCATGATATCATTCTAGCAACAATTCTATATACATGCATGTTCATCATAAACATCAAATCATCACTTTGTAACTAAAAAGTTACTAAAAATAGCAAGTTTGCCTCTAAATCACATTTTGACCATTATAATCACAATCTAATCTTGCAAGGACACTTATACATTATCATGAATCATTTCAATATCAACAAAACTATCTAAAATGCCTTAGATCATACATGCATGTCCATATCTCATCACAAAACATCACTTTGAACAACAAGACCCATACACAACACCATGGATCATCATAGATCATCATTTAAACACCTTAGATCATCATAAAACACATTAAAATCAACAAACCCAGAAATAAATCTCATGCATGTGCATTCAATGTGCTTGCATGTGAGATTCAACACTTGCATGTGTGTGTAGAAGTGAGAATAGAGCATTTTAGACACAAGAACTACCTCTAAGGCTCAAGAACTGAGAGATGTTGATCTTAGCAGCTTCTATAGGCTCCTGGAACTCTGATTCGCGCAGTGGTGAAGTGATGGTAGTGGTGTCGAGCTTCCAACGTCTTCCTTTAAGCTTCCAAGGCTTCAAAGACTTCAACAATGGCTTCAATGGCTTCCTTTGTGACTTAGGAGGTGTAGGAGATGATGGCAGGGGTTTGGGGAAGGTGAAATCGTGTTAGATGGCGTCTGGAGTCGAAAGAAATGATGAGAGTAGATGAAATGATGGTTTTGCGCTGCTCAAGAAGATTTTAAACGATTCAGGGGTGTCAGGCGTATCGCCTGACGTTGGTGGGCATGATGTGTCGTTACGCGCGGATCCGGTACAGGCGAGGCGCTCAAATTCCACCCGCGCGCATCGCCTGTCGCGGGCATCCCGGGTCAGGCGTACCGCCTGGCTTGAATTTCAAGCCCAATAAACTGGTTTTGTTGTTCTGGCCCATTCCTGCCCGTTTCTCGACTGTAAAACATCATTCGAGCGTCGTTTGGACCCTATTGGTCAATTATTAGCCATAATTGACTTGTGACAGTGTTTCGTGAAGTTTCGAGTGTTGTGCTACACAATGTGTTAGACGTTCACCAACGTTCGTGTGTTTTGACACGTGTGTGTTGTTCGTCGATAATTCCACGAATTATCTAGTCGTATGCCAGTGTTCATACTGTCGTGCCACGTGTCTCACTAAATTAATCTAATTCTAGTGCCACGTGTACATAATGCATTTAAATAAACATTTAAATAAATGAGATGCTGACCTGGAAATTACGGGGTGTCACAGTAGAGCTAGCTGATGGTAAGTTACTTGTAACTAAACACATCCTGAAAGGATGCACCTTAGAGCTAGCAAATCACAAGTATAAAATTTGTCACACCCCAAGCCGGTGGGACGGATCGACTTCCCCGCTGGGCAGAAGGTTCTCGGGACGCGATATCGTGAGTGATAATCGTAATGATCAGATTGTTTATATAGCATCAACATTGAGAATAACTAAAGCACAAATTACAATTTACTAGGATTACAAAGTTAAATTACAATGTCAACGTTCGATAATTTAACTAAGTAAACCTATCAAAAGAATCAAGTGTTTCCTATCTTGTATCTGTACAAGATATCAAAAGTGATTCGCATCAATAACAAAATATGTTCTTCCCAAAAGTCTTCTAGGTCCTCTAACTGGGCATCCTAGCAGGCAATTCTGATCCTTAGCTTATTCCTGTACCTCACCTGAGAAAGCATGTAAGAAAACAAAGTCAACACAATGGTTGGTGAGTTCATATAGTTTAATGGTTGAAAAATAGCTTTAGCAAACCTCTTTCGGTACCAAACTTAACCTCATTAATGACCACATATACTATCCACTCAAGTATGCTTATATATAGGGCATATGTAGGGGACAAGCCCCAGCCAACATCCCACCACATACCGGACTGCTTAGTATATTGTCGTTAATGATAATTAAGCGTTCTACCTACAACCCAATCCCGTCTCCATCATAGCTTTAGCATACTGTTTAAAAGTTTACAAGTTTATAGCATTCACATAGATTAGCTTTAAAGTATGTTGTACGAGGATAATAGTTTCACGTATCGTATTTTAGCTTTCACCAATCTCATGCATGGGTACAAGCTTTACTCTAGCATAGTTTAGCATTTATGTAGCCCACGACTAGATACAAGCTTTGCTCTAGCATAGTTTAGCCATTACGTATCTCATGAATTGATTCTAGCTTAGCATTAGAATAGTTTAGCATTCACGTATCTCATATATGTAGATACAAGCCTTGCTCTAGCATAGTTTGGCATTCACATATCTCATATATAGACACAAGCTGTGCACACACATAGTTTAGCATTCACATATCTCATATATGAAAAAACAAGCCTTGCTCTAGCATAGTTTGGCATTCACGTATCTCATATATAGATAAAAGCTTTGCATTCGCATAGTTTTAGCTTACACGTATCTCATGCATAGATACCAGCTTGCAATAGCATAGTTTGGCATTCACGTATCTCATGCATAGATACAAGCTTAGCATTTAGCACATAATCATAGCTTATAGCATGTAGCACATAGTATTAGCATGTAGTTTGAGCATGTAGTTTGTAGCATTAGCTTTAGCAGATAGTTGAAGCATATAGTTTGTAGCATTAACCTTAGCATATAGTTTAAGCATAGAGTTTATAGCATTAGCATTGAGCATATAGTTTAAGCATAGAGTTTATAGCCTTAGCATTGAGCATACAGTTTAAGCATAGGGTTTATAGCCTTAGCATTGAGCATACAGTTTAAGCATAGGGTTTATAGCCTTAGCATTGAACATATAGTTTAAGCATAGAGTTTGTAGCCTTAGCATTGAGCATATAGTTTAAGCATAGAGTTTATAGCCTTAGCATTGAGCATATAGTTTAAGCATAGAGTTTATAGCATTAGCATTGAGCATATAGTTTAAGCATAGAGTTTATAGCCTTAGCATTGAGCATATAGTTTAAGCATAGGGTTTATAGCCTTAACATTGAGCATATAGTTTTAGCATAGAGTTTGTAGCCTTAGCATTGAACATATAGTTTAAGCATAGAGTTTATAGCCTTAGCATTGAGCATATAGTTTATAGCATAAGCTTTTAGCATCCAACAGTAGCATGTAGTTTAATGCATTAGCACATAAGTTGAAATTTTTAGCTTCTAGCTTCCAGAATATGAGCAACAAGTTCAAGTGTTAGTATTAGTATCATAATTAAGTATAAAGCATTTATAAAAAATTTCAATATTTTTTTGAAAATGTATAACATGCTTCTCAGTCCCGGAGTAAAACAAATATGTTTGAAAAGTGACAAATGAACTCACCTTGTTGTTGAAGTGGTTTACCTAGCTTAAACTAGAATGCGCGCGCTCGTTGTAGTATTTGTTGTTATGTTCACGATCCTGTATTGATTTCATGTGGTTGTAACTTATAAGTATAAGTTGTAGTGAATTGTGTGCGTGTATGTGTTAGCCCTAAAGTTGGCTAACACTTGTGAGTCTCGGTCTTTATTCGGCCCTTCTTTCCATTGTCCTAAGTGTAGTTGAAGTGTATAGTTTCTAAAGCTTGACGTGTTATCCTTGTTAACTTGAATTAGTTGTTGTTTAGCTAACAATTAACTAAATCACCTTTGTAGTAAAACAACCCATATTCATGCATAGTTATTCCTTATTCTTGGTTAAAGAAAATTGTTAACATTTCTTGTTTTATGGGCCGTGTAATACGCATATGGGCCGAAACAGTTATACGGGCTTAGGCCAATTGGAGTGTTTGGGCCGTGTAGGTGTGTGGGCCGGATGTCAAGGGTTTGGGCCGGCTAGTTGCATGGGCTACATTATATGGAGGATGGGCCGTAGGGGTTTTATGGATCGTATAGGTGTATTGGGCCGACTAGTTAGACCAACTATGGCCATGGGCCACATGAGATGATATGGGCCGAGGTACCCTGTTGGGCCATTAGGGTGTGAGTATGGTCAGCATTTCCAGCGAACCTATTGGCCAATCCATCTAAGGTTCGGTCCAGTGAAGGCTCCAACGAACCCAATGGTTCGTTTAGATAGGGTTCGGCCATTGAGTTAGGTTCGTTCATGATGGTGAGAGGTTCGTAGCTCCCTGGGTTTGGTGATAACAGCGGGTTCGGTGGTAGTGGTTGGCAAGCCAAGGGTTCGTTGATAGTGCAAGGTTCGGCCAAAGACAAAAGGTTCACCATGCAATAGCTTCGCCTGGATATAGGTTCGTTCGGCTAAGCCCAGGTTCGCAGCTCACAAGATGGTTCGGCAAAGGAAGGTTCTCCATGCAAGGGTTCGTCCAGCTCAACTAGGTTCGGTGATGAGGGTTCGGTCGAGTATGTTCGTTGCTTCTGGGTTCGGGGATGATAGCTGAGTTCGGCTGAGGATTAGGGTTCGCCGGAGAACAGGTTCGGCCACCTGCTAGTCCCACGAACATGCACTACGGTTGGCCTCCATCATCATCATCATCGAACCCTAGCAGCTTCAGGTCGTTCCCAAGGTGAGTGGTATGCCCTAATGAACTCTTGAAAATATAAGACCCAAAGAGATTGGCCTATAACCGGCCAAAGTTAATGGGTCGAACTAGGGTGACAAAAACCCTACTTTTTGTGATGTTCTTGGCTTCATACCTCGAAAATGGCTGGATAACTCCTTAGATCGGTTGTACTTCTAGGTAGAGGATGTTGAGAGCTTCGTGTGGACACCAAAAACACAAGATTTCACCAAGGATTGATGGAGTTATGGTGATTTGAAGGTGGAAGTTTGTAGAGAGAGAGAGAGAGAAACGGTGAAGGTGGTTTAGAGAGAGAGGGAAATGATAGAAATGAAATTAAAAGCCTCATTTAGGCTTTAAATACCCCGAGGGTATTCGGGTTCGTTTTGGTTGCTCGTTTTCCGTCTTCGTTGCGTCTTCGGATCGTAACGCGCGTTATTTACGCGTTTGAAATAAAAGAGTTTCTTTGATTTATTTTTTGATGAGTTTCAAATTTGTAAAACGTAAAATATTATATTTTCTTAAATTATTATCGTTCGTTCCGTTTTCGTTTCGTCAGAACGCGTCACCTTCGCGCGTATTCGTTCGAATCGTCACCCGAACGAACACTACGCTGGTTTCACTTTCTGATTGTTGTTTTCTACTTTTCAGTTGTCGTTTCAGAACGTTAAACTTTCAGAGTTATTCGTACAGATCGTCACCTATGCGAATAATTCGTCGGTTTAGCATTCTGTAACAACAACCGGTATGGTTTTTGTTATGTTTAACCTCGCATACGTTTGTACATAATAGCATTAAAACAAGCATCTATATGTATGTTCAGTGTTGTCTGATGTGTTTCTGACTGTTAAACCATGAGGTTCAAATCAGATTTCAGAACAATAGCATAATAGTTTAGTGTTAAGCATCAAGTGTCAATAGCATATACATAGTTCACGTAGTTTGTACCTCAGTTTCTGTGCAAGTTACTGTTGAGATCACTGTTCCGGCGACGTTTCCAGCACTGATGTTACAAAATTGATCTCATGTAAATCAAGCTCACCAGTTTTGATGTCGTGGTAGGCATGGATTGGTTATTTGAAAACCAATCTGAGATAATTTGCCACGATAAGCTTGTGTGTATACCCCTCCCTAGCGGAGAAACCTTAACCGTCAAAGGCGAAAGGAGCGACACTCCCTTTAACATCATCTCGTGCATTGAAGCTCACAAATTCCTACCGAAGGGGTATACAGCCATATTGGCCCTCATCGTCGAGAAAAGTGAATAGGAGAAGAAACTCGAAGAGATAGCAGTCGTATACGACCATCCCAACGTGTTTCCCGAGGAGCTATCAGGACTTCCACCCCCATGACAAGTGGAATTCCGCATATACCTTGCACTGGGAGTAGCACATATCACACAAGCACCCTATCAACTTGTACCTTCGGAGATGCAAGAACTGTCCAACCAACTATAGCAGTTGTTGCACATATGAGGGTTCGGTCGAGTAGGTTCGTTGCTCCTGGGTTCGGGGATGATAGCTGAGTTCGGCTGAGGATTAGGGTTCCCCGGAGAACAGGTTCGGCCACCTGCTAGTCCCACGAACCTGCACTACGGTTGTCCTCCATCATCATCATCATCGAACCCTAGCGGCTTCAGGTCGTTCCCAAGGTGAGTGGTATGCCCTAATGAACTCTCGAAAGTGTAAGACCCAAAGAGATTGGCCTATAACCGGACAAAGTTAATGGGTCGAACTAGGGTGATAAAAACCCTACTTTTTGTGATGTTCTTGGCTTCATACCTCGAAAATGGCTGGATAACTCCTTAGATCGGTTGTACTTCTAGGTAGAGGATGTTTAGAGCCTCATGTGTACACCAAAAACATAAGATTTCACCAAGGATTGGCGGAGTTATGGCGATTTGAAGGTGGAAGCTTGTAGAGAGTGAGACGGTGAAGGTGGTTTAGAGAGAGGGAAATGATAGAAATGAAATTAAAAGCCTCATTTAGGCTTTAAATACCCCGAGGGTATTCGGGTTCGTTTTGGTTGCTCGTTTTCCGTCTCCGTTGCGTCTTCGGATCGTAACGCGCGTTATTTACGCGTTTGAAATAAAAGACTTTCTTTGATTTATTTTTTGATGAGTTTCAAAATTGTAAAACGTAAAATATTATATTTTCTTAAATTATTATCGTTCGTTCCGTTTTCGTTTCGTCAGAACGTGTCACTTTCGCGCGTATTCGTTCGAATCGTCACCCGAACGAACACTACGCTGGTTTCACTTTGTGATTGTTGTTTTCTACTTTTCAGTTGTCCTTTCAGAACGTTAAACTTTCAGAGTTATTCGTACAGATCGTCACCTATGCGAATAATTCGTCGGTTTAGCATTCTGTAACAACAACCGGTATGGTTTTTGTTATGTTTAACCTCGCATACGTTTGTACATAATAGCATTAAAACAAGCATCTATATGCCTGTTCAGTGTTGTCTGATGTGTTTTTGACTGTTAAACCATGAGGTTCAAATCAGATTTCAGAACAATAGCATAATAGTTTAGTGTTAAGCATCAAGTGTCAATAGCATATACATAGTTCACGTAGTTTGTACCTGAGTTTCTGTGCAAGTTACTGTTGAGATCACTGTTCCGGCGACGTTTCCAGCACTGATGTTACAAAATTGATCTCATGTCAATCAAGCTCACCAGTTTTGATGTCGTGGTAGGCATGGATTGGTTATTTGAAAACCAATCTGAGATAATTTGCCACGATAAGGTTGTGTGTATACCCCTCCCTAGCGGAGAAACCTTAACCGTCAAAGGCGAAAGGAGCGACACTCCCTTTAACATCATCTCGTGCATTGAAGCTCACAAATTCCTACCGAAGGGGTATACAGCCATATTGGCCCTCATCGTCGAGAAAAGTGAATAGGAGAAGAAACTCGAAGAGATAGCAGTCGTATACGACCATCCCAACGTATTTCCCGAGGACCTATCAGGACTTCCACCCCCACGACAAGTGGAATTCCGCATATACCTTGCACTGGGAGTAGCGCATATCACACAAGCACCCTATCAACTTGTACCTTCGGAGATGCAAGAACTGTCCAACCAACTATAGCAGTTGTTGCACATATGAGGGTTCGGTCGAGTAGGTTCGTTGCTCCTGGGTTCGGCTGAGGATTAGGGTTCCCCGGAGAACAGGTTCGGCTACCTGCTAGTCCCACGAACCTGCACTACGGTTGTCCTCCATCATCATCATCATCGAACCCTAGCGGCTTCAGGTCGTTCCCAAGGTGAGTGGTATGCCCTAATGAACTCTCGAAAGTGTAAGACCCAAAGAGATTGGCCTATAACCGGACAAAGTTAATGGGTCGAACTAGGGTGACAAAAACCCTACTTTTTGTGATGTTCTTGGCTTCATACCTCGAAAATGGCTGGATAACTCCTTAGATCGGTTGTACTTCTAGGTAGAGGATGTTTAGAGCTTCAAGTGTACACCAAAAACATAAGATTTCACCAAGGATTGGCGGAGTTATGGCGATTTGAAGGTGGAAGCTTGTAGAGAGTGAGACGGTGAAGGTGGTTTAGAGACAGGGAAATGATAGAAATGAAATTAAAAGCCTCATTTAGGCTTTAAATACCCCGAGGGTATTCGGGTTCGTTTTGGTTGCTCGTTTTCTGTCTCCGTTGCGTCTTCGGATCGTAACGCGCGTTATTTACGCGTTTGAAATAAAAGACTTTCTTTGATTTATTTTTTGATGAGTTTCAAAATTGTAAAACGTAAAATATTATATTTTCTTAAATTATTATCGTTCGTTCCGTTTTCGTTTCGTCAGAACGCGTCACTTTCACGCGTATTCGTTCGAATCGTCACCCGAACGAACACTACGCTGGTTTCACTTTGTGATTGTTGTTTTCTACTTTTCAGTTGTCATTTCAGAACGTTAAACTTTCAGAGTTATTCGTACAGATCGTCACCTATGCGAATAATTCGTCGGTTTAGCATTCTGTAACAACAACCGGTATGGTTTTTGTTATGTTTAACCTCGCATACGTTTGTACATAATAGCATTAAAACAAGCATCTATATGCCTGTTCAGTGCTGTCTGATGTGTTTTTTGACTGTTAAACCATGAGGTTCAAATCAGATTTCAGAACAATAGCATAATAGTTTAGTGTTAAGCATCAAGTGTCAATAGCATATACATAGTTCACGTAGTTTGTACCTGAGTTTCTGTGCAAGTTACTGTTGAGATCACTGTTCCGGCGACGTTTCCAGCACTGATGTTACAAAATTGATCTCATGTCAATCAAGCTCACCAGTTTTGATGTCGTGGTAGGCATGGATTGGTTATTTGAAAACCAATCTGAGATAATTTGCCACGATAAGGTTGTGTGTATACCCCTCCCTAGCGGAGAAACCTTAACCGTCAAAGGCGAAAGGAGCGACACTCCCTTTAACATCATCTCGTGCATTGAAGCTCACAAATTCCTACCGAAGGGGTATACAGCCATATTGGCCCTCATCGTCGAGAAAAGTGAATAGGAGAAGAAACTCGAAGAGATAGCAGTCGTATACGACCATCCCAACGTATTTCCCGAGGAGCTATCAGGACTTCCACCCCCACGACAAGTGGAATTCCGCATATACCTTGCACTGGGAGTACATATCACACAAGCACCCTATCAACTTGTACCTTCGGAGATGCAAGAACTGTCCAACCAACTATAGCAGTTGTTGCACATATGAGGGTTCGGTCGAGTAGGTTCGTTGCTCCTGGGTTCGGCTGAGGATTAGGGTTCCCCGGAGAACAGGTTCGGCCACCTGCTAGTCCCACGAACCTGCACTACGGTTGTCCTCCATCATCATCATCATCGAAGCCTAGCGGCTTCAGGTCGTTCCCAAGGTGAGTGGTATGCCCTAATGAACTCTCGAAAGTGTAAGACCCAAAGAGATTAGCCTATAACTGGCCAAAGTTAATGGGTCGAACTAGGGTGACAAAAACCCTACTTTTTGTGATGTTCTTGGCTTCATACCTCGAAAATGGCTGGATAACTCCTTAGATCGGTTGTACTTCTAGGTAGAGGATGTTTAGAGCTTCATGTGTACACCAAAAACATAAGATTTCACCAAGGATTGGGGGATTTATGGCGATTTGAAGGTGGAAGCTTGTAGAGAGTGAGACGGTGAAGGTGGTTTAGAGAGAGGGAAATGATAGAAATGAAATTAAAAGCCTCATTTAGGCTTTAAATACCCCGAGGGTATTCGGGTTCGTTTTGGTTGCTCGTTTTCCGTCTCCGTTGCGTCTTCGGATCGTAACGCGCGTTATTTACGCGTTTGAAATAAAAGACTTTCTTTGATTTATTTTTTGATGAGTTTCAAAATTGTAAAACGTAAAATATTATATTTTCTTAAATTATTATCGTTCATTCCGTTTTCGTTTCGTCAGAACGCGTCACTTTCGCGCGTATTCGTTCGAATCGTCACCCGAACGAACACTACGCTGGTTTCACTTTGTGATTGTTGTTTTCTACTTTTCAGTTGTCATTTCAGAACGTTAAACTTTCAGAGTTATTCGTACAGATCGTCACCTATGCGAATAATTCGTCGGTTTAGCATTCTGTAACAACAACCGGTATGGTTTTTGTTATGTTTAACCTCGCATACGTTTGTACATAATAGCATTAAAACAAGCATCTATATGCCTGTTCAGTGCTGTCTGATGTGTTTCTGACTGTTAAACCATGAGGTTCAAATCAGATTTCAGAACAATAGCATAATAGTTTAGTGTTAAGCATCAAGTGTCAATAGCATATACATAGTTCACGTAGTTTGTACCTCAGTTTCTGTGCAAGTTACTGTTGAGATCACTGTTCCGGCGACGTTTCCAGCACTGATGTTACAAAATTGATCTCATGTCAATCAAGCTCACCAGTTTTGATGTCGTGGTAGGCATGGATTGGTTATTTGAAAACCAATCTGAGATAATTTGCCACGATAAGGTTGTGTGTATACCCCTCCCTAGCGGAGAAACCTTAACCGTCAAAGGCGAAAGGAGCGACACTCCCTTTAACATCATCTCGTGCATTGAAGCTCACAAATTCCTACCGAAGGGGTATACAGCCATATTGGCCCTCATCGTCGAGAAAAGTGAATAGGAGAAGAAACTCGAAGAGATAGCAGTCGTATACGACCATCCCAACGTATTTCCCGAGGAGCTATCAGGACTTCCACCCCCACGACAAGTGGAATTCCGCATATACCTTGCACTGGGAGTACATATCACACAAGCACCCTATCAACTTGTACCTTCGGAGATGCAAGAACTGTCCAACCAACTATAGCAGTTGTTGCACATATGAGGGTTCGGTCGAGTAGGTTCGTTGCTCCTGGGTTCGGCTGAGGATTAGGGTTCCCCGGAGAACAGGTTCGGCCACCTGCTAGTCCCACGAACCTGCACTACGGTTGTCCTCCATCATCATCATCATCGAAGCCTAGCGGCTTCAGGTCGTTCCCAAGGTGAGTGGTATGCCCTAATGAACTCTCGAAAGTGTAAGACCCAAAGAGATTGGCCTATAACCGGCCAAAGTTAATGGGTCGAACTAGGGTGACAAAAACCCTACTTTTTGTGATGTTCTTGGCTTCATACCTCGAAAATGGCTGGATAACTCCTTAGATCGGTTGTACTTCTAGGTAGAGGATGTTTAGAGCTTCATGTGTACACCAAAAACATAAGATTTCACCAAGGATTGGGGGATTTATGGCGATTTGAAGGTGGAAGCTTGTAGAGAGTGAGACGGTGAAGGTGGTTTAGAGAGAGGGAAATGATAGAAATGAAATTAAAAGCCTCATTTAGGCTTTAAATACCCCGAGGGTATTCGGGTTCGTTTTGGTTGCTCGTTTTCCGTCTCCGTTGCGTCTTCGGATCGTAACGCGCGTTATTTACGCGTTTGAAATAAAAGACTTTCTTTGATTTATTTTTTGATGAGTTTCAAAATTGTAAAACGTAAAATATTATATTTTCTTAAATTATTATCGTTCATTCCGTTTTCGTTTCGTCAGAACGCGTCACTTTCGCGCGTATTCGTTCGAATCGTCACCCGAACGAACACTACGCTGGTTTCACTTTGTGATTGTTGTTTTCTACTTTTCAGTTGTCATTTCAGAACGTTAAACTTTCAGAGTTATTCGTACAGATCGTCACCTATGCGAATAATTCGTCGGTTTAGCATTCTGTAACAACAACCGGTATGGTTTTTGTTATGTTTAACCTCGCATACGTTTGTACATAATAGCATTAAAACAAGCATCTATATGCCTGTTCAGTGTTGTCTGATGTGTTTCTGACTGTTAAACCATGAGGTTCAAATCAGATTTCAGAACAATAGCATAATAGTTTAGTGTTAAGCATCAAGTGTCAATAGCATATACATAGTTCACGTAGTTTGTACCTGAGTTTCTGTGCAAGTTACTGTTGAGATCACTGTTCCGGCGACGTTTCCAGCACTGATGTTACAAAATTGATCTCATGTCAATCAAGCTCACTAGTTTTGATGTCGTGGTAGGCATGGATTGGTTATTTGAAAACCAATCTAAGATAATTTGCCACGATAAGGTTGTGTGTATACCCCTCCCTAGCGGAGAAACCTTAACCGTCAAAGGCGAAAGGAGCGACACTCCCTTTAACATCATCTCGTGCATTGAAGCTCACAAATTCCTACCGAAGGGGTATACAGCCATATTGGCCCTCATCGTCGAGAAAAGTGAATAGGAGAAGAAACTCGAAGAGATAGCAGTCGTATACGACCATCCCAACGTATTTCCCGAGGAGCTATCAGGACTTCCACCCCCACGACAAGTGGAATTCCGCATATACCTTGCACTGGGAGTAGCACATATCACACAAGCACCCTATCAACTTGTACCTTCGGAGATGCAAGAACTGTCCAACCAACTATAGCAGTTGTTGCACATATGAGGGTTCGGTCGAGTAGGTTCGTTGCTCCTGGGTTCGGCTGAGGATTAGGGTTCCCCGGAGAACAGGTTCGGCCACCTGCTAGTCCCACGAACCTGCACTACGGTTGTCCTCCATCATCATCATCATCGAACCCTAGCGGCTTCAGGTCGTTCCCAAGGTGAGTGGTATGCCCTAATGAACTCTCGAAAGTGTAAGACCCAAAGAGATTGGCCTATAACCGGCCAAAGTTAATGGGTCGAACTAGGGTGACAAAAACCCTACTTTTTGTGATGTTCTTGGCTTCATACCTCGAAAATGGCTGGATAACTCCTTAGATCGGTTGTACTTCTAGGTAGAGGATGTTTAGAGCTTCATGTGTACACCAAAAACATAAGATTTCACCAAGGATTGGGGGATTTATGGCGATTTGAAGGTGGAAGCTTGTAGAGAGTGAGACGGTGAAGGTGGTTTAGAGAGAGGGAAATGCTAGAAATGAAATTAAAAGCCTCATTTAGGCTTTAAATACCCCGAGGGTATTCGGGTTCGTTTCAGTTGCTCGTTTTTCGTCTCCATTGCGTCTCCGGATCGTAACGTGCGTTATTTACGCGTTTGAAATAAAAAAGTTTCTTTGATTTATTTTTTGATGAGTTTCAAATTTGTAAAACGTAAAATATTATATTTTCGTAAATTATTATCGTTCGTTTCGTTTTTCGTTTTCGTTTCGTCAGAACGCGTCACCTTCGCGCGTATTCGTTCGAATCGTCACCCGAACGAACACTACGTTGGTTTCACTTTCTGATTGTTGTTTTCTACTTTTCAGCTGTCATTTCAGAATGTTAAACTTTCAGACTTATTCGTACAGATCGTCACCTATGCGAATAATTCGTCGGTTTAGCATTCTGTAACAACAACCGGTATGGTTTTTCTTCTGTTTAACCTCGCATACGTTTATACATAATAGCATTAAAACAAGCATCTATATGTCTGTTCAGTGTTGTCTGATGTGTTTCTGACTGTTAAACCATGAGGTTCAAATTGGATTTCAGAACAATAGCATAATAGTTTAGTGTTAAGCATCAAGTGTCAATAGCATAGACATAGTTCACGTAGTTTGTACCTGAGTTTCTATGCAAGTTACTGTTGAGATCACTGTTCCGGCGACGTTTCCGGCACTGATGTTATAGTCTCCCCTTGTTAGAGAAATTTCGTCCCGAAATTTAAGAATCATTATCCGATACGACTTCCTCTATAAACAGTTGGGGATACTTAGACTTCATGTGATCTTCGCGTTCCCAGGTAAATTCGGGTCCGCGCTTTGAGTTCCAACAAACCTTGACAATTGGAATACGGCTTCGCCTCAGTTTCTTAACCTTGCGATCCATAATCTCCAAAGGTTCTTCGACAAAGTGTAAGTGTTCATCCAATTGAATTTCTTCAATTGGTATAACGAGTGATTCGTCGGCAAGGCATTTCTTCAAGTTTGAGACGTGAAACACGTCGTGCACACCACTAAGTTCATCCGGTAACCTTAGTCTATATGCCACAGGACCAATACGCTCGATGATCTCGAACAGTCCCACGTATCGTGGTGCTAGTTTGCCTTTCTTTGCAAAACGGACTACGCCTTTCCATGGGGATCCTTTAACATGACGCGATCTCTCACTAGGAATTCCATCGGCTTGCGCCGTTTGTCGGCATAACTCTTCTGTCTGCTTCGAGTTGCTTGTAGCCTTTGTTGTATCTGAGCGATTTTGTCTGTTGTTTCTTGAATAAGTTCTGGCCCGGTTATTCGATTATCTCCCACTTCAGACCAACAGATAGGTGACCGACATTTCCGGCCATAAAGAGCCTCGAATGGTGCACAACCGATGCTGCTGTGATAACTGTTGTTGTAGGAGAATTCAATCAGTGGCAAATGAGAATCCCAATTCCCCCCGAAGTCTAGAACACAGGTTCTCAACATGTCCTCCAGGGTTTGTATAGTACGTTCGCTCTGACCATCCGTTTGTGGATGGTAAGCTGTACTCAGGTTTAAGTGTGTCCCTAGAGATTTCTGCAATGATTGCCAGAACCTTGATGTGAATCTGCAATCACGATCTGAGATGATAGACAATGGCACGCCATGGCGTACCACTATCTCGTTGATGTAGAGTTTCGCTAGTTTATCCATCGTGTAAGTTTCTCGCATTGGCAAGAAATGAGCAGATTTGGTTAATCGATCAATAATAACCCAAATAGTGTCATGACCACTGGAAGTGCGGGGTAGCTTGGTAACAAAGTCCATAGCTATATGTTCCCACTTCCAAAGTGGAATTTTAGGCTGTTCCAGTAAACCTGACGGTTTCTGGTGTTCCGCCTTCACTTTGGCACACGTAAGGCATCGACCAACGTACTCAGCTATGTCTTTCTTCGTACCCGGCAACCAATAAAATGCCCGTAAGTCTTGGTACATTTTATCAGCACCGGGATGCACAGAGTACTTGGTCTTGTGTGCTTCATCAAAGATAAGCTTTCTCAATTCATCCACTGCAGGATTCCATATACGATCCTTGTAGTAGATGATTCCATCAGGCTTTGTTTCGAATTGCTTTTCTGCTCCACAATCTAGTTCTTTCTTCAAGTTTCCTCGTTCAACGGCCTCTTGTTGTGCTTGTATAATGTGGTCATGTAAGCATGTCTGCACAGTCATCCCCATTGCTCTGACGTGCAAGGTTTGACCCGTTCCTTCCGACTCAAGGCATCAGCTACAATGTTTGCCTTGCCTGGATGGTACTTGATTACACAGTCGTAATCATTCAAAAGTTCAACCCAACGTCGCTGTCGCATGTTGAGTTCCTTCTGATCAAATATAAGTTGCAGACTCTTGTGATCAGTGAATATGGTACACTTGGTGCCATATAAATAATGCCTCCAAATCTTTAAGGCGAATATCATTGCTCCCAGTTCCAAATCATGAGTAGTGTAATTCTTCTCATGAATCTTCAGTTGTCTCGAAGCATACGCGATAACTTTGTCTCGTTGCATCAGTACACAGCCAAGTCCCTAATGGGATGCATCACAGTACACTACAAAGTCATCACAACCGTCTGGGAGAGATAAGATTGGAGCATCAGATAGCTTTTGCTTCAAAGTCTGAAAGGCATCTTCTTGCTTCTGCTCCCAAACAAACGGCTCTCTTTTCTGTGTCAACTTGGTGAGTGGCAGGGCTATCTTAGAAAAGTTTGAGATAAACCTTCTATAATAGCCTGCTAAGCCTAGAAAGGAACGTATCTTTGTCGGTGTCTTCGGAGTATCCCAGTTCTTTATTGCTTCAATCTTGGCAGGATCTACATGTATTCCCTCGCTGTTGACTACGTGACCCAGGAATTGAACCTCTTTTAACCAAAATTCACACTTAGAGAATTTGGCATAGAGTTTCTCTTCCTTCAACAATTCCAAGATCATTCTAAGATGTTGCTCGTGCTCTGCTTTGCTTTTGGAATAGATCAGCATGTCATCAATGAAAACAATGACAAATTGATCTAAGTACGGCTTGCACACTCAGTTCATGAGATCCATGAAAACCGCAGGTGCATTAGTCAATCCAAAAGGCATCACCATAAACTAGTAATTCCCGTATCTCATACGAAACGTCGTCTTTGGTATGTCCTCGTCTTGAACTCTGAGCTGATGGTATCCAGACCGCAAGTCAATCTTCGAAAAGTACTGAGCTCCTTGCAGTTGGTCAAACAAATCATCAATCCTCGGTAATGGATACCGATTCTTGATTGTTAGTTTGTTTAGCTCCCTGTAATCTATGCACATACGAAAGGATCCATCATTCTTCTTCACGAACAAAACCGGAGCTCCCCAAGGTGAGTAGCTCGGTCGGATGAAACCTTTGTCGAGTAGCTCCTGTAGTTGATTAGACAATTCCTGCATCTCTGAAGGTGCTAACCTGTAGGGAGATTTAGCAACAGGTGGAATCAAATCAATACGAAACTCTACCGGTCGCACAGGTGGCAAACCAGGTAGGTCTTCAGGAAACACTTCAGGATGTTCCTTTACTATCGGCACGTCTTGTATCGTTTTCTTGTCTTTCTCCTTCTCCACCACGTGAGCCAAGAAAGCTCTACATTTCTTCTGTAGACACTTACGCGCTTTTATGCAGGATATGATCTTGACACTACGTTTTTCCTGATCCCCACAAACTCCCAATACACGATCATTCGCCAATGGAATCCGAAGTAGCTTTTCAGAACAGATGACTTCCACTCTGTTGAGAGATAGCCAATCCATCCCAACAATGATGTCGAAACTGCCCAACTCCATCGGTAGCATGTCGATGGTAAATGTGTGATCAGTGAGTGTAAGTGGGCAGTTCCTAAGTATAGTGCTAACTGTGATTTGTTTCCCATTCGCTACTTCGATAATATAAGGGGAGTCTAAAGTTTCCTTAGTAAGATTAAGTTGACGTACAAAATCAGATGAAATAAAACTCTGGTCTGCACCAGTGTCAAACAGAATAGATGCATAAGAGTCATGTAAAAGAAATGTACCCGTGACCACATTAGGGTCTTGACGTGTTGCATTGGCTCCAATAACAAAAGCCCGTCCACGAGGTGCTTGGGCTCCCTGTTGCCCTCTTTTTGGGCAGTCTCTGGAGAAATGACCCGCTTCTCCACAGTTATAGAAATGAAATTAAAAGCCTCATTTAGGCTTTAAATACCCCGAGTATTCGGGTTCGTTTTGGTTGCTCGTTTTCCGTCTCCTTTGCGTCTTCGGATCGTAACGCGGTTATTTACGCGTTTGAAATAAAAGAGTTTCTTTGATTTATTTTTTGATGAGTTTCAAATTTGTAAAACGTAAAATATTATATTTTCTTAAATTATTATTGTTCGTTCCGTTTTCGTTTCGTCAGAACGCGTCACCTTCGCGCGTATTCGTTCGAATCGTCACCCGAACGAACACTACGCTGGTTTCACTTTCTGATTGTTGTTTTCTCCTTTTCAGTTGTCGTTTCAGAACGTTAAACTTTCAGATTTATTCGTACAGATCGTCACCTATGCGAATAATTCGTCGGTTTAGCATTCTGTAACAACAACCGGTATGGTTTTTGTTATGTTTAACCTCGCATACGTTTGTACATAATAGCATTAAAACAAGCATCTATATGTTTGTTCAGTGTTGTCTGATGTGTTTCTAAGTGTTAAACCATGAGGTTCAAATCAGATTTCAGAACAATAGCATAATAGTTTAGTGTTAAGCATCAAGTGTCAATAGCATATACATAGTTCACGTAGTTTGTACCTGAGTTTCTGTGCAAGTTACTGTTGAGATCACTGTTCCGGCGACGTTTCCAGGACTGATGTTACAAAATTGATCTCATGTCAATCAAGCTCACCAGTTTTGATGTCGTGGTAGGCACGGATTGGTTATTTGAAAACCAATCTGAGATAATTTGCCACGATAAGGTTGTGTGTATACCCCTCCCTAGCGAAGAAACCTTAACCGTTAAAGGCGAAAGGAGCGACACTCCCTTTAACATCATCTCGTGCATTAAAGCTCACAAATTCCTACCGAAAGGATATACCGCCATATTGGCCCTCATCGTCGAGAAAAGCGAATAGGAGAAGAAACTCGAAGAGATAGCAGTCGTATACGATCATCCCAACGTATTTCCCGAGGAGCTATCAGGACTTCCACCCCCACGACAAGTGGAATTCCGCATATACCTTGCACTGGGAGTAGCACATATCACACAAGCACCCTATCAACTTGTACCTTCGAAGATGCAAGAACTGTCCAACCAACTATAGGAGTTGTTGGACAAGGATTTCATTAGACCTAGCTTCTCACCGTGGGCTGCTCCTATCAGGTTCGTTAAGAAGAAGGATGGCATGTTTCGCATGTGCATTGACTAGTGTGAGCCGAATAAAGTGACGGTCAAGAACCAATACCCCTACCTCGCATTGATGATTTGTTAGATCAACTACAAGGAACGAATTACTACTCTAAAATTGATCTGCGATTTGGGTACCATCAATTAAGATTCCAAGAAGAAGACATTCCTAAAACATCCTTTCACACTTGGTATGGCCGTTTTGAGTTTCTGGTTATGCCATTCGGTCTCATGAATGCACCTACGATATTCATGGATCTCATGAACCGAGTGTCAAAACCTTACTTTGATAAGTTTATCATTATCTTCATCAATGATATCCTCATCTACTCCAAAATTCAGGAAGAACACAAAAATCATTCTCAATTAGCTCTTGAACTATTAGACAGGAGAAACTGTACGCTAAACTCTCTAAACGTGATTTTTGGATCCGAAAGGTCCGATTCTTCAGCCATGTGATTAACGAAAAAGGAATACACGAGGATAAATCAAAGCTAGAGGCCATTAAGAACATGGATGCACCAAAGACTCCAACTGAGGTGCACCAATTCCTAGGCTTGGCAGGCTATTATCGACGTTTCATTGAGGGATTTTCCAAAATAGCCCAACCACTCACAACCCTAATTCACAAAGACAAGAAATATCACTGGAGTGATAAACAGGAAGCTGCGTTCCAGCTTCTTAAACAGAAACTTTGCAGTGCACCTATTTTGTTTCTTCCAGAGGGAACAGACGATTTTATGGTATACTGTGATGCCTCGATACAAAGACTTGGCTGCGTGCTGATGCAAGGAGAGAAAGTGATTGCATACGCCTCTCGACAACTGAAAGTACACGAGAGGAACTATACCACCCACGACTTGGAACTAGGAGCCATGGTGTTTGCACTCAAAATTTGGAGACATTACTTGTTTGGTACAAAGTTAACCATGTACACGGATCATGAAAGCCTTCAAAACACATATTCGAGCAGAAAGAACTGAACATGCGACAGCGTCGCTGGCTCGAACTCCTGAATAATTATGAGTGTGCTATCAAATATAACCTAGGGAAGGACAACGTAGTGGCCGACGCCCTAAGCCGAAAGAACATCCCAAAACACATATTTGAGAAAGTGGGCGAGAGTCAACTCACTGGCCTAGAACTTATGCACGAAACAACAGAGAAGACTGTGCAAATCAGAAACTGTATGGCAGCAGCTTGTGACCTTCAGAAGAGTTATGCCGACAAGCGTCGTAAGCCTTTGGAATTTCAGGTATGAGATAAAGTCCTTCTGAAAGTTTCACCTTGGAAAGGTGTGATTTGTTTTAGGAAAAAAAGAAAATTAAACCCACGGTATATTGGAGCATTTGAGATTATGAAGAGGATCGGTCCAGTAGCATACCAACTCAACCTACCTGATGAACTCAACGGAATTAATAACGTATTCCATGTCTCAAACTTGAAGAAGTGATTATCTGACGAGACACTTGTAATTCCACCGGATGAGGTCCAGTTGGATGAACAGCTACCAATCGTGGAAGAACCGGTAGAAACCATGGATCGTGAAGTTAAACAACTCAAACAGAGTCGGATTTCAATTGTTAGAGTCTGATGGAACTCTAAGCGTGGACCTAAGTTCACGTGGGAACGTGAGGATGAGGTGACGCGCAAATATCCCCATCTATTCAAACAGACATCAAACACGAACAACAATCAATAAATTTCGGGATGAAATCTCCTTTCAATAAGGGGGTGATGTGACAACTCGAAAATTTTGTTTTCAAACACTAACGACAACAACCAAATTTCGGGAAGAAAATTCTTTCAACAAGGTGATGATGTGACACTCGGCAATTTCAGGTAAATTGCAACACCTACAAATTATTTTATCACATTCATATTCCTTGCATTGCACTTAAATAGGATTTATTAAGTCAAACACAAACAATTGTGAAATGATAGTTCAGGAAGATAGCAATTCATACATTACACATTGATTATAGTAACCAAGTGTGTCGAACACAAACACAATTACGAAACGAAAATTTAGGGAATTATCGAATCGTACATTACACATTTGATTATAATTAATCAAGTGTGTCACACTTTTCACAAAGTTGAGCACAAAAAATCATGAATCGATAATTTGAGGAATTACCAAATGACACACGAGTCTTTTTATACGAACGTTGTTGAACTAACAAAACTATAATGAGAGAAAAATAACATGTCTATACATGATTATGTAGTAACATGAATTAAACGTTTATAAAAAACGATATGAATCGAACACGAGAGAAACCGGACAAACAAAATCAAAGATCTGAAAACTGAACCCTTCGCGTTTTGCGACAGGGTTTAGCAAAACTCGTCGCGGTACGCGACGGGTGACCGAGAATTTTGAATTCAGCCGAAACACGTGGCGGTAAACCACAATCGATCATTTTCCAACTCGGCGGTACGCAACGAGTCTCGAACCTGGAATTGACTAATTTGTCCTTGGCAGTACGCCGAGGATCACGGAGTCTTCCTTGGCGGTACGCGACGAGCCCACACTCCTAAAAATCTATAAATACCACCCACTCTCCACACCTTACTTCCTTTACCTCAAACCCAAACCTTCTACCACCCTCTCGACTAGAAACTCCGGCCAACACCCCTCAAACCTCCAAAAACACACCATTAGCCTCTTATTCGCATTTGGTGGTGTCTTGTATCACTTGGAGCTCAAAGAAGGTGACAAAATGCACCCAGGACACTTGTAAGGTAGTTTTTATGGTTTATTTGTACTTAAATCACACATGCATGCTTGTATTCTTACATGCAACTCCAAACAACTCACATGCAAGTATTTGTTGATGTTCTTGGATGATTATTGATGTATTGTAACTGATTTAGAGTATAGAAATGCTTGAAATGAGTTCTGGTAACATTTGGTAAAGATTTGTGACACATACTATAAATGGAAAATCTAAACTTGCAAGTGGTTGTTTATATGATCATCTAGACATGCTAGATAGTTTTAAATGATGATAAATGTCTATTAATATATATATAAACATATTTGGTTAGTTGGATTTATAAAAACACGAATTTTGTGGGTAAGTCACTATTTATAGTAACTTTTAGAAAAGAAAAGAATTTAGCATGATGATGTGGCATGATTTGATAATATGATGATGTTGTAATGTATTTAGAAATATCGTAGAAAAGCATTTGGAACTTTGATTTGTGAAAACAGATTCTTAAATGGTGTCACACCCCGAGCCGACGTGTTGGATTGACTTTCCCGTTGAGCGGACGGTTCTCGGGGCGCGATATCGTGAGATAATCGAAATGATCAGATTGTATACATAGCGTCAACATTTGAGAATAACTAAAGAACAATAATATAAACTCGGATTACAAAGTTAAATTAAAATTTGTCAATGTTTGTTAATTTAACTAAGTAAACCTATCAAAAGAATCATAAGTTTACTATCTTGTAACTGTAAAAGATAGCAACAATGATTCACAAGAAACAAACTAAATATGTGCATCCAAAAGATACTAGGTCCTCTATCTGGACATCCTAGTATGCATCCTAGTATGCATCCTGAACTTTAACTTAATTATGTACGTCACTTGAGAAAGCATGTAAGAAAACAAAGTCACCACATGGTTGGTGAGTTCATCAAAGTTAGTAATTAAAAATGAGATTTGACAAAACCTGACTGAATGGCAACCTTAACCTCACCAATAACCACCTATCCTATCCAGCTAAGTATGCTTATATATAGGGCATACGTAGGGTCAAGATTACCACCAGCCCAGCCGCCAGCCGAACCACATAGTATATTGTTCTTGATGATCATTAAGTGTTTCATTCCATACACTGAAGTTGAAACCTTGAACAATCCAAAAATTACGACCTTAACCTCACTAACAACCACTTATGCTATTATTTAGACTTGAGACTCTCTGATACCATGTGCACATGTACCTGTTTATCAACCGGATCCCATCCGACCACTTGCATATGTTTGAGTTTGAGTATAGTATGAGTATGAATATGAGTATAGTATGAGAAAAGTATGAGTCTGTATATATAAGAATGAGTTTGTATGAGAAATTATGAGAAGTATGAGTTTGTATGCGAAAGTATGAGTTTGTATCAGGATAGTATGCGTTGGTATGAGAAAGTATGAGTAACTATATGTTTGAGAAAGTATAAGTGTTCAAATTAGTTTATAGATGAAATCATTACATTTCATGCATAAACATAACAAGAAAACAATTTATAACAATTTATAAACAGTAAACAGTTCAATAAACAGGACAACATTTATATAAAACAGTTATATAAATCATTTATCATGCTTCTTAGTCCTACAATAAAACAAAATAGTTTGAAAAGGGGCAAATGAACTCGCCTGTGCTGCAGTTTTTGTAAGTAAACCAAGAAAGACGCTCTCTCATTTGTTGTAGATTACGTAGCTTCAATACCTTATTTTGATTTATTATGATTGAATACTACAAGTATATAGAGTTGACGTGTATAGGGTTTCGGTCTCGGTGTGCAACTATGTGTCCTAATATTTACTACTTTATTACTAGAATTCCTCTAGTTATTCTAAGTTATGTACCTTCTATGAATCCTTATTCCTTATTTGATAACCACTAATCCTTATTTACATAAGGTTTATACTTAGTGAAACACATGACCTTATAATAGATCATCATTTATAAAAGCCCTATTTAGTTACAAAATATTAAGTTTAGAAAGTCATTTATGATATTTTAAAAGGTTTTAGTAATTTAAATTACGATGATTTACAAATCAATACATTTTAATAAAACATAATTTATTTCTTTATGAAAATTATAAGTAAATTTGTAGGGTTTAGGTTAACCTTATTAGATTAACCCCTAAGTCCTTCAATAGTTCTCTGTTACCTCGCGTTCTTGTTCATCCATGTGCATACATCACTTTAGATTATTCATTTCAAACAATCTAAGTTGACTATATAATGCATGAAATCATTAAGTGTTGGAAGTTGACACTTAGGATCAACACATCCATATTTAGTTGTTTTCTTGAACTTCCATGGAATCCATATTGTTTCTCAGTTCTTTGTAACTCATAACCACTTAGCAACCCTTAGTTTGTTGTGATTTACATGATATAAGCTTAGTTTATTTACTTAGAAATCCTTAGGCTTAGGTTTGTTTAATTAGGGTTTTTAATTTAACAATTGTAAACCCATCCTTGAATACTAAGTATCGTTACCCTATTAGTCCATAATTTATGTAACAAAACCATAGGTACTAGTTCCATTTCTTTGGAAAAACATGTGTTTAGATGTTCAACATGATTTAGAAATCTTTGATGTTGAAAAACCTTATGTTCAATGTCACCAAATTGGCTAACACCCCCCCCCCCCAAGGATCCTTATGGACCATTATCGATGCTAACACTTTACTTATGAGTTTCATTAAGCAACTTTAGGTATTTTAAACCCCATTGATTTCTAAAGACACTTATTTAAGTGTGAAGTTATTTTTAGAAAAGGTTTTGGTTTGAAAGCCTTAGTCTCGACGAACCACAAAACCGGTTTAGACATAGGAAACCCTAATGGCTTCCCACTTGACTAACCCATGATCAAACCCATCCCATGAACTCATTTCTTTATGGTTTAGACTGGTTCCAAGTTCTAATTACTTGAATTAGACTAAGGTAACAGTATCAACACACCATTGCTTAGTATCGATGGGCAGACTCAGGATAATATCGATGGAACCCAGCTCATATGATCGACACTACACCTTCGAAAGTGTTAAGTTCGATGGCTCCCTAGCCCATCGATAATAACAGTATCGATGGGGTCTTCTGCCTAAATATTTGGAGAGCATCGAGATTAGTAATCTCGACCAGGTGCCATCGAATCTATCCCGTCAACCTTGGTAATATCGGCAGATGAACTTGAAGTTGTTTATCATCCATCGATACTAAGTTGCAGGTTTGTTCTTGCGTCGATATTAACATGCCCAGGTCTAAATTCTATTTCCAATTAAACCACACTTCAATATAGCATCATCCTTAAGTTCCTAACCCATTTTACTGCAAATCCTAAGGGTTTTGAAGCTTTAAGATCGGCTGAAATGATGTTGGGTTTCGGCAAACACAAAACCAAGAAAAACACCTCGATCTAGCTCGATTTTACCTCAAATTTGTTGATCCTTAGATTGATTTCTTCGATTCTTCACGATCTACAAGTTCTACAGTCGTTTTGACACCAAAATCGCCCAATTTGGTTAGGATTTGAGTGATTTAGGTGAGTTTCTAGCAAGAGAAAGGTGAAAAGAGAGAGAGAGAGAGAGAGAGCCGGTTTAGAGAGAGAGAAAGTGGGGTTGGTGTGGATATTAAATGACATTTATGGTCATTTATAGGGATTTTATAGTTTGGGCGTGTTCGGGTTCGTTCGGTTTCGCGTAAACGCTTCGTTTCTGACGTAACGTAACGTTACGATCTTTTAAAATAAATATTTCTAAATTATTTTAGGTGGTAATTCCTAATAAATTAACTAAATATCTTATATTCATTTTTAAAATTTCGAAAACGTTTAACTTAACTCTTTCATCGGTTCGTATCGTTTTCGCGCGTATTCGTACGAATCGTCACTCGTTCGAATACACTCGTTCGAATACGACGACAACGTTACTTTCTAATATCGTTTTCTATTTATTATACATCATTCAGAACATTAAACCCATAGATATATTAGTGTGAATCGTCACCCACACGAATACCCTGTCAGTTTAGTATTCACATAACGACGTCCGTTGTTGTTTTGATTTATGCATTCTCACATACGTTTATACATAATAAGATCCTAACTAACATGCACATAATAGTTTCTTGTTTTCAGATATGATTCTGATTGTTAAACCGTGGATTCACACATTGTATCCTCTCATAGTGTAACATGTTTAAGCATATCAGTGTTGTGTCTGTGTGTGTTGTCTGTCATCACTGAGTTCCTACACTGTCTGTAAACTGTTTCACATAGAATTTTCACAAAATAGTGTACAGATAATTTCCGTACACTTATCTACAGTAACCCTACTGTTCCGATTACTGTTCAGGCACTGATGTTACAAATGGACACTTTCTAAATATAGAAACTTTTAATTTGGGAAAATAGTAAGTATGACAATTTGTGCATAAATGACAAATTATGACCCTTGTATACGTGTTTAATGTGTCCTTGGAACATGCTAGAAGTATTAATGAAATTTGGATTTCGTGGTTAAGCTTTCCAAAAATAGAAACTTTCCAAAAATAGAAAACTACGTAATTAACATACGTGACATGCTTGAACAACTGCTTTTAGTAGAATTGTAGGAAGTATGATAATGTCCTACTTGCGTGTTATGATCAATATGACACATACAAATTATTACACATTAAACGTGTCACCAACGATTCGTCGAGTCAACACAAACACTCGGTTGAGCACACAAACACTTGGAGTTGTATGGGATACAACAAACCAAAAAACACATACTCATAGACCTATATGATTATAGGTGATCACTAGCAGGTGCTAGCACACGCTTTTGCAATAGAAACAGGAAGTGCACTAACACATGAGTTCATGGCCCCTTTTCACTCTTTTCGACCTTGGGGGAGAAAACATGCATACAAATTATTTTGATACAACAAACAGTTTTTGGATACATATTACGTGTATTTATCGCTTATATATGTGTGTGGCACACATCATAACAAAGTCCTTATAAACACACCTCGGACAATTAATATCGCTTAGCGCTCAGCACGGTAATTTTGGATACTATTTGGGCCTGACAAATCCCTCTGTTGCACGTCGTATGGCCATCCCGACTAGAGGTCGGAACAGAGCATAATTGACCAAAAAACATTTGACATTGTCTTATGTGATGGACATGGCGGGAGGCAGCAAGTCAACTTCGGTTGCAAGCCCACATATAATATAAAACATATTGACTACCTATCAATGGATATTGCATTACAATATGTAGTCCTACAACACTTTTTGCAAACATGTATTGTTTACTACTGTTATAAAACATATGCTCTCACCGACCATTGTCTTGACGTTACTCGCATGTTTTTCTCATGTAAGAAAGACATGCACTCAGGAATAGGATGATAGGATGGGGTTGCATGCATCTACCTTGTGTCTTAGACATTTGAAAACAATTTATTTATTATTTTTTAATGTGAACTCTTTACTACTAAACGCTTCCACAACTTACCATATTTAATCATTGAAAACATTTTTACTTAACTTCCGCAACTCTGATTTGCTAAACTATTTTATCCAAGTATTTGGATGTACGTATATAAACAGACATGTAGGTCTCGCAAGTGTGACCGGAGACTGCAATCTTGCGCCAATCATGGTCGCGCCCACGAGGGACGGAAATCCCGGGGTGCGACACTATGAATTTTGGCTTCATCATCAACTCTGGTGGTTTGTACGACTTGTTGTAATCCACGGGAGGAACACTTGTTATTGTTCCAGTGTTGCCAAAAATAGGATTGTACCCTACATAATTGTATTTCGTCTGGGGCGAAGATATGTTTGTAAACTGTAATTGCGTCATTGGACTGGCCAAGAGAGCCTCATGAATCGCTGATCCCCCTGGCGTATGCGGGGAAGAATAATATGGCAAACCCGGCCCATTAGGTGTAGGCGGTACCACAGGAAGTGCTCCATAAACCATTCCTGCCGAATTTAGAGAAGCCGTCCCCGTGAAAGCACTACCCGGCGGGCCATCCCCGGTAAGATCGTTACCGGAGTTGAATAGACAAGCAAAGTAGTGGGGAAATTTTATATGGGTGTATTTGCTTGGTATGGGAAGTAGTTATAAGGAGGTAATAATTTAGTGTAAGGATACATAGGAAATTGTGTCTGAGGTGACATACCGTTTAATGAATTGCAATTTTGGATTCCTCCGAATGGTAAAACCAGAACTCGAGGGGTTTGAGGATTCCTTACTTCAGGCACTGGTGGAGTGGAGAAAGGAAGGGTTGAGCAATTTCCTATCGGTCGAGTGACGACATGTTATGTAGAAGATATATGGGCTTCTTCTCCCTCAAACATCGATACCGGTGATGTCATTTGCCCCGTGGCGTGCACGATTGTTGCCGATGCTGTCTGACGAGGGGGATGTAAATAAGGAAATGAGAACTGCACTAGAGTAGAATTTTCAGGTGTTGACATGCTCCAATTTAGTTGATGACAACAGAGATGGACTTGGGTCCCACAAATGGCACCACTGAAGATATATTAACCAGAACAATCTATTAAAAAGGGCATGATTAAATGATATTTTTTTCATCTTCCTTAAAAGATCTTAGCAATGTCAAAGTACTGTCTCTTCCATGAGGATGATGAATTCTCATTCCTTTTGTGTGTGTGTATTGATGGAAAGTTAGAGAGCCTTTTTCTTCTCTGTGTTTCACTTAATATAGGGTGTCTTTCACGGTTTTATGAGCCCCTTATACGGGTTTGTTATTAGTGGAGGGTTGTCCTTGTTATTGAACCCATTGTAACTGATTTATACCAATAAGAGGTAACAACTTTTTTGTCTTCATCTTTAATTACAGATTATTACTGATACAATATTATAGGGGTTGTTACATCATCACCACCATGATGTTTTGTCTTCCACCGTTGCATCTCCACTCTCCTCTCCCGCTTGGCTCCCTTCTCCCACTCTCACTTAATTTGAAAATGAAACCCTAATTTTCTATCTACTAAGGCACTAATCCACACATCCAACTATCTGCCTCTCCCATATGCTTCTCCATTCTCCCTTAATGGACTTGGAGTTTGACACTTTCTCATAGTCCATTACCAAGCTAAATATATCTCCTTTGATTTTTACAAGTGGGGCCTTATTAAATTGAGAGCCCTAAGCAAAAGCCTAGATTGTAAGCTTACTGGACAGGCCTAAGAAAATTATTAATATTCTTCTGAGAAAAAAAAAGATTAGGAAACTTGGACACCAATGCAATAATTTTAGAAACAAAAAACAAAGAAAGAAAAAAGACGATTGTTTGCTTATGATATGAAAGAAAGAGTATGGAAAGTGTGGAAAGATTGGGATAAATCCACCCACTCTAAAGACTTGTGTTTGTAACAAGGATCACAAGCAATTGGTTGCTTGAAAAAGACACTTTCATGTTAAACACTTAAAGTAATTTTGCAATGCACTTCATCTAATTATACTATTAATGACATACATAAACGAAAAAACTAATTAATCTTAACACGTAACAGGGGCGGCCCGAGGGAGGGGCAAACCCGACCTCCATCCCAGGCCCTTTTTTTGAGGGGCACATTTTTTATAAATTTATATATATATATATGGTTTGAATCCTTTGAAAACCCGATCTTAAAGAGAAAACCCTTAAACCCTACGAGGACCGTTAGATCAAACTTATTTTAGATTTTAATTAATTAAACAGAAAAAACATGTGGTCCACAATTAAAGTTAAATATTTTAATGGAGTTTTTGAAAAGACAATGTCTCTTTTACCCTTTAAGGGGTATAAGTGACTTTTTTTTCACTCTCTTTTCACTCTCTTTATTAATTAATCCAGATTCTCTTTCCTCTCTTATTTTTCTTCTCTTTTCTCTCCCCTCTCTTCTTATTCTTCTCTCTCTATCTCTTTTCTATATAAATGACTATTAAAATAAAAAAAAATATTTTTTAAAGAAAAACAAAAAATATATACATGTGTATTAAACACAAATTTCATTACACAAACACAATATTACATATTTTCAACCATAATAAATATTACACATGTGTATTTTACATATGGAACAAAAAATTACACATGTGTAAATTTATAAAAGAGCATCAAATAAATCAAAATACCAAAAACTACACATGTGTGGGTGTAATATTTTATAAATCTCAAATATATAAAATATACACATGTGTAGTATTTTCGAGTAAAGTATACTTTGTGTATTAAAACTTTTACATTTTTATTAATACGCATGTGTAATTTTTATATTTTCTTGTAAAAATACGTTTTTTTATTTTGTATAAAAAAATAAACATTTTTGTTGTTTTGAAATTTTAAAAAACATTTTTTTAAATTGATGGAGAGAGAAGAGATAGATGAGAGAGAAATTTGATATTAATAAATTATTATATATATATGGGTGATTTTAAATGAGAGAGAAGTAGATAAATTATTATATATATGGGTAAGTGGCTAAAGACTATTATACCCTTTTCATATTAATAAATTAAAAAAAAAAGTTGATCTAATGGTTGAGATAAAGTTTAAGGGTTTTCTCTTTAAGATCGAGGTTTCATTTGATTCAAATCCTATATATATATATTTATAAAAAATAAACTAAATAAAAAAAGTTTGTAAACCCATTTCAAAAGGGGGCACAATTTGTATTCAAATGGGTCCATTTTTAATTTTTTGTATGCCTAATTATTTTTTAAGATCATCACATAAATTTTTTATTTTTATTATTTATAATATTTGGAACTTGGACCAAGCTTAACCCACCAAAATGGCAAAATTCCCAAAAAAATTGGGCCCATTTTAAATCCCCCCAACTCCCGCCTCCCGGCTCCCTGTTAACATTCGAAATCCCCCCAAAAAAAACCCTCGACTGGTGGCTGGTGGCCTGGTGCGACCGTGGGTGTGTGTGACCGGTGACGACGACCACGACCGGCTCAGCTCCTGCTCCAATCCGCCTCGCCGGCTCTACCCCTGCTCCAATCAGCCCATCGCCGGCTCTGCTCTTGCTCCAATCAGCCCCTCGCCATCTCTGCTCTTGCTCCAATCAGCCCCTCGCCGGCTCACACCCTCGTCCATCCGACCCTCCCGACCGGCTCCAACCACTTCCGGCTCTGCCCCTGCTCCAATCGGCTCTAATCACCACTCACCAGGTAATATGAATGTTAAATTGCTTATGTGTTAGTCTGTTAGAGTTAGAGTATTAGTCTTATGTGTTGATTGTGAATTTGTGATTATATCATTTAGGTTAACTACTTAACTGGTTAGGATTTACTGATTTAGGTTTACTAATTTAGTTCAAATTTTGTGATTTTCTGATTTAGGATTAGGATTTACGTTTTAGGTTTACTGATTTAGGATTCACGAATCATCGATTAATTATTATTATATGTATTTCACTAAACTTGACACTGTGATTTATGTTTAAAATTGATTAGTATAATTAGTTGTCCCATACGTACGAAAATTTTTTATATACGTGATTGCGTTAGCCGTTAGGGGCCATTTTTCCCCACCTCGTCCTGGGCACTCAGATTCTCAGGGCCGCCCCTGACACTTAAATTAGTTCTCTTAAGCTTCATAAAGATGCATATATTTCTAACCCCACTTTAACAAATATTGCCCCTAGTTAGTTTGAATGAGAACCTTTAAATAAGTAGTTTTTGTATCAGTTTAATGATCGAATAATTTAATATCATAGTGACCAAATCATTTTTTTGTACATCATAAACAAAAACAATATATGGGTAAGATTAAAGTACATAATGAAGGGATGTCACGATTAACGAATGACACAACATGACATAGAACGATCTTAATCATCCATTGAAGCATGATCCAACAACCAAAAAGTGGTTGTTTTGATTCTTAATTATTTAATTGTTATCATTTGAACCATTTCAAGAAAAAAGGTAATCAATAAAAAATCTAGACTTATCATTTATAATACTTGAAGTTTTTGAGATATAGAGCCTACAAAACATAACAAAATCTTATAACAAGCACTTTCACTTAGAAGATAAATACTTGTTAAGAAACACAAACAAACCTACCTAGTTTAATCCCACTTTGAGTGAGGTCTGGGGAGAGAGATAAAGACACATCTTACCCATAAGATAAAGAGGCTGCTTCGTGTGAATCCCCCAGCTCATAGCTTCGTCGTTAAAAAAACTATGTATAGGTATTTATATTTATGTATATGTGTGTGTGTAAATATCTTTTTTTTACATATACATGCATATAGTTTGCTTCAAAACACAACATAGGAAAATTGCCTCAATATGAATCTGATATATAAGCACCAATAAACACATACCCATGTTAACAAAATTACAAAGAAAAAAAGAGTAAAATGTCATTTTAGTACCCGCTGTTTGGCAACTTTTGTTATTTTATTCTAATAGTTTGAATTTTATCATTTTGGTCATGGTTTCCATTTTATTTTCATTTTCATTTTCATCCTTGTTTTCTGGTTAATTTTGTCATTAGTCTAAAGGTTTAAAATTTAATTGGACTAAAATGACAATAAAATGAAAACCGAATGACCAAAATGACAATAAATGAAACAATAATGACGAAAATGGCAAAATACAAACTATTTGAATAAAATGACAAAAGTTGTCAAACCACAGGTACCAAAATGACATTTTACTCCGAAAAAAAAAAAAAAAAAAAAAAAAAAAAAAAAAAAAAAAAAAAAAAAAAACTTAAACCTCCAAGGCCTCAAGTTAATTTGACTACAAACTTTCCTCCAAATGTTATTTGACTTTCAATGCCATAAAATGACCTTTGTCTGTATGGACGTAGATGACCTTACATATACGGGTGGTGCTCATATAACCAACGAATCAAAAAATGTCATTTGTCCTCTACGGGCACTCACCTCATACATATGTGTGCGCCGCCCGTATATGTATGGGTGCCGCCTGTATACAAGAAAATTTTAACAAAAGTTAAAAAGTCATGTTAAAATAAAAATAAAAAACATTTATGAGCGTCGCCGCCCGTGACGGCCGTGTCAGTGTGGGCCTGGCGCTCGTGACAAATGGCCGCGAAGACAAATAACAATTTTTGATTTGTTAGTTATATGGGCGGCGCCCGGATACGTAGGTGCGCCGAATCCGGTACAAGCTTAAAACCAATGGACATTTTAGAGAAATTATCTGGTAAAAAAGATAGTTTGGGAATTTTCCCTATATAAAAAAGATAGAAGTGGTCAAACAGGCCAACCAGGCCCCGTCCCTCATGACCCAAACAAAAATTGACCAGTTTTAACCTAAATCCCTTTGACTAGTTACCCAATCAGCCCAACCCATAAACGATTTACTCATGTTTCCATGGTTTCACCTGTAATCATAGTAGCATAAGTAGCAAAAAAATAACAAAGACTGAAAAGCATAAGCAGGACTTACTGCAATGACCATGACCAGGACTTCCAATGTAATCATCATCATCATACCCGGCATATCTCACCATTAGCAAAGCTAAGGTAAGGTCTTAGAAGACTAAGATGTAATTAGCCTTACCTCTATCATATAGGATTAGAGAGATTGTTTCCAATGAGACCCAAGATGCTTCCAATGTAAGCTTAAAGCAATTATTAATGAAGGAAAAAACAAATACTTCAAATATAAAATTGTAAAACAAATAAAAAAAAAATAGAGAAATTAGAAAGGAAGGCTTTTAAACCAAATGTGACAAAAATGAGGAGTTGTACAAAGCATCAACACAGTTCTCAGACGACCAGACAAGCTATCGAATCGATTTTTCAGAACAGGTTGACTTTAACATGTATTATGTACATCCCCAATAATATAAATGAAGTTACAGATTTTTCTTTTGTTTTTTTTTTTGGATTTTTTCCAAAAGGATTGTAGAAGTAGAAGTCACTTGGAAGATCTTCATCCCTCTGTGTCAATGTTGTCATCACTTGTGGGAAATTGTCTTCTTTCTGGGGTCGTATTTAGCGCACCACTTGCGGAAGATGAGCCTAAAAAGCGGCGGATAGATTGACCGTCTGCTGACGTGGACGCAGATATATTGTATGCGAAAACTCCCGTTGGGTGGTCAAACTTGCAACTTGGACCAAATTTGCATATACCGTAACGAGAATAGAATATGCACAAAGGCTCACCCTATTACAATATGAAAAGAAAAAAAAAATCAGTTATTCTGTTGAGGAACTTATGTATCTATTCATGACAGATTCAAAGTTAGCCTATTGGGCTAATAATATTCTACATTCTATTCTATATATAATAAATAAGTAAATAAGGCACCAGTTGTCACAATTCTGTTTAATAAATAAGTTAATTTCTCTCCTCTTTGTTACTTCATAAGACTTTATTACAATAATTTATTTTTGCTGTTTCTCTTTCTTAATTCCTAATTTATTATTACGAACCATTTAACATTTAATTCAATATTTTTATTATTCACATCGTGTAATACAAGAGTTTCTATCCTAGTTTACAAAATATGAAAAAAAAAAAAACTCGGAACTAACCGGGCGTAAAGGAAGGCCCATTTGGCTAAGAGCACAATCAGGCACAGGAATAATTCTTTCTTTGGGGTGATGAAATCTACAAACTGCTCCAAATTTACAGTCACCAGTTTTCATATAAAACTGGCATTCGGGTTGACCGGGCCTTTCAGGGAACACATTTTCACTTGGTAGCGCGTAATATCCGGCCCGGTATGAAGGATAAGTTCCTTGTAGTGCATCATTAGCTGCTTCATTTTGACTTGAAGTGCCATAAATTTGACTGTTTCCAGCAGCTTGTTGTTGACTTTCTGAAGATGAAATTGAACCAAGTTGACCCTGAATAAAAGCTTCAGGAAGTAAGACTTTAAAGCATTTGAGTACCATATTTGACCTTTTTTCTTAACGAATTGCCTATGAATAACTTAATTCTTTAGAATAAAATGATTTTAGGAGAGGTTGTTAAGTATTTACTGCTTTGGACCCATAACCTCACCACTGAAAGTAGTTTAATATTTTTAAGTTTTAAAGCTACAATTTATTACTTTTAGTAACAAGTAATAGATTATTTTCACCCATAACCTCACCATTTAGTGCTTTAGAACCTTGTCTATTATCCTGAATTTCAAAAGAAAATAAAATATTAGCGGGTCAATCCAACCCAAACAGGACCCATTTGACCATATTCCTAAAATGGCTTGTATTGACCCGTTAGCCAACCAACCCATTTTCCTATCTAGAAAGTCAAAAGCTAATATTATCATTATAAACAATAAGTTTTTTTTGGATGGGGTTTAATCAGGCACCACTTTAAGATTTAACCAGCATCTTTTCAAATTAAAGATCAATTCTGAACCACGCAACCTGGGTATATAAGAATAAACTACTTTTTATTGTTAAGATATAAGTGATGTATAATAAAATAACATATCTGAAAAAACAGCTTACACTGTATGCACTCCATCCTGGAACTGAAACCACACCTTGTGGTAGAATCATTGATACATAATTTGAAGGAGCTTGCCAGCGTGGACTAAGAAAAGGAGTTCTAGACAAAGACCAGTTTGTTAATCCTCCCGCGTATGACTGCTGACCTGGACTCGTGGGTGATTGGACTGTAGGATAAGCAGGAGAACCGCGATATGAAACCATCATATTAGACGGTTGAGGGTGGTGGAATTTACAAGTGCTTCCAAATTTGCATTGTCCTGTTCTTAGATAATATGCACATTCAGCCTCATTCTAGATCACAAGATAAAGAGATCATATGTCGATATTAATCAGCTTTAATATCTCAAAAAGAAAACGAATCAGTGAAGTAATTATAACAATGTAGGTTTAATACCATAAAAAAACAGCATAATTACTCATTTTGCACGCTCAACCAATTTTTGGCATAATATAGAAGTCCCTTAACTAGTTTAAAATGCATTTATTCTTGAAATCAATGATAAACATCAGCTGCTAGCATAGGCGAACCTATATTAGAGTTATGGGGTCAACCGACCTCCATGAACTTTTTTTAATCCTATATATACACGATCTAATCTCAACTAACCCCAAGATATTTTGTCACCGACCCCCATGAAATTTTGACGACTCTAATGAAGACTTTTTTTAAAAAAAAACTACAAACTAAGACCCAAAATAACTTAATATGCATTACCTGTGATGAAGCCCAATTATCTTCTACAGCTTTTCTCTAATTCTTAGTTTATGAGAATTGTCTATATTGATTTTAAGTTTATTAACTTGTTTTCATTTTATTATATTGTGGTCATATGTTGTAAATTAGATTGCGTATATGTTAGATTTCTTTTGTTGTTTTTTTACAATAACTTTTTATACTAATTTTCCTTCAAGCATGTTTAAATCTTTGACTTAAAAAGGAGCAACACCTTTAACTCCTATGGTTGTCATTTGGATCTAACCCTTTACTTGTCACTTATTTGTTAGATAGTTTGATTCTCATGGGATTTAGTCGCTTAGGTGTAATTTTAAAAGTTGAAATTTATTAGCATTACATAAATTTTGTGTATTTTTATTATGTATTTGTAGTTTAATTTAGTTTTATCAGTTTTTGGGGGACCCAACCTGATTCAAGCTGATCTAAAAAACGAAATATTTTCGACCCACGTGAGAAATTTTTCCAAGTCCGCAGTGGCTGCTAGCGCACCCATTGCATATGTTTTTGGAGGCTATGTATATGTTTTATTTTATTTTTTTGTTGACATGGGTGTGTTGAAGACTGTTTTATTGATATTGGACGCGATCTCATTAATTTCTAACCATTTCATATACAAACTTATACAATCTTAAATGATTAAAACAGTTATCCATTTTAGCAATTTTGCACGTTTGGAATGCTACTTCCACAAATCTTAAAATGTTTAAGCAGGTGTTACGGGTCGAAACCATTGCAAGGTATGGGACTTGTCCCACATCGGTTGTATGGGCAATTGATGTGGGGTTTATAAGTCAAATGGGCTCTCTCACCCATCAGACTAGTCTTTTGGGTTGAGCTCTCCTGTTTGGCTTGTAACAGCAGGTAACAAGTCATTACACACACACATATATACATATATAGGATAAGGATCAAATAAACAACCCTCCTATATTGTGATAACCGTGATAACCTTGCCAGTATCAATCCAAACCTTTGTTTTTTTTTTCGATTATCTTTATTATATATATATATATATATATATATATATATATCTTTACACACACACATATTTGAACAAGTACGCATACTTTAAACAAGTATAGGAACTTCCATACGCCAACATAGGATTGAGATATTTTTTATGCAAAATAAAAAAGTATATATGTTTTTTATGGTATTAATTTAGAGATAAAATATTCAAATGCAAACCGTTCGAAGTGGATAACCCAACACATTTAGTGAAACTCTTCCAGCAATCCCAGCCTTGTCCCGGGGATGATGAAACTTGCATGTTGCTCCAAATTTGCAGGTACCCGTTTTCAAGTAGTACTGTCATAAGAAAATTATAAATAATACAAAATGAAACATTAACTAAGGTATAATAATAGATGTATTTGGACCATAGATACTTGCCTGGCATTCAGGTTGTCCTGGTCTTTCAGGGTATTCTCCTCTCATTTTGGCAGTTGCAATAGCCTAGAACCATGAACAGAAAATATGGCAACAGTATTTCTGGATATTATTTGAATTAATATGAAGGAACCTTAATTAATTATTACACAATTATGATATAAAAAAAAAGAAATGAACACAATTAGTAATGATTATTGATCGAATTGGGCTGACCCATTACCAGTTTCCTGTTAGGAGGATGATTGAAACGACATGTTGCCCCAAACCTACAAAGGCCGGTTCTTATGTAATAAGAACAGTCGGGTTCCCCTTCACGCACAGGATAGGGTCCTGCTTCCATCACATTCGTTGCACGAAAGTTCAATTTTCAAAATACATCTGAAATATTATAAATTGTGTTAACCAATATGAAATAGTTATACATTGTTTCTTGTCTTCATTTAAAACTTCACTTGTGAAACAACTTATTCCTTTCCTTAACTCTTCCTTTTTATTGGGTGATTGTTCATGTCAATTGCAAACACATAATCTTAATATGAACTTGAATCAATTTTTATGGTTTCTCTATATTAAAGAAAGCAAGTTGCGTATATTATAAACACATGCAAATAGAATAAATATTAATACACCTAACACACAACATGCATTCAGGAATGGATTCAAATGAGAATAATATTTAAGTACATTTTATTCAACAGTAATAATTAAAGTTATCATGCATGTATTCACATTCACAAATGAATCCAGTATTCATAAAACCAATACAATATTATTGTGTATGCATCCTAACACTATATAAACACTCACATATACACACACATACAAGGCCTTGTTTGAGGTGAACACATATAATGTATATATGTGTCAGCCCTCGAGAAGCAAAAGTAAAACTACATTAGTTTTAACGTTATTATACTTAATTTTTGTAAAAATAACGTTAAAAGCATTGGGTTGGTCGGTTTATGGAGGTCTCATTGGAAGTAGTCTCTCTATTCTGACAGAGTAGAGGTATGAATGTCTACATCTTACCCTCCTCAGACCGTACTTTATCTTTGTTAATAATAGGATATACTGAGTTGAGTACGATGATGATATACATACGCATACAAGGGAGGTTCAAATGAGAAAACTTATAGCAAAAAAGAAAACATGCATTTGATTCACCTATAAATACATTAGTATACAATTTATCAAAAACCAGAAAGTATATTATATTCATCGATGAACACACGTATTCGTATTAATTCTTAATAGTTTATTGTTTCCCATATGAACTTTTGACTATACATTACTATAAGATGATTAAAAATGAAATACCAATGTCATCACTTGAGTAGTTGAGTAAAAGGAGATGGCTGGCAGCTCTAAATACTTCAAACCAGTGAAAACAACCAAATGATTGAAGTCATGTCATATTAATATATTAATATATCATCATATAATATATACTCTTTACATCAAAAGAATTTGGAAAAAGTAAAAACAGAAGAAAAACGTTATTTTAATATTAATTTGAAACCACTGTATTATCAGAACCTACAAACACAATCCAGAATATCAACAATCAATTAAACCAATAATCATAACAAAAACCTCAACAAAAACAAACATAAACACAAATTCAACATCACACCGGCATTTGATCATCAGGATTTAAACCGCAATCATACCACCAAATCCAAACCAGCTCAAAAACACAACAATTTCATTCATTACACGTCCATATTCATCATAACAAATACGCAAACAAATAAACGGATCTAGACACAGAAACAACGGAGATTTATATTTGCTTACAGTCGATCGTGAGTACGGAATTCAGCTACGAAATTCACACGACTACAATCTCACTGAAACGACGACGTTGTTCACCGCCGGCCAAATTGCGTCTCCGGCAATAACATATGTCTTCGTCGCCGGCGATAAAATGTGTGTGTGAGTGCGTGGGTGTGTGTGAGAGAGAAAGAGAGATTTTGGTTCTCTGGTCTCCACAAAAGAACAGTAGAGGAGAGAGAATGAAAACCAACCAACCATTTTTCCCCAACGAAACCCCCCCAAAACCAAACACTCACACCACACCAGTCATCTCTTTGCTTTTTTTTTTTTCTTTTTAACCGCACGCGCGCCAAAAGACACACGGTTTTGCTGTGAGAAGTACGTGGATTCACGCGCCATCTTCATGTGTGTTGGTTTTTAGTTAACACGTGCAACGCGTTTTTCTATTATATTAAAAAAAAGTATTTGTAAAGTTGTAACTTGTAATGTAACTACTAAACAAGCTACGTATAATTTAGATAAAAACAAGGTTTATTCCCCCATGTGTTGCGGTAAGTTATTACAGTACACTTCTGATAATATGTATTATATATAATTTGTAGAATCATAAATTATATCTCACCATGAATTCTATGCAAATTTTTCATAAAATTATACAAAATCGTCGCAAAGATGTTATAAAAATATTAGAAAAATTTACTCACAAAATTCATTTCATCGGCAACCAATCGTTTAAATTAAAATAAAATTCAAATCTCTCAAATTTTATAAAATCTCAAATTTATAAGCAAATCTCTCAAATTTAATACGCTTATCTCTATTTACTACTTTTCAAAGTTAAAAAAACTTCTGATGGTTAAAGTCTAAATTTTTAAAACGGCACTATATGGATCAAACATATAAAATAAATAAATATATATATATATATATATATATATATAGGATTGGGCTCAAATAAGAACCCACCTTAATTAAGATAACTCATTAACCATGGCAAAAAACGCTCAAATCACAACAAAAAAAAATTTCATAGTCTTTTTTATACAAAAATAGGGTGCTCCTTTTTTAAGCGTTTGCTAATTCACAAGCGTTTAAAAGTTACACGAAGTGTAAATTTGTGTTACACTGTGACACTTAAATATATCTTCGCAGTGTAACACAAACTTACACTTCGTTTAACTTCTAAACGCTTGTGAATTAGCAAACGCTTAAAAAAGGAGCCCCCTATTTTCGTATAAAAAAGACCATGAAAATGTTTTTTTTGCGATTTGAGCTTTTTTTGCCAGGGTTAATGGGTTACCTCAATTAAGGTGGGTTCTTATTTGCTTCTTGCCATATATATATATATATATATATATGGGATTCATAATTTGGAAACCATGTTAAAACAAGGAAACCATGAAAACCAAGATTGTGTGGTCAAGGAGGTGCCACCTCATTTGGGTACAATTTGTGTCCAGAGTGTTAAGATAGTAATTTTACCCTTTTTGTCTTTATCCATGATGTGCATGTTATTTTTTTTTTGTTACACGCTCAGATATCATACATCTTTTAGAGGAATTTACGTCTATTTTACATTGGTTCAAACATCATGCATATTTCAAACATGCCTTTTGGGTTAAATATGTGCATGGTGTGTTTTTTTGTTTCCCGCTCAGATTTCAAAACATGTTTCAGATTTTGTTATGTGTATTTTACACTTAATCAAAAGGACTCATTTTTTTTTGTTTGTTTGTTATTTTTTCTTTATTTTGGCTGTTTTTTAGTTTTGCAATTTTTTTGGGGGTCGCTGGTTATTACAATTGTGTTACGTTTGAAATATACGGTTTTAGTTTTTTTAAGTGTGTTTGAAATTTACGTTTGAAATATAGAGTATATATACCTTTTTTTTTTCCCACCGGATTCGTTGTTTGAAATATAGTGCTTCCCTCCTGTTAATTATTTGTTGTTTATTTATATATCATATCATGTACTATATAGTATGGGATGTACTTGATCATAATGGGTTTCATTAATTAGAACATTCTTTTTTAAAGCAAACATCACATCACCATTGTATTACCAATGTAGTTTTCATTAGAAAGTTTCTAATCTTAAACATATAAAACAAATCTGATCCTTCTTCATGCACATCTTCTTCTTCCCCACATTATCTCCATCATTATTCAAGCTAACTTAATGGAAGATACATTTGAAATTTCCATGTTTGACTCATTGGTGCCAGAGAGGATGACGAGGCTTTTATTTCTTCTGATTTGCAAGGTCTCATCGTTTAGTTTTTTTACATGTTAGTTCCCGTTCATATATAAAGTGTTTGCTTTTTGTATGGATGTTTGCTTATGAACACTACTCCTGTTTTTGGTTAAATATGTTTGAATTTTCTTTTTCTCATTGTTTTTATAACGAGATGTCTGATTTTTTTTTTGTTTTTTGTGCATGCATCTCTGTTGATAAAGTATTGCCTTCAAGTGGAGTTTTTGACGATGTATGTGATGTATACGTTCCTTTGCCTTAATCGTATGAAGAGTCAGGCCAGACACAAGACACGCCAATGCCGTTAAACGAAATAATGGGTAATGTTGTTGATGTTTTTGATGGTTACGCTCCTTTGTCAATTTGCAATGATGTATCTACAGTTGGGAAAGGAAAGACCGCCATTAACACATCAGGTTAAAAGAATGTTAACAATTTTGTACATAAGTCTTACACAAATATTACGTACCCTTTACTATTTTTTTTCGTGCCTTTTTGAAGATGAGGAAGATGTGCAGAGGTCCTACACATATCTTACTCCCAACGGTACGAAGGTTTGGTGTCCCATATCAGACAACGATGCAAGACCACACGTGGGTGCTACATATTGTTCTTGGCACGATGTTATTAGCATGTACAAGGACTATGCTATGAAGTGTGGGTTTTCTGTCCGTGTTGGTCAAACCAAGAGGAACAAAGAAGATGTGATAACACAGAAGTATCTAAGGTGTAACAAATTCGGAAGACCACAAAGCAAGCGTAAGTTCGACACATTGGCATAGAGTTCCTTGCATTTTAGGAAAAGTTCTTTTCAAGTAACAGATTGCAAAGCCCATATTGGTGTTCAAGTAACAGAAGCCACGTCAACATTTTGCTTATACAAGTTTGTTGAGTGCCACAACGACCCCCTCGTTGAGCCGTATAATCGTGATCTAACTAAAGCAGGCAGAAAGTTATCATTTTCTACAAAACAGTTTATCCATCACATGATTCTTGTGGATCATGTTTGGTTGAGCGACATGTATGCTATTAGGAGTCAGTGGGTACCTGCTTATTTTCGAGAGCTCCCAATGTGTTGTTTAATGAAGACTATATCTAGGTGTGAGAGTTCTAATGCTTCTTTCAAGGTCAATTCTAGTGGCGCGAATACGTTAGTTCAATTTATATTGTGTTACGACACATCAATAGAAAGCCAACGTTACAGGCAACGATTGGCTGAACATAAAACTTCATGTAGCCCTTTTCAAAGTTTGTCAGGTTTGGAAATCGAGAGGCATGCGTTTGACATATACACTCGTTCTATATTTCTGGAAGTACAGAAAGAGATCATGAAAGGGAAGTTGTATTGTTACGTTTCACACACCGAGTGTGTCGGTGAGAATGTTATGTATTCTGTTACGCACCTCAACAAAAACAACGATGTAACGAACGTGTTTCAGGTTCGCTACCCATTAACATTAATATTACAGTAGTGTTACATAAAATATACATATGTGATTACTATACTTTTACATGTACAGTTAATCAGATTCACTAGCATAGGGGTTACGAATGTTCAGGTTCGCTACCCATTAACTTTGTTTATTTTATACATGTAGAAACTTTGGCAAACGGTGGTGGTTGTGAATGTTCGTGTCAGAGTTTCACTAGCATTGGGTATCTTTGCAAGCATGTTTTCTGTGTTTTTAGGGTTACTAAAGTTAATCAGATTCCTTCTGAGTACATCACCAAACGATGGACGAAAGATGCCTTACCCAAAAGGATTTTGAGATCCAGTATCGTTATGGTGTTGATAAATCTGCACAGTCTATTCTTAGGAACGAGATTTTAGATGTTGTGGCTGAGTGTGTTGATTCACTTCGTTACGATCCCGATAGACTCTCGAAAGAATTGAAAAGCAGCATGTTTATTTTAGAATCCACTGATGCAAACGAGAAAGGGAGTAATGTTGCAGATATACAACAGTTGGTTGGTTTAAATATGGAAAAAGAATCGGTTACTAACGATATAGATTGCAGTAACCCTCAAGGTATTCGAAACAAAGGTTGTGGGAAGACATGTCGTATGAAAGGTATATTGGAGGAAGCCGCTAAGGAAATTGTGAAGGCCCCAAGGCAATGTAGCACATGCAAGAAATATGTAACTGGGCATGATTCACGTAATTGCAAGAAGAAGGATATTTGATCCCATGAAGTTTTTCTTTCCAAGAACAACGAAACGACGGTTAGTTATTTTGGTATCTTTTGTTTTTTGAAGATGTTCTGGTACAAAGTTAGGTTTTGGAGATGTTTTTACTATGTTACAAGTACGTGTTTTTGGATGTGTAATGCATAGTTTTGGAGATGTTTTTAATATGTAACTAGTACGTAAAAGATATGTAAACTGAATGCAGTTGTATTTTTTTGTGTATTTATTAGGTTGTACTTTTCTTGAAATCTCAACCACCTATTTATTTTAACTCCCAACTACCATGTCAAAGCTATATTTAAAGAACATAAGTCTCCATAAAGTTTTTTATACCATTCCAATCCCAATTTGTCATTGTTCTCTATCTCCACCATGTCAAATGGCAAGAAAGCTTTGTTGAAAGTTGAAGAAGACAGCAAAGATTTCAATAAACCTAGTACAAGTTCCCCAAATGCCAACCATCATTCAAAGTGTGTTCACCAGAAGGTATCATCCCGTGTTGAATCTGCTGTTAAAGAAAGGAGTCTATCACCTTTTGTTGTATGGGTTCGTAGACATTATCATCACCCGCCAACTGAACCACATCCATGTACTGGAAAGTTTTACTACTATTATTACCATGATGTTACGTCTCCGTTACATATAAGAAACGTATCATTTAACCAACAGAAACCAACAAACCATAAACAAACACCCCCCGACCATCATCTACTTTCAACTTTGGCAACACATCCTTTTCCTCCAAGTTGTCTTACACCCCCCCATTAGTGCGTCAAGCTTTTGCCTCACAAGTATCTGTCAATCCGCGCATGTTGTCTAAAAGTTTTCAATCGTCACAAGAATTAAGCAAAAGGAGGCTATCCACTCATCCTGGTCCATCTACGTTCTGTATTCCGAGTAAAAAACCCACACCTTTCGACCTATTTCAGAGTGAAGACCCTTTCGATGATAATTGGGTTAGAAATTACAAGTTCACCCAATAGGTTAGCATGTGTTTTTATGGTTTTTTGTTGATATTTATTGTAATGTACTTTGTTATTTTTTAACAGTATTTTTTTTTGCATGTGTTTCGTATGATGATGGTTTTTTTATATTTTATTTATGTATTGGTAATCTTTTGTTATTATTGATACATAGAAAATATCACCGTTTTCATATAAAATTGATTTTAAAAATACAATCATTATTTTATAGGTTCTGATTACCTACCAACACACACTATCATATTGCCTAAATATACCATTGTTTTGCATTCTCAATTTTTTCACCATTTGTTGCTTTTTACAAGACTGTGTTTTGTCATATGGATTCTAAACAACAGCATGTTTTGTGTTCTTTTGGGTTTCCAGCCACCACTCGTACGTTGTGGACATCCACAAATCCGGGCAGGCGGTTCTACTGTTGTGCAAGAAACGTATATTTTCAAGTTATATATCATAATTTGTTTGTTTTCTATATAGTATTTTGTTTTTAAATTTTTCAGGTAGGTGGTTGTGGCTTTGTTGAATGGAGAGATCCACCTATGTGTTCAAGATCTGTTGACATTATTCCGGGGCTGCTTATAAAGAACAACATGCATGAGGAAGCTGCTAGGAGGATTGTTTTTCAAAACCGTTGTTTGAAAATAATCCTATTAATAAGTTGGTTTTTTTTTTGTTTGAGCATGGTTGTTTTTTTAAGAAGATCTTTTGTAGGTCGACATGTTTTGTATTTTACATTAAGCGATCTAAATGTTATCCGTTGTTTTGGATATGCAATATGTGTTTTTGGAATCATTTACATGTTTGTTACAACGTACTTATATATTTGTTACGTGTTATAACTTGTTTGTTACACCTACGCACACATTTCTCCATGCAAGATATATTTATATAAATCTTTTTTGACCCTATAATAATATAGATGTTCACCCTCTACATATTGAATAGTACTTGATAACTTTTAATAGGTGTTGACTCTATGTATATAGATGCATGCGTCCTTTCTTTTTTTTTTTTTGGGAAGCTTTTTGTTTTTGACTTGATGGGAATAATATTTTTTTGTACCATCTTGTACTTTTAACCTTCTTTTTAAAAAAGCAATGATTTCTGTCACACCCCCACCTCTCGTCACCTGAGATGATGTCATAAGTCTCATTCTATTGGTTGCGGAAGCATAGTGGTGATGTCTCAGAGATGAGGTGTGACTTACTTGAACCGATATCACAGCACACAGATTCACTTAAAATAAATATAATACAAAGGTTTCGTCATTACAGTAATATAACACTTAGTTTATTACACAATCTAAATTCCTTAATTACATAAGTGTGACGTGCATCCTCACCGTGTTGTCACCGTTGACCTGCAAAAATGTTAAGTTTGAAACGTCAGCACAAAGCTGGTGAGTTCGACAGTTTAATTTAGAACAATATGATATGATAAGTATGTTCTCAAAGTTCCAGCTCATGATAACCATGGGACCCGTATCTAGTTCCTTTCGGACAGTTGTTTGTTCACGAAGATACTACCCGTCGGTAGATATCTTAATGTCTCATTATCTTAATGTCTATCACTAACATTAAGAAGTTGTTATGGAAACAGGTACCAAACATTCACACAAGGGGAGATGCAATCCTCCCAGCAAATGGGTTGTCAGCCAATAGTACTATCAATGGTTCCTGTTCGGCCGCACATGGGTTCACTAGATACAGTTCACGAATGAGGACTTTTGATACTGTGATAGTTGTTACTAACGGCAAAAATCCCATGAAATCACACAAAAAGTCACATGAAATCACACAGATATCAGTGATGCATATCATATGTTCAGAAAATGAGTTACAGAGTACCCCGATGTTTATAAAACATTAAAAGAAAAGGGGTTGTACGAAACTCACCTGATGATATAAGGGTAGCAGAGTATCACCAAACTGATAGTATAGAGATGATTCTGCATTTAGTTATCTTTAATAAGTTATTTATGTTCTAGTTTACTGATTAGATCCTCCTGAACGTTCAATGTCAAAGACATTGCTTAGTAAATCATCAACTCGATATTAATTATGTATTTAATTAATTTAAGGTTATATCATACAATGTATGATAATATAGGAACCTACATTGCATTAGATTCCTAATTCAAAGTTGATGACATGTTTGATTAATCAGAATAATCTCAGATTAACCAAATAGTTAATGTTGTTGATTATAATGCTTAAACAATTTCTAGATGATTTAATGGCTTAGGAGTGATTAATCCTTATTATTGATTACCCAAATATCATGAAATATCACAGTGTAGCATCAGAATAGTGAAATAACCAGATTTAACATACTAATCTGACTGTTATCACAAACATCAGATAATCATTCCAATGAGTATGTTAATGATTATGATTAGTTTGAAACACTTGGATTTAACCTTTGTATTTCAAAGATTAATCAAACTAATCACCTACATTGTCATAATCAAATGGTTTAAACCATTATAATCATGGGTATGATTTCATGAAAATCGGGCATTACAACGGATCAAAACAAGAATTTAACCGTTAGAACTTTGTGTTCTTCGTTTATAATCAATCCTAGCCATCATCTAGGCAATAATCAACAATCCTAACTATCTCATTACGTTCAAAATCAAGATCTAATCAATCAAAATCAAACCAGAAAGTTTAAACGGATCATTACCTGATCTGACGGATATCTGCAGTTAAAACGACGATCAGGACTTGAAAACTCGATCCGTGGTGCGATTTATGGCTTCAAATGGCTTTAATATGGAGTTAGGATGATAAGAACTTGATATTTTTCGTCTGGAGGTCGTTTGGGGTCGAAATGAAGAGTTTTTGAAGCTTCTCAAACGTTCTGATTGTCTTAAAAGAATTTTTGCCGACATAGGGTCTGGGGCGCATCGCCCCAACTGGAGGGCTGGGGTGGGGCGTACCGCCCCACGTCATCTGCGTCACCATTTTGCTTTTAAACTTCGTTTCGCGATTCCGGGAGCATACGAACTCCGTTTTGCGCGCGGTTTTCGCCCACGTTCATCATTTTTCACATACTATCAATCCCCAATAACAAAGGTTACTAAATCCTCGTGGATTTCAAGCACGACCAAATGTGCTCACGTCATTAATGCCGAATTTTTCGTACGCAACTGTCACAGTCTCCTCCTGTTAGAGAAATTTCGTCCCGAAATTTAGTGAAGACTTACATTAAGACAATTGTTTATGAGAATAGATGTGGGTACTTTGCTTTCATTTGATCTTCACGTTCCCACGTATATTCGGGTCCACGTTGCGAGTTCCATCGCACCTTAACAATTGGTATGTGGCTACGTTTTAACACTTTCATTTCCCGATCCATTACCTCTACTGGTTCTTCACTGAACTGAAGTTTTTCGTCAATATGAATCTCTTCGAGAGGTACGATCAATGATTCATCAGTTAAACATTTCTTCAGATTAGATACATGAAAGACATCGTGAATGTTACTGAGTTCAAGAGGTAATTCAAGTCTGTAGGCTACTGGTCCAATTCGTTCAAGAATTTTAAATGGCCCTACAAATCTTGGCGAAAGTTTACCTCTCTTTCCAAATTTGAAAATGCCTTTCCAAGGTGACACTTTCAACATTACCCGATCACCTACTTGAAATTCGAGTGGTCTACGGCGATTATCAGCGTAACTCTTTTGACGATCGCGAGCAGCTTTGATTTGTTCTTGAATGAGTGCGATCTTATCAGTTGTTTCCTGAATGAATTCTGGGCCGATGATTTGACTTTCACCTACCTCTGACCAACAGATAGGTGATCTACACTTCCGTCCATAAAGTGCTTCGAATGGAGCGCATTGAATACTGGTATGGTAGCTGTTATTGTATGAGAATTCAACAAGTGGAAGATGAATATCCCAGCTACCTCCAAAATCAATCACACAGCTTCTGAGCATATCTTCAAGAGTTTGATTTGTTCGTTCAGTCTGTCCGTCAGTTTGTGGATGATAAGCTGTGCTCATATTGATTTGCATGCCCAGAGCATTCTGAAGAGTTTGCCAAAATCGTTACATAAATCGACTATCTCTGTCAGAAATGATAGAGATCGGTACTCCATGTCGAGATACAATCTCATTAACATAGAGTTTAGCGAGTCGGTCCATAGAATAATCTTCTCGGATGGGTAAGAAATGCGCAGATTTCGTAAGGCGATCAACGATAACCCATATAGAGTCATGATTACGTGATGTTCTGGGTAATTTAGTAATGAAATCCATAGAGATCTGATCCCATTTCCACATGGGAATCTCAGGTTGTTGCAATAACCCAGAAGGTCGTTGATGTTCAGCCTTAACTTTGAGACATGTTAAACATCGATCCACGTATTCAGCTATGTGTTTCTTCATTCCAGGCCACCAGTAAAAGTCTTTAAGATCTTTATACATTTTATCAGCACCTGGATGAATAGAATACCTGGATTTGTGCGCCTCATCCAAGATAATCGTTCGAGAGTTACCGAATAGGGGAACCCACATTCGGTCCTTGAAATACAACAGTCCATCGTCTTTGGTATCGAGTTTCTTATCTAATCCTCTTAGTCCCTCAGCAGAATAGTTCGTTGCTTGTAAAGCTTGTTGCTGAGCTTCTTTAATTTGAGGAATTAGACTAGTTTGAATAGTCATACCTAACGCTTTCACACGTAAAGGCTTGACTCATTCCTTGCGACTTAAAGCATCAGCTACAACATTTGCTTTGCCTGGGTGATAACGAATCTCACAGTCGTAATCGTTCAACAGTTCAACCCATCGCCTCTGTCGCATGTTCAACATTTTCTGATCTAGAATGTGTTGGAGGCTTTTGTGATCAGTGTATATAATACACCTAGTTCCGTATAGATAATGTCTCCAAATCTTGAGTGCAAACACTACTGCACCAAGTTCTAAATCATGTGTGGTATAATTCTTCTCATGTACTTTCAGTTGTCGAGAAGCATAAGCAATTACCTTATCTTTCTGCATTAGAACACACCCAAGACCTTGACGTGAAGCATCACAATACACTGTGAAGTTATCTGTACCTTCCGGTAGTGTCAAGATAGGTGCATTACAGAGTTTATGTTTCAACAGTTGGAACGCCTCCTCCTGTTGAGAACTCCATATAAACGGTTGATTTTTCTGTGTCAATGTAGTCAGTGGCAAGGCTATCTTTGAAAAGTTCTTGATAAACCGGCGATAATAACCTGCCAACCCCAAAAATTGGCGTATTTCAGTCGGGGTCCGTGGTGTCTCCCATTGTTTCACCGCCTGAATCTTACTGGGATCCACTTGAATACCGTTTTGATTTACTACATGACCAAGAAATTGAACTTCTCGTAACCAGAACTCACACTTGGAGAACTTGGCATATAATTTTTCACGTGCCAAAAGTTCTAGAATTAATTTCAAGTGTTGAGCATGTTCTTGTTGACTTCGAGAATAAATAAGAATATCATCAATAAATACAATCACAAACTTATCCAAGTAAGGCCTACATACCCGATTCATCAGATCCATGAAAACTGCAGGTGCATTTGTTAATCCAAACGGCATTACTAGAAATTCATAATGTCCGTATCGAGTTCGGAATGCAGTTTTAGGAACATCATCTTCATACACTCGTAACTGATGATATCCGGATCTCAAATCAATTTTTGAGAAGTAGGTAGCGCCTTGAAGTTGATCAAACAGATCATCTATACGTGGCAATGGATAACGGTTTTTGATTGTCAATTTATTGAGCTCCCGGTAGTCAATACACATCCTGAACGATCCATCCTTCTTTTTCACAAAAAGGACTGGTGCTCCCCAAGGTGAGAAACTAGGTCTAATAAAACCCTTGTCTAGCAGTTCTTGCAGTTGACCTGAAAGCTCTTGCATCTCTGATGGTGCTAAACGATAAGGAGCTTTAGCCACAGGTGCTGCACCTGGAATTAGATCAATTCGAAATTCAACTTGCCTCACTGGGGGTAATCCTGATATATCGTCAGGAAAGACTTCAGGAAAATCCTTGACTACTGGAATATCTTCGATACGTTTTTGTGAAGAGCTGTTATTGATCACATATGCTAGAAAGGCCGGACACCCTTTCCGTAAACACTTCTGCGTTTGCATACAAGAAATGATACCCAGTTTTCTACCAGCTTGTTCACCTTGAACTAACAGTGTGTTACCGTCAGGTAAAGGAATACGAATCACCTTATTCTGACATATTACTTCAGCTTGGTTATCAGACAACCAGTCCATACCAACCACAATATCAAAACTCCCAAGCTCAATAGGAAGTAAATCAATATCAAAAAGATGATCATTCAGATTCAAGGAACATCCTTGAATGACACTATTAGTTTTGATTAACTTGCCATTAGCAAGTTCAATAACGTAGGGAGTTTCTAGTTCTACCGCAGGCAATGAAAGTAATAATGCAAATTCAGGAGAGATAAAACTCTTATCTGCCCCCGTATTAAAGAGAACTGATGCATATAGGTTATTGAGTAAGAACGTACCAGTAACAATGTTAGCATCGTGTCTCGCCTCGGTAGCACCAATCTGGAAAGCTCTACCTCTAGCTTCATTCCCCTGATTGATGTTGTTATTGCTTGGACAATTTCTTATCAAGTGGTCGGGACTCCCACACTTGTAACACGACCTGTTTGTTTGAGTGGTTTGTTGTGGTGCTTGATTTGGTTGGCGAGCAGGTAAATTACAATACTTGGTGTAGTGCCCAACTCTATTACAGTTGGCACAAGTAGGACACTGTCCCGTATGATGAAATGAACACCGAGTACATTTAGGCGACTGCCCAATGTAAGTTTTCTTCTCAGTAGTAACAACACCGTAGTTTTTCACAGTTTGTTTGCTCTGGTTGATCTCAGCCGGAGCTCTCGCCTTAGATTTGCCAAACCACTTTCGTTTGGTGCCTTTAGAAAAATTTGAGGTACCGACATCACTACGGCCCACGGCCGTCTGTATTTTTTTTTTACCAACATCCCACTCCTTACCGCCTCATCGGTAAGCTTAGTGGTCAACAGAATTGCACGTTTAAGGGTTGTGGGTTCTGCTGCAGTCACCATTCCCCGAATCTAGGGAACCAAACCCTTAATATACTTCTCGATTAATGCTGCTTCAGTAGGAAACATATCGGGAAGTAAACATGTGAGTTCATGAAAACGATGAGTATACGCTAAACAGTCAGCTCCGATCATCGTGTGATTCCAGAATTCCTCTTGGAGCTTTTGTATTTCAGTGAGTGGGCAGTACTCTGATCTAATCAGTGTTTTAAACTCATTCCAGCCCATTGAGTCAACTGTAGCTGAGCCCAACGTTTTTGCCTGGGTATTCCACCAGGTCAAAGCAGATTCTTTGAAAGAACAGGCAGCATAAGACACTTTATGCTCCTCTAGACACTGGCTGATTTTAAGTTTCGTTTCCATTTCCTCGATCCACCTTAGCAATCCAGCCGCTCCTTCCTTACCAGTGAAAGTAGGAGGGTTACAGGAAGCGAAATACTTGTAAGTACATCCCTGTCGTGGTGGATCAGGAGTAGTTGTAGTTGTGCCAGTGGTATGATGAGTTTCCGCATTGCCACCAGTAACAGTATGTTCGTTATGAGCGTGGTCCCCACTAGAACCCGCAGTGATATGAGGTTGATGTAGTATCAAAACACCACAAGCCGATAGCTGTTCACGCACAATCCGTGCTATCATGGCTTCGTTTGATTCGGATCCACCTGCACCAGCAGGTGGAGCAGTATTTGTTTCCAGATTAACCTGTGGATCTGGATTCGATTCCGTATTTACTGGTGGAACTTGATTCGGCTCAGGGTTAGTAATGTTCCTGATAGATCTCTTAGTCGGACGACCTCGTTTGGGAGCCATTATTCTGCCAACATGCAGACAAACTCAGGTCAGTTAGGAACATTAAATATATAACCCATTTGATCACATAAACTCAATCATATTCAGTTATACTGAAACTTTATGAAGTTGAAAATGTGATTATAGTAAATACAGTATAACTACATGACATAATCCCAATATGTTCTCAATGAACCATGATTATACAAAGGTTTGTAGTTATACTTAGTCCTACATTCAAAAACATGTCATATCATCACTCAGCTCACTGCTTCATGATATTAATACAGATATGTTATTGTTTACATGTTTTTGGATATCAGATCATGTAGGACATTGAAACGTTGCCACACAGGACTTTAATATGTTGCCACACAGGACTTTGATATGTTGCCACACAGGACTTTGATATGTTTGTCACACAGACAATTGAAATGATGCCACACAGGACTTTGATATGTTGCCACACAGGACTTTGATATGTTTGTCACACAGACAACTGAAATGATGCCACACAGGACTTTGATATGTTGCCACACAGGACTTTGATATGTTTGTCACACAGACAATTGAAATGATGCCACACAGGACTTTGACATGTTGCCACACAGGACTTTGATATGTTTGCCACACAGACAATTGAAATGATGCCACACAGGACTTTGAAATTGTACCACACAGGATTTTGAAATTGTACCACACAGGATTTTGATATGTTCTCACACTGATACGTTCTGATATTCATAGATAGGTATACAATAGCCAACACCACAAATTTCAAACAAATATTACTAAACAACCATTTGATTACCACTAGATCAACTTTGTTACAATCTAAAGTTTTGTACATAAGCTACCAACACACCAAACATCAAAACCGATTAAAGGGAAATCTGTTTCACAATCAAAATTTTCCCTATGCATCACTTACTGTCAACCTATCCGTCTATGCAAACAACAACCAAAATGAACGTCCCTCATCGTACTTACCGTATAAAGAACAGTAAGCAGGAAATCACTATAGCTATAGCAGCCATCACTATAGCTACCATCATCAGCCGAGCCTCCAAACTCATGGTGCTCACAAACTGCCTCAAATACACCCATCCCTCACTCCACAATGCTACCTCCTGCCAAAAAGTAACTACCAACGCTTGTCGCCAGGTCCTCCGAAGTCGCTCCTCCATCGTCGCTCTCCAAGCCTGAGTATTAGCACCTAAGACATTCACCTGCTCCATAAGGGTCAGATGAGAAGTGAGAATCTCTAAAATAGTGGTGCGGGTATCCTCCAGAAGAGTATGGTGCTGAGATACATCCTGTCTCAAAGCCTGTAAATCCTGAGAAATCTGCTGTACCTGCGCCCTCAACTCAGCTTGGTGGGAGGATTCTCCCACCTCATGTATAGTCGGTGGCTCATCTCGGGGAGCCATATGTCGTCTCGGAGGCAATCCTGTAGTTTTGCGGGCTTGACCCCGCATACGCCGCAACCCGTCCCAAGCGGGTACTCTAGGAGGTGTAATACTCTGTCTCTGATCAGCAACTGGTTCAGCCGGAGGTGAGTGAGGAGGACTAGGTATAATAGGGAGTACTGGTGGTGGTGGCGGCACCGGTACTGGCTCAGGTAGTGGTGGTATGGGAGGCACTGCAGATGTGTGTGATGCTAATGAGACAGCCTCCGAAGGATCTGAGTCAGATTCGGAACTGGAACTAGGAGTATCATCCAAAATGACATATGGAAACCTCTGATATATATATCTCTCTCCTTGGTCTGCCATCGCTGTATAAACAGAATTCTCAGATCAGTAGCATGAAATAAATATTGAATAAAATATTCAGCATAAACATGATATGAGACGTCCTCCTATCTTAACGCAACTATTCGTCATTACTGTTGTTAGTGTTTTGCTTGAATTAAATCAAACTAGAATGCACACGTGTTGCGAATTTCAGTTATGCTGGCCACTCATAACTGGAATTTGTACCACCTGATTATCCTGGCTTAATTCAAAACAAGTTTTGTTCATTTATAATGTTCGGTGCTCTCTGTGTTACTATACGAGCCTATGGTTATAGTCTAGGTCTCTAAGTCAACCTTATTCTCTATAACCTGTGGCTCTGATACCACCCTGTCACACCCCCACCTCTCGTCACCTGAGATGATGTCATAAGTCTCATTCTATTGGTTGCGGAAGCATAGTGGTGATGTCTCAGAGATGAGGTGTGACTTACTTGAACCGATATCACAGCACACAGATTCACTTAAAATAAATATAATACAAAGGTTTCGTCATTACAGTAATATAACACTTAGTTTATTACACAATCTAAATTCCTTAATTACATAAGTGTGACGTGCATCCTCACCGTGTTGTCACCGTTGACCTGCAAAAATGTTAAGTTTGAAACGTCAGCACAAAGCTGGTGAGTTCGACAGTTTAATTTAGAACAATATGATATGATAAGTATGTTCTCAAAGTTCCAGCTCATGATAACCATGGGACCTGTGTCTAGTTCCTTTCGGACAGTTGTTTGTTCACGAAGATACTACCCGTCGGTAGATATCTTAATGCCTCATTATCTTAATGTCTATCACTAACATTAAGAAGTTGTTATGGAAACAGGTATCAAACATTCACACAAGGGGAGATGCAATCCTCCCAGCAAATGGGTTGTTAGCCAATAGTACTATCAATGGTTCCTGTTCGGCCGCACATGGGTTCACTAGATACAGTTCACGAATGAGGACTTTTGATACTGTGATAGTTGTTACTAACGGCAAAAATCCCATGAAATCACACAAAAAGTCACATGAAATCACACAGATATCAGTGATGCATATCATATGTTCAGAAAATGAGTTACAGAGTACCCCGATGTTTATAAAACATTAAAAGAAAAGGGGTTGTACGAAACTTACCTGATGATATAAGGGTAGCAGAGTATCACCAAACTGATAGTATAGAGATGATTCTGCATTTAGTTATCTTTAATAAGTTATTTATGTTCTAGTTTACTGATTAGATCCTCCTGAACGTTCAATGTCAAAGACATTGCTTAGTAAATCATCAACTCGATATTAATTATGTATTTAATTAATTTAAGGTTATATCATACAATGTATGATAATATAGGAACCTACATTGCATTAGATTCCTAATTCAAAGTTGATGACATGTTTGATTAATCAGAATAATCTCAGATTAACCAAATAGTTAATGTTGTTGATTATAATGCTTAAACAATTTCTAGATGATTTAATGGCTTAGGAGTGATTAATCCTTATTATTGATTACCCAAATATCATGAAATATCACAGTGTAGCATCAGAATAGGTGAAATAACCAGATTTAACATACTAATCTGACTGTTATCACAAACATCAGATAATCATTCCAATGAGTATGTTAATGATTATGATTAGTTTGAAACACTTGGATTTAACCTTTGTATTTCAAAGATTAATCAAACTAATCACCTACATTGTCATAATCAAATGGTTTAAACCATTATAATCATGGGTATGATTTCATGAAAATCGGGCATTACAACGGATCAAAACAAGAATTTAACCGTTAGAACTTTGTGTTCTTCGTTTATAATCAATCCTAGCCATCATCTAGGCAATAATCAACAATCCTAACTATCTCATTACGTTCAAAATCAAGATCTAATCAATCAAAATCAAACCAGAAAGTTTAAACGGATCATTACCTGATCTGACGGATATCTGCAGTTAAAACGACGATCAGGACTTGAAAACTCGATCCGTGGTGCGATTTATGGCTTCAAATGGCTTTAATATGGAGTTAAGATGATAAGAACTTGATATTTTTCGTCTGGAGGTCGTTTGGGGTCGAAATGAAGAGTTTTTGAAGCTTCTCAAACGTTCTGATCGTCTTAAAAGAATTTTTGCCGACATAGGGTCTGGGGCGCATCGCCCCAACTGGAGGGCTGGGGTGGGGCGTACCGCCCCACGTCATCTGCGTCACCATTTTGCTTTTAAACTTCGTTTCGCGATTCTGGGAGCATACGAACTCCGTTTTGCGCGCGGTTTTCGCCCACGTTCATCATTTTTCACATACTATCAATCCCCAATAACAAAAGTTACTAAATCCTCGTGGATTTCAAGCACGACCAAATGTGCTCACGTCATTAATGCCGAATTTTTCGTACGCAACTGTCACAATTTCAAATTAACAACTACTTTTAAACTTTTTTTCGTAATTAAAAAAAACACACCAAAGGAACAATGAAATTAAAATCGTTTTAACAAGCATCCCAATAGTTTAAGACTACCACATAGTTTAAAACCACCACATCCTGTCGAACATTGTTTTTACGTCATGTTTACACAAAAATTACCTCTTTCGCGCTTCTAGTAAGATTGCATCTCGCAAGACATTAACCTCTGATCTTAGTAGATGGAGCACGAACCTCTTCCTCAGCAAGTTTAGTTGGCTTTTTTTCTTTTTTCTATTGGTCGAGAAGCCACAGTTGAACTATTCCCGTATCCCCATGAATTTCTCCATGTGTCTCATAACAAAAATAACACAATTTACAGATTTTGTTTTTGTTGCCCATGGAATGTGTAACTTTTGAACAGGAGTAGCATGTATTTCATCTGTTTTTAGATGTTGAATTTGTTTCAAGTACTAGATATCTTACTCAGTTCCTGTTATGTAACAACCACGTAACAAATATGTATGACAAGGTAAAACAATTTTGTTTTAAAATGATTGGATATCTTACTTTGTTTCTGTTTTTTCCCCTTACTTAGACGATGTTCTGCTTCTTCGGTGTCAGTGTCGGTCAATTTCAACTTAACTTTTCCACGATTACTGTGTTTGCTATTGATATCATCCACCAATTAGACCGATTCTTTAATCATCAACATACAAAAGCAAAAGGTAAAAAAATTAGGTATTAAACAAATCCCACATGAACACGTAAAAGGTGTGTAAAAGTAGTGTAACAGTACCTGTTGTTCTTGGTTTTTGCTTGACATCTTTAGATTTTTTCGAATGTTTCTTTTTTTCGAACATCACAACACTTTCAGTGGTTTCCCCTTTTGGCATCACTACATAGACATTAATTTTAAAAAAAATATTAAGGCATAATAAAGAACACATCCTTTTGTTCCAAATTGGGGGAACCAAAAATACCTATTTTGATTTTCTTCTTTTTCTTCCCACGTGCGCCGTCTATGTCTTCATCCACACCTTTTTGTGTCATTAAAGAACAAACATAATATCATTAACAAGAACCACAAAACATAATTTAAGATGACAATCTGTACCCTTTTTTTTCCGTTTCAAATCTTTGTTGTTCAATTTTTTGGCAGAATCTAAGTTTATTGGATCATCTTGTGTGTTCGTAAACTTTCCAAGAGTCTTGTTTGTGATTCTTCCACTTTTTCTTCTAGATGAAATATCTAAAATGAAATAAACAGAGATTATTGCATGAAGTAAAACAATCCGGAAATGGTTAAACTTGTAACAATTTCGCATGAAAACAAACTCAGATATGTTGAACTCCAACAATGGTTGAAGTGATTTTAAGAAGCCAAGACATTTACCTTTACAATCCGGCGGTTTAGCAATGCGACGACGGTTCTGTGCAACACAAAGGCGGCGACTCACGGTGGTATTTCAGTCATGGAAGAAGAAAGATCAATGGCGGTTCATCTCCATCAATGGTGGTTCATCTCCATCAATGGTCGTGGAAGAAGAAAGAGATTCCCAAAATGCTTTTTATGTTTTTGATTAGACGGTTGTACATTTTGTAGATTAAAAAGTACTAATAAGGAAATACCCATACTACCCTTTACTCTCATTAATTTTAAAAACAAATAGTCAAATTATTTTCAACCATTCATCCACCTAATCTAATGACTCACATCAAGTTTATATGGTTTTCACATTAATATATGGTTTTCAAATTATCCCTACCCTATATATATATAAGCAATGGGCCCATTTATTATTTAATAATATTAAATCTACTAATTCTTTTTCATCACTTTTATTATATAATATAATGTGGATCCAGTATGTGGTATCACGGAGTGTTCATGGTTCGGTTTCAATCGTGAAGCCACTCAAATCGATCATTGGTTTGGTTTTGTGGTTGGTTTTTCTTCAAACATTTGGCCGGTCGGTTTCAAAGTTTAAACCGTAGTGAACGGTTTATTTTACGTCTAAAAAGCTGGACTGGACCGTGTGTGTTTATATATCTGTGTGTAGGATTGATGATTTAGGTGTTATTTAATAAAAAAATACATTTTAGGATTATAGTGTGATTAGCACATCTCAAACTATAAAATGACAAGGTTTGATTTGGTTTTATTTTTAACGAGCTCAAAAAGCCCAAACCTGTTAGTACATATTTGAAATGGTTTGCTATTCAAAAGTTGTATTTATTTTGAATTGTAAAGGGTTCGGCTAGGTTTGTCAAGGTTCGTTTGGCCCACGAACCTAGGCAGGTTCGGCGAACCTATTGTGTCTAAAGGTTCGGCGAACCTATAACCTTGATAAGGTTCGTCTGTCAAACCTAAAGGTTCGTTTAGAAAACCTTAGGGTTCGGCTCACGAACCTAAGGTTCGCTGATTTTGTTACTATATATAGTTGTTTTGTTTGTTATTTCAGTAGATTTTTTGCTGAGTGCTTTAGAGAGATCTGCTGATATTCTCTGTGTGAGAAGTTTGTTAGATTGAGTGATCTTGTAATCATTTGTTGATAATACAAGAAGTTTTTATTGAATTGCTTGTGTTCTTGAATTTCATATGTATCAACTATGGATTCCGCACGTAGTAGATAGTTTGTAGAACTTGTATTTCGATCCTGAACGGTTTCACCAAAACAACAGTGGTATCAGAGCGTTTGGTGAAGTTCTACACTACAAATTCAAGGATTTCAAGCATTTGAAGATTTGAAGATATGAAGATCATCAATGGCTACTTTATATTTCTTTTTGACTGATTTTCTGGTGTTTGAGATTGTTTATATTGTCTATTGTTGTTGAATTACAACAATTGAAGTTTTGGAGGTGTTTTGGTAGAGATTTGGAAGGATTTCTTGAAGTTTTAAAAAGTTTCCCGCTTAAAAAATTTCAAATCTGCGCTACAGGTTCGTTCCACGAACCTGTGATTTGCTGAATACAAATGTTCGCTGTTATTCTGAGTTTTTCAGAGGGTTCGTTTGACAATTTGCTGAAGGTTCGGCAAGGTTCGTCAATATAGTTCGCTAGTTTGTGGTAATAGTTCGTTTGATAGTTCGGCAAAAGGTTCGCTGATTACTGTTTATAGTTCGGCTGAGGGTTCGGTTGAACTAAAGGTTCGTCAGTATTAAGAGTTTGTCTGTGCAAAGGTTCGTGAGTTTCAAAGATTCGCTGCTCAAAGGTTCGCTGCTTAGAAGACAAAATTTAGCCCATAGGTTCGGCTGAGATTCGTCTGAAGGTTCGGCTGAAGCAAAATTTAGTTCATATGTTCGGCTGAGGTTCGTCTGAAGGTTCGGCTGAGACAGAATTTTGTCTAAAGGTTCGTCTGAGGATTAGTTGAAGGTTCGGCTAGTTCAAAGTGTGAAAAGGTTCGCTGATTTCAAATTCAGAAATTATGTCTGACATGTACGCGGCTATGGCAAGTCAGAATTCTAAACCTCAAAGCATTTTAATCAGTGAAACTGAAGTTGGCAGTACCAATAAAGTGCCAAAGTTATTGGATTTAGCTGACTATGATAACTGGAAAGGAAGATTTGAGACTCATCTTAATGGCACAGATACAAATTTATGGGAAAGGATTTTATCTCCTTATGAGAGACCAAGGGTAGTTGGAACTGATTTGTATCAACTCTTGGAAAGGTTAGATGTAGATGAAAGGAAGAAGTATGACTCAGAGAAGAAAGCTTACTGGTTATTAAGTCAAGCTATTCCAAATCAAATTTTGCATCAGTTTGATGAGCACAAGACAGCATATAGTTTGTGGAATGCATTGAAGGCCAGAGTTGAAGGAAACACAAATCTGAAGAAAATGAAAGCAACTGACATCAGAAAGGAGTTTGAGAATTTCAACATCATCGGAAATGAAACTCTAGATGCCTTGATTACCAGATACAGACATTTGTTGACTGAAGTAAGGAAATATGGCATTGAGTATACTGAAGATGAGAAGATAGACTGTTTAGCTGATGCATTGCCAGATAAGTGGAACTCTTTGGTGCTCATATTGAGAGAAAATCTACCTGGATTGACATTGGTAGAGTTTATTCAGAAACTGGAGGAACAAGAAATGAAGGACAAACGTAAAGCAAGAAGAGTAAATGTCACTCAAGATCCTTCTTTATATGGTGGTTCAGTTGCTACACCTCCTGCTGCATCTGCAAAGATACAGACTGCTTTTGTATCTAGAACTTCTGAAACTACTCAGAGTTCTTCTGTACCTTCAAGTTTTAGTTCACATTTTCCGATCAATGAGAAAAAGTCTGAATCTGCATCACCACCAGTACAGCTGAATACTTCAAATTTGGGAAAAGTAACAGTTGAAGCAGTAAAAGATCACATGTCTATTTTATCATGTGTAGTGAGTGCATATGATGAGCAAGTAGCTGGAAGAATTGGAAATGCCAATTTGACTTTTGAAGACTATGCGCAGATAGATGAGGACGAGATGGAATTGATTGATACTCAGTGGGCTCTTGCAAGTGTTATTCGAAGAATAAATCGTTATGAGAAGAAAACTGGAAAGAAGTTCACTTTTGACCGAAATACAAAGTTTGGATTCAATCCAAAATCTACACAGTGTTATAACTGTGGTGAACACGGTCATTTTGCAAGAGAATGTAAGAATCCCAAGAAGCAAGGAAATTTGAATCCTTTCAAGCCAAAGGAAGAATATCAGAAAAAGAAAGAGAAAACTGAGGAATCAACGTCTAAAGCACTTGTGAGTCAAGCAGATGAAGGTTATGATTGGGGTGTCAAGTATGATGATCTTATGGGTGCGTTCATGGCTTCTTTGGAAGAAGAATCTAGCAAAGGAAAAGGCAAAATTGATGAGATGACTAAGGATGCATTCACGGGCCATATCAACAGTAGATGGATTGTTGATAGTGGATGCTCCAGGCATATGACAGGAGAGTTAGTATTGTTGAGAGATTTCAAGGAAATGAAAGGATGTTACGTTAACTTTGCAGGAGATAAGGGTGGTCAGATTACTGGATGTGGTAGTTTGACTAACAGTAAAGTTTCGTTTGATAATGTCAATTTCTGCAAGGAGTAAACTAACAATCTTTTAAGTGTATCACAGATATGTGATAAAGGTTATCAGGTGTTGTTTGATGACAAGAAATGCTATGTGCTCAAACAAGGTATTCAAATTCCTGATGACTGGATTCTGATGACTGCCGACAGGTATAAGACTTATATGTGTTGGACATGGCTAAGGCGGAGATGGTAAATCAAGTTGAAACATGTCTAGTGTCGAAGGCCACAGAACAGGATACTTGGTCTTGGCATAGACGAATGGGTCACATACACATCAGAAAAATGAATTATCTTGTACATAATCACTTGGTTGATGGTGTACATGTTAAACATTTTAGATTACCTGATGTGTGTGTTTCTTGTAAAAAAGGAAAACAGAAAAGGAGGTCGCATAAGTCTAAAACTGTCTTTTCTATTGATAAACCATTAGAACTCCTTCACATGGATCTGTTTGGACCGATCAATGTGAAAAGTATTGGTGGTGAATCTTATTGCTTTGTTGTGACCGATGATTTTTCTCGATTTTCATGGGTTTTATTTTTAAAGACTAAATCAGAAACTTATGAAAATTTTGTGTTGCTTGTGAACAGATTGGAGACTTTGTACAAGTTAAGGGTTAGGCGGGTTCGATCAGACAATGGGACAGAATTCAAGAATCAGAACATGGAAGCTTTTTGTGATTCTAAAGGGATTCAGCAGCAGTTTAGCTCACCGTATGAACCACAAATGAACGGTGTAGCTGAGAGGAAAAATCGTACATTGATAGAGTCTGCTAGAACGATGCTTGCTGATTCGAAGTTGCCCATTACATTCTGGAGTGAAGCCGTAGCGACCGCATGTTTTACCCTTAATAGAGTGCTGATAGTCAAAATACATAAAAAGACTTGTTATGAACTTCTTCAGAATCGGAAACCAAATTTGGAACACCTGGAACCCTTTGGGGCTCCTTGTACAATGCTCAAGAAAGATGCTAAATTCAACTCTAAGGTTGAAGAAGGTTTCTTTCTGGGTTATAGCCTACCAAACAAACGTGTGTTTAACAAACGCACGGGTGTTGTGGAACTCTGGTATAACGTGGATGTTCAACGACATACACCTATACCGGAAGGCAAAGGTCCAAATTGGCTATTCGATTATGATAAACTTTTCGAGTCTTTTAACTTGTCTCCTACTGTTACTGATGATGAAATTTCTTTGCAGATGTTATATGACTTACAAAATTCTGAAGATCAAGAAGTTTCTCATCAAGTTGAAAATAATTCTCCAACTGAGGAAGGCATTACTGAAGCAGTTAATGATGACTGGTCATCGGAGGATGATCAAGAAATTTTTGAAGATGCAATTTCTCAAGATCAAAATGAAGAACAAGATATCACAAATCTTGATCATGGAGTTGGCGTCCCGCAAGTACCAGTGTCTAGAGTCCATGTGAATCACCCTGTGAAGCAGATTATTGGAGATCCGTTTGTTGGAGTACAGACGAGAAGGCAAGTTACAAACGAAGAGAGTTTGTACGTTGAGCTGGAGCGTAATCATGGGATTCAAGAGTTATGGATGCATTCTGCATTCGTTTCTCAGATTGAGCAAAAATCTGTAACTGAAGCCCTGCGTGAGCCTGCCTGGGTGGAGGCCATGCAAGAGGAGCTTAATCAGTTTCAGAAACTTGGAGTATGGCATTTGGTAGATTTACCAAAAGGTGAAAAGAAGATTGGCTCCAGGTGGGTGTTGAAGTGCAAGCGAGACGATAGAGGCGTCATTGTTCGAAACAAGGCTCGTTTGGTTGTCCAAGGGTTTAGACAAATAGAAGGAATTGATTATGACGAGGTTTTTGCACCTGTGGCGCGGCTTGAAGCAATTAGATTATTTCTATCTTTTGCTGCCCACAAGAAGTTCAAAGTATACCAGTTGGATGTCAAGTCTGCATTCCTTTATGGATCATTGAAGGAGACAGTGTATGTTTGTCAGCCACCAGGCTTTGAGGATCCTATCCACCGGGATCAGGTCTATATCCTCGACAAAGCACTGTACGGTCTTCATCAAGCTCCTCGAGCTTGGTATGAGACCCTCTCGACTCATCTTATTGAACACGGGTTCAATAGGGGTCAGATAGACAAAACTCTGTTTTATGGGAAAAGAACAAGGACATTCTCCTTGTTCAGATCTATGTGGATGACATCATCTTCGGATCTACCGATGAGCAGATGTGTTTAGAATTTAAGCAGGTTATGATTGAGAAGTTTGAGATGAGTGCTATGTCTGACATTAAGTTCTTTTTGGGTTTACAGATTGATCAGTCTGATGCTGGTATTTTTATCCATCAGACCAAATACATTCAAGACGTGCTAAAACGGTTTAGCATGCTTGATTGTAAACCCATTTCCACGCCCATCCAGCCCAATCACGGGATTGAGCCGGATATTAAGGGAGAGATAATTGATGCTACATTATATCGTGGAATGATTGGGAGCTTAATGTATTTGACTGCATCTCGACCAGATATTGTATTTGCTACAAGTATCTGTGCTCGCTATCAATCAAAACCAAAGGTTTCTCATCTGATTGCAGTCAAGAGGATTTTACGTTATCTGAAGGGTACTCTTGACACCGGTCTGTGGTATCCTAAGGATGATAACTACTCCTTTCATGCTTACAGTGATTCAGACTATGGAGGATGTAAGACTGACTCCAAATCAACTACTGGAGGTGCTCAATTTCTGGGGGAGAGGTTAGTCTCATGGCAGTGCAAGAAACAGACTTCTGTTGCTACATCTACATGTGAAGCTGAATATGTAGCAGCTGCCAGTTGTTGTTCCCAAGTTTTGTGGATACAACAACAGATGCGAGACTATGGACTTAATTTCCTAACTACCCCAATTCATGTCGACAATGAGGCTGCGATTGCGATTACCAAAAATCCAGTGTATCATTCACGTTCAAAACATATTGACATTCGGTTTCATTTCATACGAGACTGTTATGAAAAGAAACTGATTGATGTTGTGAAGATACACACAAACGAGCAAAGGGCAGACCTTCTCACCAAAGCCTTTGATAAACAACGTTTTGAGTACTTACTCAAATTAAATGGAATCAGGGTTATGGGTGAGGTAATCAAGAATCAAATTCCTTCATAATCAAATTTATTGAAATAACATCAGATTTTTATTCATTTTTTGTGTTTTAGTTTTTAGGGGAGAATAGTTTTAGAAAATACAAAAACATTAAAAAATCAAAAACACAAAAACAAGAAAATATTAAAAATCTGAGAAATTGATTTGTTTATGTGAGAAATGATAGTACATTATTTACATTTGGAAATATATCTGTTTGTATTATTAAAATTTATAAAATAATTACAAGTACTATAAATGATGTGTTGATAGGTTTATAATTTAGTAAAAATAAGTTTGAATAAATTTTTGATAATGTTTTATAAGAAACAAATGCTTAGAATGCAGTACTTAGTTTTGTCCTAAAAAGTGGTAATTTTCTGACAAAATGTTTCTTGAACATAAAGTCAAATTTCCAGTTGATCATGTCTTTAATTTTTAATAAAGAAATTCTGATTTGGTTTTTCTTTTATTTTAGTTTAAAGCTGATACATTCTTTGTGTATACTTACGTATCGACCTGATTGTGTTAGCTTTAGACAATTCAAATTTGTTTTTCTTGGTTTTGTTTAAGATTTGGACAATCTATGTGTATATGTGAATATCGAACTGATTGTTAAATCTTAAACTTAAATTATTGTTTAGTTCATTTTCTGGATCATTTGAGTATACGTAAGTATCAACCTTGATTTCATGATCTTGAACAAATTCAAATTGTTTTTCTATTTTTTTCAAAAAGAAATTCTACTTTATTTTTGCATGATCAGACTAGGTATAATTGATATTATAAGTTTGAGAACATTTATGTTTGATTAATTATTCACAAATTGGGGATGTGTTCAAGTAATTGGATTATTATAAAATGTTTGATAATTTTGTTTAAACTGATTTCTTTACTAAGTAATTAAATTTAAAAGGAGAAGTATATTAACAATCATTGTAGGCTTGTAATTTACAAATAATTGTTATATAATATAAACAGATATGTTGAAAATTGTAATATAATATGATCTCATGTATGAATCTTTCTCAAACAAAAAGATTTTTTAGTTTGTAGTTAATTGTGTTAGATTACATTTTAATTGTTCTAAAAATTTAAAATTCAAAAAGATTTTATTTTTTTAATTTTTTTAAAAAAAAATCTGATGTTAAATTGATAATGTTTGATTATTTGTTTGACTTTGGAACAATTAAATATGAATTTTGTTTGGTTTTTAAAAGAAAAATCATGTTTTGAGAAGGTTCGTTGAATGGGTTCGTTGGTAAGGTTCGCTGAGATAGTTCGTTGGTAAGGTTTGTGATGATAGTTCGTGAGTTAGGGTTCGTGGAGATAGTTCGCAAGATGGTTCGTTCCAATGGTTCGCTGAAAAGGTTCGTGAGGTATAAATATATGGTTCGTGAAAATGGTTCGTCACTTTCATCTTGTTTACAGACGACGAACCTTCGAGAGTTTTTTTTTGATTTTCAATCTTGGACCTTCCAGAGCTTTTTGTTGTGATCATTAGATTCAGAATCATCTCGTGAACATTTCTAGGTAGAAATTTTGGAATTTGACCGAGTAATTTGAGAGATCTGAGAGTTTTTAGAATTTTTAAGTTTGGATCTGTAATTTGACTTTAATATGGTTAAAATCTAAAAATTGGATAAACCATCTTTGTTAAAGTTGTTCATTGATAAGTTTCGAACCTAGGTGTATGATTTGTTTTACATCAGATTAAATTTTTTTTGATTCAAGTGTTGAAACTGGAATAATGAACAGGTTCGCTGAACGAACCTTAGGTTCGCCGAACCTTGAGGGTTCGTTGGATTTGTATAGGTTCGTGACGAACCTTTGACTTTTAAAAGCAACGAATCTTTTGGTCAAGGTTCGTTTGACTAACAAGGTTTGTTCATTTAAAAGGTTCGTTCAGTACAAGGTTCGATCATTACAAGGTTCGGTCATTGTAGGGTTCGTCTAGTAGTAGGGTTCGTCTAGCAGTAAGGTTCGTCTAAGAAGAATAGGTTCACTGTTTTTTTACTTAGAAATTTTTTATTTTTTTATTTTGTTAATTTTACTTAATTTTTGTTTCTAATTTCTTTTATTTCTATTTGTAGAAATGGCGAACTTAGTTTTCGGAGACAAACACAATATTTGTGCACACTTGGATCCTACAACCAAGAATGGTCAAGAATTTCGACCGATGATCGAGTTTCTCAGAAGATCAAGGGTTTATCATGCTATTTCTAGTTCAGTTCAGATATATAGATCTCATATTCAGAGTTTTTGGGGATCAGCTCGGATTATTTCTGTTGATGATGTGTATACTATAGATGCGAATGTGCTTGGACAAGCAATTCGTATAACTGAGGCTGATATTAGGAGGGTATTACATTTTGGAGGTGAACCAGATGGTGTAACTCTTATCCCTGAGAGTTGCATCAAAGGTTGTTTTCTACGCATTCGATATTTTGGAGCTTACAACTCCATATCAGTCAAGAAGGGAAAGCTACCTCTGCAATACAAATTTCTAGCACATGTGTTGTTGCATTGCCTTAGCATGAGGAAAGGCACATTTGATGAGTTGAGGGAGTTGATGCGATCTGCCATGGTTGCTCTTATATTGAACAAACCGTTCAATTTCTCCAGCATGATTTTTAGGTATATGTGTGACAACATCACAAAGGCTAAGGATAGGTTTTACATGTATCCTAGATTTGTGCAAATGTTGATTGATGAGAGGTTTCCTGAAGGTCAGTTACCCAGGGAAGTTGGAGACTTATTTAAGCTTAAACACATGACTGATTCCAGTTTGGGTCAAGTCAGAGTATATCAAAGGACTGGGGATGTTGTACAAGAGAAAGATTTGATTGCTCATTGTGCCAGGGCAAATTATGTTGCTCCTGAGGGTGATGCATGGAGACATGATGATTCAGAATCAGATACTGAAGATGTTGCAGCTGATGATCATCAATCACCACCTCCACCTCCTCCAAGGCAACAACCAAAGAAGAAGACTCCTGTTCAATCTTCTCAATCTACTTCTCAAGTTAAATCATCTCAAGAACAATCTTCTCAAGAACCTCTGGAAGTTGATGTGTCTGAGATGCAGACAGAGACTGTTGCTGCTGATGATGATCAAAGTGATTCTTCTGATACAGAGTCAGAATATGAGATGGTTCAGGAAGGAAATCAGATGGTGAAAAGACGGAAGAGAAAATTTGTTGAAAAGGATGCTGAAGAGAAGGAAGAGAAAGATGATCCTATTTTCATACCTGATGAACCTGAATCTTCAAAGCCAAAGAAGATAAAAAGAATGGCCAAGAGAGGGCCTTATGAGAAGAAAAAGACTAAGACTGATAAGACCACTGTGTCTTCACCTGTTATGACTACTTCAGCTTCTGTTTCTGATTCACCAGTCATTACTTCAGTTCCTGTGACTATTATTCATGTTTCTACTGTACAAACTCCTGAGTTTGTACAGGTAGCTTCTTTCACACCATCTTTTGTAGAGGCCACTACTGTATCTACTTCAGTGCCAGAGACTTCTATTCCTCAGGATTCAATTCCTAGAGATGACTTATTTTCAGGACTTGATGATCTGGGTGATATCAATTTCACTGTGAATTATGATGATACAGATCTTAAAAGAAGATTGTCTATGCTTTCAGAGGAATTTGAAGAGTATAAAAAGAACAAATCATCTTCTTCTAGTTCTGGGATGAATGAGTTAAAAACTCAAATGGATTTGATGCTGAAATGGAAAGAAGAAGTGGTTGCTGAAAAGAAAGTGATGAAGAAAAAAATTTCCGAGTTGGAATTTTTGGTCAAGTTACAATATGAGGATATTGTTGATCTTAAGAATGAAAATACTGATTTAAGATTCAAGATCAAAGAGTTGGAATCAAAGATGTCAAAGACTGAAGCTTCAAGTTCTGGTATTGAGAAGATAGTTGTTGATGTTGAGGAGAAGGAGGAAGAGGAGAAGGTGGAGAAGATAGAGAAGGTAGAAGAAGAAGAAGAAGATGAAGAAGCACTTGATTATGGTAATACTGATGTGGATGAACATCCTGATGATTTTGATTATCATGGTGATGAGACTGATGGTGATGGTGCTGGTGATGTTGATAGAGGTGCTGGTGGTTTGAATGCAATTACTGGAGCTATCATTGTTTATACTCCTCCAAAGCTTTCTACTGATGCTGTTCCAGTTTCGTCTGTAGCTTCAAATAGGGCTAAGGATTGTATGACTGTTGAATTTGAAGATTTGGACTTAATAGAATATCCTAAAGGGATTTTTGATTACTCTCTGCCTACTTTTCTTGATTTATTTAAAATGCATTCTGATATAGATTTGCAGAGAAACATTGTCGAAATTCAAGTGAATCAAGAAATAGAAGAAGGAGAAATTATTGGAGATTATTCTGTTCAAGATTTTCAAGAGTTTATAGAAGATGATGATGATTTGATTTTTGATTTTGAACAAGATGAAGATGATGAGGTTTCTGATTATGATAAAGATATTATTGATGAAGAGTTGCTGAATTTGAATACTTTAAAGAAAATTTTTGAAGTTGGAAGTATGTCAAGTACAACTATGAATCAAGTTAAAGTAAAGACAAACATGGATTTTTGGAATGAGTTTCAAGATGAAAAAAATATATTATTGATCACTTGCATTCTTTCAAGATTATGAGGGAAGTGTATGAAGATAAAGATCCAGACAACCTAACTAAACAATCTACAAAGTTTAAGATTGGATCTAAATCCAAGATGATTGGAAGGATTATTAGTTATGGTTATTTTCATTACATTCCTGGAAGTTTGTTTGATAAAGGTTGTTATGTAGTAAAACGGGTTGATGGATGCCAATATTTTGGAAAGGCTACTGATTTGATGAGTCTATCAGCTTTGAATGCAAAGATCTTTCAAGATTAAGAATGATAAAACCTATTCAGACTCGACACAATGAAATTTTTGAGAATTTGTTAAAGAAAGAAGCCCGTTTTGGATGGAGTTTGTTATCTCCTCAGTTCAGAGAAAGATTCAAAGGATATGAAAAGCCAAAAGTTTTCAAAAGACCAAGATTAAGGAAGATTGAACAAGATTGGAATCCATACTTTAAGTTTTGGTTTTATGATGAACGAACTTCAGAAGGTGTGATTGTGTTGAAGCAGGAAGATAACTGGAGGGTGATACGAATGCTTGATCCTATATGGACTGTGAATTGCTCTAGAGATGATATTATTTTGTTGAATTCATCTCGGATATATGCTGAAGATGGATATCATGATGTGGGAGTAAGTTTTACAGACATGGCAATTCAATATCAAACCATTGCACAAATGTGTTTTACTTTGGGAATACATTCTGGTTGTAATTGGAATGATGTGAATTATCTTTATACTGAGTTGATGCAAGTGCAAAAGGAGAGAGATGCTAGAGATTATAGATTGGAAGCAGAAAGACTTGCGAAGATACCACGTTCGGTGGTGATACGAGCGGTGGATAATGTGGTTGCTGAAGTTGGTGAATCGAGTGGATTAAAAGACAAAGTTGAAGAATCAATTGGAGATAAAGTTGAAGAAATAACTGAAGTCAAAGATTGAAGATTTTGATAGCAAACATTTAGGGGGAGTTTGTTAGTACATATTTGAAATGGTTTGCCATTCAAAAGTTGTATTTATTTTGAATTGTAAAGGGTTCGGCTAGGTTTGTCAAGGTTCGTTTGGCCCACGAACCTAGGCAGGTTCGGCGAACCTATTGTGTCTAAAGGTTCGGCGAACCTATAACCTTGATAAGGTTCGTCTGTCAAACCTAAAGGTTCGTTTAGAAAACCTTAGGGTTCGGCTCACGAACCTAAGGTTCGCTGATTTTGTTACTATATATAGTTGTTTTGTTTGTTATTTCAGTAGATTTTTTGCTGAGTGCTTTAGAGAGATCTGCTGATATTCTCTATGTGAGAAGTTTGTTAGATTGAGTGATCTTGTAATCATTTGTTGATAATACAAGAAGTTTTTATTGAATTGCTTGTGTTCTTGAATTTCATACGTATCAACTATGGATTCCGCACGTAGTAGATAGTTTGTAGAACTTGTATTTCGATCCTGAACGGTTTCACCAAACCAACAAAACCTAAAAAACAAAACCCAAAAGCTTAAACCGTAATCAATATCGTTCGTAATGATTATGTACGTTTTTTTATTTTTAGCATTCGGTTTTGGTTTTTATTATTCAAAACTTGTTATTAACATTTTGGTTTAAGGTTCTAACTAAAAGCTAAAAAATCGGGACTATAGACACCCCTATGTGGTATGATATCAAAAGATTAAGATACATGTGATAATTAGATCACTGAATGCTTATAATAATCAAGTAGCGATAGACATCACCCTCAAGTGTTACACTTTTTTTTGGAACGCTGGTTGATTCAATGGCAAGATCGTTGCCTCATAGTGCAGTGATTGAGTATCAAAACCTCAGCCTTACACTCATGCTACAATTGTAGCGGTACATTTTTCAGTGGCATTAGAGAGACTCCCCCAATGTTGCGATTGCAGCGGAGGCTCCACCCAACCCTCTGACAGTCCAAGTTGTTTGGAGTCGAAGACTCGTCAACCAACCATTCTAGGGAAAAACCAGGCAGGAAGCTTTAACCTTGCTGCATAAGACCCTTTTGGCTCGGACACAAAGCCGGGTGATAGCCACGGGTAAAACCCTTTATATATACATTTTTAATCGTGATTGTTTTACTGACTTTTTCTGTTAAAACTATTAGATAATACGTTGGATGAACCAGGCTTTAGATTAGGATTGACACAAATTATTGTTAGGGGATTTTTCCAGCCAAGGTATGTGTTCAAACCTTTTTTTGTTACATTAGTATTGTGAATATGTTATTTGCACAAATTATTGTGAATATTTTTACCCACGTCTGTAAACAAATATGAATTCATTAATAAAACTGAGTGATGCAGTGTGATTTTGAGGGGCCAAATTTCAGTATAAGGTTTACGCATGAGGCAAACAATAGTGTGTATCACGAAAAAAGAGGCATTATACCTTAATTGTTACATTTAACATTTGATTAAATGGCTTTTACATTGATGTTACATTAATTGTTTTCGTGTTTCACGTAAGGAAAACACTAGAAAAAAATTCCCTAAAGTGACGCGGCAGCACAGGTAATGAACTTAACTAAAACAATTACTTTAACAATGACATGTTAACGATTAAGTTACAAAAACTTTAACAATGACATGAAAGGAAATAAATATCACTGAACAACAAAGGCTTATTGTAAACTTGGAATCTAAACGAAAAAACCCTTAAGGAAAACAGACGTTGTAGGTGTAAACACGTCACAATATATGATAAGAGAAGTGGGTATCAACAAGGCAATTTCAAAATACAAAGACATGGTGTGGAGATGTATTTTCAAAAAAGATTCCGTTGAAAGAGCAAAATCTAGGAAAAACAACCAAAACTTATAAGCTTTAGTCGTAATCATTAGACACATGTTAACAAATATGAAACCTTTTGATTTTTGGTTACAATTATACCGTTATTAGGGAATTCTTGTTTAGAATCTTGAATGAGGTGAATATAACAAGAAGAGAGTTGAGAAGTCTGAGGCGAGCGCATAATATTATTACAACAAATTTAGATCAAACATCTAGGGGAGTCTTCGTGATAATATGGAATTGATTGATTTGAAACCTGTCGCACCCCGGCCTTCCCGGCTTTTCCAAGGGCGCGACGTGATTGTCAGAATCGCAGTCTCCGGTCATACAGTTGCGAGACCTACATGTCTGGTTGCATACGTACATCCAAATACTTGGACAAAACAGTTTTATAACATCAGAGTTGCAGAAGTAAAGGTTTAAGTTGTCAAAACAACATTGAAAATATAAGTTGCGGAAGCATAAGTTCGAAAGGGTTTTCAAAACAATAAAGCGTAATAGTGTGGAAGCGGTTTAAGTAATTATCATTACATAACAAGTCAAATGTTTAAATGTTATCAAATGTGCTAAGACACTAAACTGATGCACAGACTCCATCCTAGCATCTTAGTTCTCGTGCGCGTGCCTTAGTTACATGAGAAAACATGCGAGTAAAAAGGGTCAACACAATGGCTGGTGAGAGCACATGTTTTTCATTAGCAGTAAACATCAAAATGTCTAAAGTAAATGTTTTTAAAATACATATCATTACAATACATTATCGATTGATAACTAGTCAATACAATTATATTATATGTGGGTTCGTACCGAAGTTGACAGTTGTGCCTCCCGCCATGTCCATCACAAGACAATGGCAAAGTGTGTTGGTCAATATTGTACCCATTCCGACCTCCAGTCAGGTTGGCCTCCTAGGCGCGATGGGTGGGGCTTTTAAGGCCCAAATAGCACTATCCAAGATTACCACGCTAGGCGCTCCACACTACTAACAATCCGAGGTGTGTTTGTGAGGACTTTGAGTTTGTGATGAGTGCCACACATATACATACAGTGATAAAGTGTTGGAAAATAAGGACTGATGAGCAAAATCACTGAAGCCGGACACTTGAATAAAACCACGGATAGACAAGCCACGGATGCGTCTCTTCCAACTGAAGAAATGCTTCAGTATCGGAAGCCTATCAGGTGAAGCTTCGCCAAAAAGAAGTGCCACTGAACTTATTTCCCTCAGAAGACACTAGCTGATCTTGACATCATTGGAAGACAACCATTGCATCGGAAGAAGTCAAATGACTCGGAAGACAATCTCCTCTTCCCAAATAACTGATTACTTAATTAGCTTCCGATGAATATCTTTCGAAAGAATAAACGCTGAACTCCAGTACATCCACTTCAACATCGGAAGACCTGAAGACTACTAAAGATTCTTGTTTCAGTTTTTGTTGACTTTGTATTTGTACTAGTCTGTTGTAGCAGTGTCTGTAACAATGTCAGCTATTTGTCTTATTATTTCTTGTCTTGTATCTCAGAATGTTTAGGTATTTAAGTCCCAACATTCTCTGAATAATTAAGGATTACTTCCCCCAAATTTCCTTGTGTTTTCTTGTCACACCCAGAGCCGGCGGGCTGGATCGACTTTCCCGTCGGGCGGAAGGTTCTCGGGGCGCGATATCGTTTGATAATCAAATAATCAGATTGTTTGCATAGCACATGATATATAAATGAGAAATGCTAATCATGACAATGATATAGAATTATAAAGTTAAATTAAAATGTTACGTTCATAATTTAACTAAGTAAATCTATCCAAAAGAATCAATGAGTTTCTATCTTGTAACTGTACAAGATCAACAAAAGATGATTCATTGTTTTGTCATTCAAATGTATGCTCGACACAAAATGTAGCTAGGTCTTATAAAAGTCCACTAGCTATGTTCCTGATGTCTGGTGACTAAACATGTTCGTCACCTGAGAAAACATGCATTTAAACAAAGTCAACACTAGGTTGGTGAGTTCATAACTTTAGTAATTGAAAACATTGATTTGTTCACATACGCATTCCCAATGTCATACTTGATTCTCGTTAATGTTTGATTCATTTGTTCGCACAATGGCCTCTCCATAGTTATATTTACAAGTAGTGTCTCATCCTATTAGCTATGCTTATATATAGGGCATACGTAGGGGAACAAGCCCCAGCCGACATCCCACCACATACCTAATAGAACTCAACACCACTTGCAATACAACTATAGATACCCATTTTCATCCCACATGTTCAACCCGTTTGATATTCACCCATTTGTTTGTGTTCATCACCCAATGTGTTATATGTAGAATAATGTAGTATGAGGGGTTTTAGGAAAATAGATTAATTTAATCTTATCAATGTTATTATTCTCTCACTTGCGGGGTTAACTGTTAGTCACTACTAATACTAGAAGTGTTAGTTAACCAATTGATATTTGTTCTCTGCTTGGAGTGCATAGAGCCTAAAAGGAATCCATTGTGATCCTCACGTAATCAGATCATAATGCATCCGATTTACCTCTACCACTTTAATGTTCCCATAGACTTCAACGAAACTACTACCAGTAATGTGACATGAGAGAAAGTAAATTCCTCAGTCTATCAGTCAATAGAATTGAAGGATTAATTACAATTATCACTGTAGATTAATATCACCATGTGTCGCTTACCAGACCCTGACTGTTGTTGCCCTGTCACCGGTCATACGTTACCGGCCAAATGATAAATACGATCAACATACCGTCCCTACCCACCGGAGGTTTGTCAAACCTATGGTACCACTATGCTATCGTCGGTTTAGTCACGTCAAACTAACTAGTAAACGATTCTTTGTGAGGGACTTACAATGTTAAACTTGAATACATGGCACATGATTGGTGTGATATAATACAGATAGTTCAATAGTAACCAATTGTTATTGTGTTCACCAATGTTGTTTGTTCTCAATGTTGTGTGTTATCGTTGTTTCTAACAAAGTTATATAAGAACTTGTCTTAATATACAATGTTAGTTGTTGTGAGAATGATGTTGTTATCATGAAGTTACGTTATCATGATTATCATTCCTATTTTTCCATAGGGTCACCCTGTTGCCACTACAGTGTTGTAAGAACTAGTCTTACTACACTTAGTTGGCTCAGGTGGTGGATGATGTCATGTGGACATGATCATCACTCCTGTTCTCATTGATGTTTGTTTCATGTTGTCCCGTAGTCTTCACCGAGTTATAAGCATAGTATTATAAGAACTAGTCTTATTACACTTAGCTAACTCCGGTGGTGAATGATATTATGAAGATATGTAATCTTCATATCATTCTTGTTTGTTGTTGTTATTGTCAGCATGTTAACATGTGATTATCTCTTTGTTCATTCATGTAAGAATACTATAATGTTATAAGATATAATCTTACAACTAGCATTATTCTATTGTGTTGATGATTCATAAGCTACATTATCATGTTTCATCCTAGATTTCTCTGTTATGTTATGATCATACGGGCATTCATACAATGATAAGCGATAATAAAGTCATACAATATTATCTAAATCATAGTATAAATGATATGTTGTACTAAAACTTTTAAGTAAATAAAAGATTTAGCATGTTTCTCAGCCCCAAGAGTTGAAATCAGTTAAGATTAAAAAAAGGGGCGTATGAACTCACCTTATAGTTATTGTGGTTGACTAAGTATAAACAAGAATGCACGCACTCGTTGTTGTACTTGATGTAGTTTTCACGATCCTGTATTGATTTCACGATGTTTGTAACTTATAAATATAAGTTATGAGTGTTTGTGTGTGTGTATGTGTTAGCCTCAAAGTTGGCTAACACTTGTAACATCACTGTATTTCAGGCACTTCATTACATAAATGTTTGTATTGTTAAAGCCTGATATGATAATTGATAATTACTATGGATTATTGGATGTTATTATTATTGGTATACATACTGAGAACATATAAGTATGAGCATAAACCATGGGAAGTCTAGTTGAAAAACTACTAGACAGAACCAGAGAGTTTATCGCAATTGAATTAATATGATATGGACTGTTGACTTGGAATGGTAGTGGTATGGGATTCTATAACCAAAGATAGGCAAGGATATAATAATGGTCCATCGAAGAGGTGGTGGGATGGCGGCTGAAGCAGTTGTGACTGACTTCTACGTATGCCCTATACATAAACCATCTTCGGTTTATCATGATTATATCAGTGTTGAGGCTTTGGTGAGGAGAATCCAAGGTTTTTGGATTGGAATGGAAAGGAATTATGAGTTTTATATTAGTTGGTTACTAAACATAGTCAAGGACACATGGTCATGGTTTATCGAAATGGTGGTGGGACGGTGGCTGGATAGGTTGCGACCTACTCCTACATATGCCCTATACATAAGCTTATTTCAGTCTATCATAGATGTGTCAGTGATATGGTTTAGTGGGATTTGGATTGGGAAATCATAATAATCAAAGTAATAAAATAATGAAAACATTATTGAAAATAATTACGCGATGGTGAGGTTACGAATATAATTTAAACGCGAATGTTATTTCAGAAATATTAACTTAATAATGTATTCGCGTGGGTGACGATTCACACGAATATAATTATTAGGAATAATATACTGAAATGGTATTCCATAAATCGTAAATCAAATCGAAATACGATACGAGCGCTGGATTCGAAAAGGTGACGATCTTTACGAATTCGTACGTGAGTAACGCGTTTTGACGAGATAACCGAAATAATATCTAACGATATTAAATTAAGAAAAAAAATAAATTTAAAACGTTTATTAGGAATTACAACTTTAGACGGATCCGAATAAATCGTTTTATATAATAAATAATTTAACGAAAGTAAACGAAATCATGTCATAAAAACAACTTTAGTTAAAATCATTTTATTAAAACGAAACTTAATTATTTAAACGTTTTATGTTTTAAATATAATATGCGAGAAGAACCGAGCATCTTATAATTTTTAACGCGTATTAAACGAGACCGAGCACACGGGAAAGATACGGAGTATACATATGGGAAGACACACCCATCCCTTTCATTTCCCACACTCCTACTCTCTCTCTAGAACATATTTCCGGCCACACTTTCTCTATCTAACTTCTCTCTAAGATTTCTCACTCGTTTCTCAACCATTTCAAGAGATCTTGGTGCCTAAACGTTCGTGTGATCGAGGAGAACAAGAACCCACGAAGATTTCGAGCATTTGAGTACGATTTGAAGGTAAATCGAGTAATTTTCTTTTTGGTTTTCTTCTTTAAACAACCGGTTATGATATTGAGCTTGTAAACACATTTTATCTCTTTAAAACCCTAAACCGAGTAGGTATAAAAGGGTAGAAATGGTAGGTTGGACCTGCAACAGGTAATGTCCGAAGATGATGATAATGAATAGGTAGTTCGCTTGGAAGCAGGTCGGGCGAACCTTGCTTGTGCTGAGAAAAAGGGATGGCCGAATCTTGGGGCTGGTCGAACCCTGCATGGCCGAACCTTGGCGTGCGAACCTTAGGGGCCACGAAGCTATGATCAGCACCGAACCCACATGTGAGCCACGAACCTTGCATGGCCGAACACATCATCACCGAACCTAGAACCTAAGGTTGCTGCGAACCTCTCTCGGCCGAACCTAGTGCCAGCCGAAGCTTCCATCCACGAACCAAGATGGGCCAAACCTTGGATGTTGGCCGAACCCTAGGGTGATGGAATCATGGCAGCGAACCTATGTTCTCAACGAACCCATGTTGCTGTGAAACCTTGGACAACCGAACCCATGCCGAACCCTAGCACCTTGGCAGTGAACCTATGACCTACGAACCCTAACCAGCTAACCTAAGGACCACGAAGCCTAGCTTACCGAACCTTAGAGTTGCTGGATATAGGAGCAGCAAACCTTTGGGCCTGTTGAACTTAAACTTGGCCTAGTTAGAGTTAAAGATAAATGAAGGAACAAGAGGATTATGTGTACCCACGCATGCATGAAAATTATAAGGACTACCACATTCTCTCTCTCTAAACATAAGTGTTAGAATTAAAGATTTGTGTACATTGAACATTTTATGTGAATAACCTAAGTATGATTTTCTTAAACTTAAGTTAGGTTTTAATAACTTAAATAATGGTGGTCAATTAAATTAATCATGCATGTATGTATGGATGTGTGTATGATGGAGGTTATCACCATTTAGCATACATATCCATGAGGGTGCACATGGAATCTCAAGACTTCTTTATCATCATTTGATAATAAAAACTAACAAGATTGAACTACATTGTAATGACGATCATTTATAAAATCTTGGGTATTTCATTTTAACTTATATTAAATAAACTAAGTTAACGAAACACTTAAAGATTAAAAGTAAACACTTATGAACACTCAATTGAAATGAAACGCATATACTTATGAACACAAATACGCGATAAATACAGGTTGTTGAAGTGTCTTTGATTTTACATACGTGAGCGCGCATTCTACAAACACTGAATCTAAGGAATTCAGGTGAGTTCTCATAACCTCCTTTTTAAATCATTTTGCTTTTAATCTCGGAGGTGGAACATGTATACCAGATTTAAAATATTATTTTGATAACACATGAGTGACACCTGGATTATCAATATGATATTCATATTATTGAATTATTATTAATTGTGGATTGATATGGATATTTGCATACTCCGTGAGTCATTGTTGGTTGAGTTGACTTCGGTCCTCTCCGATGATTGAATTGCCGTTGATTGAGTTGACTAAGGTCATCCACTGTGATTCCACTGTTGGTTGAGTTGACTACAGTCCTCCGCAGTGCATGTATTGACACTTATACTATTTAGGAATATCGTTGGTTGAGTTGACTGCGGTCCTCCGCGATGATTCCGCCGTTGATTGAGTTGACTGAGGTCCTCCACGGTAACTTATGTTGATATGATTATGGTGAATGTTGATTATTGGTTTGATGTGATTGGTTGAGTATATGTGGATAATTATTTGTGATTATTTGAATTATGTGTTTATTATGTATGTGGTTACTTGAATTGTTTGGAGGTTGTGTCTGTTGGGTTTTGGCAGCATTGGACTATCTCACAGGTGCACATGTGTAATTTTTCACTGAAATTATAAACTTTTATAAATACTTGTAAACATTTCTGAAACATAAAAACTTATGATTACTCACCAACTACTTCGTAGTTGACACTTGATTTTCTACATGTTTCAGGAAACGAAAAGAAGTAAGTAGAGAAGGGTAGCTCTACATCTTTTGGACTCATCACATAAGATCTTGGACTTAGCTGGATTAACTCGATCATTGGAGATTAGGATTTAGTTAATTTAGCTATGCCTTTTGAGTAATCATTGTAATTCATGGTTTTCATGTTTCAGCCGCACTGTTGCTCAGCCACACCCATGGTTTTCATGTCGGGTTCCAGTCACGGTTATTGGTGATTTTCGGTGATGGGGAGTGCTAGGGCTCGTTCTTGTTGTGCAAGGTTCGAGTGAGAAGGTTTTAAAACCGGTTATGCTATGGGTTCAACTAAAGGGTTGAAAACCCTAATTTTTCGTGATCTTTGCAACTCCATACCTCGAGTTTTGGTGGGTTTTACTCCAGATCAGTTGTACTTCCTTGTAGAGGAGATCAGGAGCTTCGTTTAGGCTCAAAGATGGAGTGATTTGGTGGAGTATTGAGGAAGATATGAGTCTTTTAGGGTATATATACTCCGAGGTTGTTCGGGTTCGTTTCGTTTGCTCGGCTTTCGTTTTCGTCGCGTTTCCGGCACGTTACGCGAGTGACTTATAAATTTAGATAAAATGGTATTATTTTTAAGTTTTAAAGGTTGTGATTCCTAATAAATGTTTTGTATTTATTTTCCTTATTTTATTATCGTTCGTATCGTTTTTAAATTTCGTTTCGTCAAATCGCGTCACCTTCGCGCGTATTCGTTCAAATCGTCACCCGAACGAACACGACGATGGTTTCACTTTCTGATTCTTGTTTTCAACTTTTCAGTCATCATTTCAGAACTTTAAACGCACATATATGTTTGTGTGAATCGTCACCCACGCAAACACACTGTCAGTAAACACACTGTCAGTTCGTTATTCTGAAAAGACACTACACTTATATTTTGAATTGTGTTTCCTAATTGACGGACTCAACTAGACCTGCTTGTTTTCATATTGGTCCCATTGAATTCACTTTGTTTTCATAGTGAGTTATCGACCATCCGATTCCTGTCATCTATGGATATCAGATCACAACCGATATGTTCTTGTCATTCATTTGTACACTGTTGTTTCTCTTGAGTTGTTGTAATAAATGTATTTAAGTTTTCACTTAACTACATACAATTGTTGTTTATCGTGAGTAGTTGAACTTACAGTGTTTATGTTTTCACTTAAACACGTACAACTGTTGTTTGTTATCTGAATTTTGTTATCATGCACACTATTTACACATTGTATTTACACACAGTAAATAGTGAAAGTACATGTACCGTACCATACGGACTTGCCGTAAGATCAGGTACTGGATGTCACATTTCTATCTTTTCTCTTCTCTCTTTCTAGGCAAGAAAACTAAAAAATGAAAATAACTTTGGGCAAAACTTTAGAGGGAGCTGAAACCAAAGCTTTGACTAAGTGTCTAAAGCCTTGTTCCTGGTAAAACATCTACTACTCAAGGTTCTTGTAATTCAACAATTGGTATCAGAGCCTTGTCCTTAGTCTTGGTATAACTATCAAGACTAAAACTCAAAGCTCTTACTGATATCTTGTTGTTTTTAGTTTTCTGCATTCTATCTTTTCTGTCTTTCTGTTTTCTTTAAATCTGTAGGAGTTTGATTTTTAAACTAAACTGCGTTCAAAAATCATTCTAACAAATCACTTTGAGAACTCATCACTCACTGATTTGCTCATAAATATTTTTGAACTAATGGCAGAGAAATTCACCCTTGACCCCCATAACACTATTTCTGCCATGAAGCCGCCAATATTGGTTAGGCATCAATATAACATTTGGCAGAGGCGGATGTTACACTTCCTGTCCAATAATCATACAGGATGTTGGAAGTCTGTCATGCTCGGACCGCATAAACCAACGGTCCTGGACACGGAAACCGGAGACGATGTCCCGAAAGATCCTCGAAACTACACTAAAGAGGATTACCAGAAGTTGGAGCTTGATGCAAATGCACATGCTCAGTTGGCTATGGCCCTTCCTAATGAAATATACTCTGGTCTTCTTCACCATGAGTCTGCAAAAGATTTGTGGAATGCTCTAAAAGAGCAATTCGGTGGCACCGAAGATGTTGTGGCTAATACCAGGGAAATATTAGCTCAACAATACGAGACATTCTCCCAATTAAATAATGAGTCACTGACTCAGCAGTTTAAACGATTCACTTCTCTCTTAAGTGAATTAAAACTAGCTGGTCAAGTGTACCCCTTGTCTCTGTTCTGGACCGCTTCTTGAGATCTCTACCTGAAAAATGGGAAACCTATTCCATTGTTATGAGATCCTCTCCAGACTTTAGCAAACTCTCGCTTACCCAACTTCATGGTAAGTTGCTCACCTTTGAGCTAGAGATTGACTAGAAAAGAAAACTAATAAAGTCTGGTAAATCAACTGAAGAGTATGTTCAAGGGAACACAGCTCTTCTGAGTCATAACTCTGAATCAAATGATGAGGGTTATAATTAATATATTGACATAACCACTGGCATCACCTCTTCTTCTTCCTGTGATTACCACTCTCCTATTTCTGATCATCTGTGCTTTATCATGGATGATCTCCATCAAGTTCTAAGTGATGACTTGGAAGAAATGGACATTCTTCACCAACTGGCCCTCTTGAGCATTAGAACAAACAAGTTCTACAAGAGGACCGGAAGGAAGTTTCCTGGTATTCAAGGGAAAACCAGGTTCAGCTTAAATGAGGCTAAGGTCCAATGCTATAGATGTCATGGCACTGGACACTTCGCCAGGGAATGTAAAAATGCTCCCAACTCAAATTCTTCACCGTATGTGACTTTCCCTAACTCACAATCACATACTTCCTCTGCACCTTTTTCTTCTTCTTTATCATCTTTCAGAAGGCACAACAATCTTCAGGAGTCAGCACATGTTGTGCAGACCCCTACTCCTACTAATGTACGATTTGTACAAGCTGCCAATGGTAGCATGTATCAACTCACTCCTGCATCTCTTCAAATTGTTGCACCACCCTCTTCTCAAATAAATATACCAGGCTCTACTGTTCAATCTTCTTCCTCCAGTCAACCGGCTCTCTTTACCCAAGAGTATGTCGACTGGAGCAGCTTGCCTGAAGATGTAGGCTATGCCCTCATCACCTCCAAACCAACACATCTCGCTCTTATGGTTGTTGGTGACAACTTATACCCTTCTGAACAACCTGCTGCAGACACTCCTGATGCACAAGTATCTTCTTCCACTCTAGAAAAACTATGTGCCGATGCATGCATAGAGGCTTTTGCAAAAATAAAGAAAGCCAATGTATTGCTTCAACAACAAAATCAGGAGTTGGAGCAACTGCTTTATAATAAAAATTCTGAAACAGAAAAATTAATAAAGAATAAAGACAGTCAAATTTCTGTCCTAGCGACTGAAAAGTCCAACCTACAAGCTCTATTTGATTTGCAAAATGAAAAATATGCAGCTTGTAGAGATGAATTGTCTCAGACCAAGGTTAGCTGTGACAAGTGGGTTGAATCCTGCAAAGGGTTCAAAATGCTTTTAAGTAAGCAAGTTCACAGCAAGGCCAAATTTGGAATCGGGTTTAATCATACTAATCCTCCAGAGGACTACACGCCGATTGACAATAAAATAAACGAGACTGATTCTGAGCCCATTTCCACCACCTTTCTTCTGGATGAAATTTCATCCATTACAATCACACCTCCAAGAGTGTACCAACCCCCACAGTTTCTGTTGATACACATTTATTGTCCCTAGTTCAGTTTTGTAACTCTTATCATGTAAATGTTCAAAGTATTAATGGAAGTTGTCTTTATATATGATTCATAATGTTTATTACTTTTGATTATTGTCTATTAATGTTTATCTATTTAGTTGATCTGATTATAAACTGAATTGAGTATGAAGTCTACTCATTCGGCGAATGACTCTAGAATGAAGTCATTCGCCGAATGAATATTATAGCGAATGTCTGATTTCAGAATGAGTCATTCGCCGAATGACTCATTCGAATGATGGCTCATTCGAGCTTAGTCATTCGCCGAATGAGCTGCTTCGGCCACTCATTCGGCCGAATGACTACAGCCTATAAATAGAAGTTCAAATCATTTCAACCTTAACTTTTCAGAACCCCTTGTCTTCCCTGAGTCTTCAGTGTCAAAACCCTAGAAGATCTGAACGGTTCTTTATCATCCAAGTTCGATTCTCAACCCGTGGTGTTCGATCATTGCTTCCAAGTTGTTTCCACAGCCTCGGATCACCACGGTTCCTGTTGGTTTCGATTGGAAAGCCCTGGAATAGGATTCCGCACTATCCCAGAGGTTGTCGAGTAGTTTTCTATTGGATTCGGATTGTTTCCGAGCTCCCGATCGGTCCAACAAAGTGGTATCAGAGCATTGGCTCTTGATTCTACTCGATTTCCACTCAAAATCAACAGATCTGAGATTCCCAAAACCCTGATTTTCATAACTTCCAAAAACCCTATTTTTCTTGCTTCCCAAGTCACTATTTCATTGAAATATCAAGTGTTTTTGTGGTTTGTTTGATCTGATTCCTTCCCAATTGGTTTGTTATCATGTCTTGAAGTTCTGTACAAGATTTGGTGGTTAGATCTGGTCAAAATCGCAAGTTATCACGATTTTCGTTGTCAAAAACCCCAGATCGCCGAATGACTCTGGCGGCCGAATAAGTTCAGCCGAATAGCCCCTCATTCGCCGAATAGGTCTCATTCGGCGAATAGCTCCTTCGCCATTCTCGTTCGCCGAATAAGCCTCATTCTTCATCCTCATTCGGCGAAAGACCTCATTCGATCTGCCATTCGCCGAATAGGTCATTCGACTCACTCATTCGCCTGTCGTCATTCTCAGCTTCCATTCGCCAGTTTCAAGTCATTCGGCCCCCGACATTCGCCCAAATATCAGTCATTCGCCAGTCATTTTTGAAATTTTTCTAAGTGTTGAATCCTATTACTTCTGATCAAATGGAGGATCTAGCACTCATGGCTAATCAAAACCATCGCATTCAGACTCTCTTGTTGACAGAGAATGAAACCGGGAACTCAAACAAAGCTCCTAAGTTGTTGACTTTAGATGACTATCCTCACTGGAAGTATCGATTTGAGATTCACATCAATGGAGTGGATACAAATCTGTGGATGATGATAGAGGGAGGATATTTGAGACCTTTAAACGAGGATGGTACTCCTATGCTTGTTACAAGGATGACTGAGCCCCAAAGGAAGCTGTATGACTATGAGAAGAAAGCTTATGCCATTTTGTCACAGTCCATTGCTACAGACATCTTTCATCAATTTAGACAGTTTGCTTCTTCTAAACAACTCTGGGATGCTTTGCAACAAAGATATGAAGGGAATGATGCATTGAAGAGCATTAAGTCTAAAGCTTTAAGGAAAGAGTTCAACAGTTTTATGTATGTGGGTAATGAGTCCCTTGATGAGTTGATTGCGAGGTTCTATCATCTGTTGAGTGAGTTGTTCAATCACGAGGTCAAAACTACAACTCAAGAGAAGATTCAGTGTTTAGCAGATGCACTACCTCCAAAGTGGGAGTCCTTCTTGATGGTACTTAAGCAAAATCAGATGATGGCTCATATGGACATCAATGATTTTATTCAGAAGTTGAAGGAACAGGAGATAGAGAACAAGTGGAAGGCCAAGAGAGTTGTGCAAGTTCAAGATCCTTCTCTATACTACTCCACTCCCACAGTTGATAAATCTACAACTCATGCTCCTCTGAAAACTGCTTTTGTATCTAAAGCATCTGAAGCCCCATCTGCAGCTCAGATGCACTTTAGCCCATCTTCTTCATCTAGCTCACAACAGGAGTATCATCAGCCTACTGCAAGTCTGAAAACAGAGAACTTTGATAAGGTCACAGTTGAGATTGCTAAAGAGCACATGGGTCTTTTGTCAACATTGGTTAGTTCATATGATGGATTAGTTGCTGGTCAGATCGGCAATCCATATTTGACCAATGATGACTACTCTCAGATTGATCCTGATGATATGGAAAGAATTGACATCATGTGGGCATTGGCTAGTGCAGTTAGAAGAGCTAAGGAGTTTGTGAAGAGGACCGGGAAAGACATAAATCTAAACAAAGAGTCCAAGTTTGGATTTGATATGGCATCTGTTACTTGCTACAACTGTGGTGAGAAGGGTCACTTTGCCAGACAGTGCAAGCAGCCTAAGAAAGCTGGAAACAAGAACCCATTTCAGCATCAGAAGTCAGCCCCTGCTAATTCTGAAAGGCGATTAGTTCCTATTGATTCTCCTTCACCAGCTGGATCTTCATCTTCTGGTAGTAAAGCCTTGATGGTTCAACAAGATGAAGGGGTAAACTGGGACTTCAGATTCAATGCTGACAAGGAAGATCAAGATAAAGCATGTGTAGCAGAGATTCAGAATTCTGAAGATCTTGATGAAGAAAGCAGTCAGGAAGATTCATTAGTGATTGATGACAAGACATCAAGTTCAGAATCAGACAGTTTGACGGATTCTGACACTCAAGAATCTGATTGTGAAGCTGATGACTCTTCAACTCAATTTGCCTTAATGGCAAATTCTTCTGCTTCTACTGATTCTTCTGAGCAGGTATACACTGATTGTTCATCTTCTCAATCTGATTGTTTCAATTGTGTTGATCTTAGGAGTAAGGTTCTTGCCTATCAGAAGCATAACAGTGATCTGATGACCGATCTCGACCTGTGCATTGAAGCTAACAAAGTTTTAAAATCTAATGAAAAAGATTTTCAAAATAAAATTGATCTTTTAAATCGACAATTGCATGAGGCTGAGATCGCAGTTCTGAACAAGCAAGATGCTATAACTTCTTATCTCAATACCATAAATGAGATCAAGAAGAAATTAGCATTAGTTGAATGTGATTATGAGACTTTAGGTCAGAAGCTCAAGAGCTATGAAAGCTCGTCTTATATTATTGAGCACATGATCAGTAGGGGTACTGATCAGGGGAAGGAACAGGTTAATTATCATTGTTGTCCTCCACCCATCCTCAATGCCTTTGTCAATACTCCAAATGACAAAGATGTAAAGGATTTTCAAGTTACTACTCCGTTAGTAATTGATCCAGTCTGTCTGAACACAAATCAGAGTTTATCACAGACTCAGGAATCAAGGGTGGATGGCATTGTTGAAGATTGGGTTTCCGATTCTGAGGATGAATCAGAGAATTCACCTAAGCATAGTACTTCTCAGAATCAAACTCCTATTGTCATGAAAGGTGACCGAATCTCCAATTCAAAGATTTACAAAGAATTATGCTTTGTTAAAGCTTCACAGGGGTCTGAAGCTAATTGTGCTACCAAATCAGCTCAGTTTGGTAACAAAGGAAGGAAGGGTTTGGGTTTTGAGCCAGATTGTTAGAAATCAAATGTTTTTAAATCAACTAAAAAGTCTTTTTCAGATTTGAAACATTTTCATAAAAAAGGTGATAAAGTCTGTTTTGAGTGTGGTGAACCAGGGCATATTGTGAGGTTTTGTCCTCAGTTGATTAGACCTAAGGTTGTCCCTTTCAAAAACTTAAAGTCTGCTTTACCAAAACCAGTAAAATCTGTGCCTAAGTCTTTTCAGCAAAAATCTACATCTCACACTCAGTCTAAGATTTCAGACAAGGGAAAGGGAAAGTTGGAAACTTTGGTTGTTCCAAATGGGGTTAAAATTAACCAATCAACATCATCATCCATTTATCTGAAAACCTCTTTTGATAAAAATGCAATTTGGAAAGTCAAATCATCTGAGGAGTCTGTTACACAAATTTCAGATAAACCTATTTCCAAGGGAAAATGGATCGATGTTTGGATCCGAGACTCAATGGGTCAACCCAAGACTGTAAAGGCTTGGGTTCCCAAAGTAAACTAATTGTCTCTTTATTGTGCAGGTTGCCCCAAAAGCTGGAGTGAACAGCAATTGGATCGTTGATAGTGGGGCTTCCAGACACATGACTGGTGATATTTCTCTGCTCACCAATGTGAACGCAATTCGAGGTGGCTATGTAGCTTTTGCTGGAGACAAGGGTGGTTTCATTACGGGAGAGGGTATCTTGACAAATGGACAGGTTTCATTCGATAATGTCAGATATGTCAAACAGCTGGAAAACAACCTCTTGTCAGTCTCTCAGATTTGTGACAAAGAGTACAAGGTTCTATTTGATGACTCAAAGTGTTATATTCTCAATCAAGGTGTGCAGATACCTGAAGATTGGATTTTAATGTCTGCTCCAAGAAAACAAGACTTGTATGTTCTCAATATGGCCACAGCTTCAACTACATCCTCCACAGCTTCATGTTTTATGACAAAGGCAACTGAAAAAGATTCAATCCTTTGGCATAAGAGGATGGGTCATTTGAGTTTACGCAAGATGAATCATCTGGTACACAACAGTTTGGTTGAGGGAGTTAGCTTGAAAAATTTTAAGCTGTCTGATATCTGTGTATCATGCAAGAAAGGAAAGCAGTCTAAGCAGTCTCATAAGCTGAAAAAGTATCATTCAATCAATGTTCCTCTTGAGCTTCTCCACATGGATTTGTTTGGTCCAGTAAATCGGAAGAGTATAGCTGGAGATCAATACTGCCTTGTTATCACTGATGAATACTCCAGATACTCTTGGGTTTTCTTTTTGAAGGAGAAATCAGAAACGTTTGATTGCATTCAAGTTCTAGTTAATAAACTTGAATCGCTCTATAAGCTCAAGATTCGTCAGTTTAGAACTGATAATGGAACAGAGTTCAAAAACCACAACATGGAGAATTTTTGTAATGCAAGAGGCATTGTGCAATAGTTTAGTGCTCCATATGTTCCACAGATGAATGGTGTTGCTGAACGAAAGAATAGGACATTGATTGAGGCTGCTAGAACTATGCTTGCTGATTCTTCTCTACCGGTTCAGTTCTGGAATGAAGCTGTTGCCAATGCTTGTTACACATTGAACCGGGTTCTTATTGTAAAGAGACATGGGAAAACTTGTTTTGAACTGCTTCATAACAGAAAGCCAAATCTTAAGTATCTAGAACCATTTGGTGCTCCATGCACTATGCTCAAGAAACATGAGCAGGGCAAGTTCAATGAAAAGGTGGAAGAAGGGTACTTTCTTGGGTATAGCACTCCAAATAAACGAGTTTACAACATTGCAACTCATAATGTGGAGGAGTGGTACCATGTGGATGTTCAGAAATATACAATGCCCCCACCAGGAAAAGGGCCAGATTGGATGTTTGACTATTCCAGTCTTTTTGACTCATTCAATATGCCCCCCATGTACTCAGATGAAGATGTAGCTGTTCAGATGCTGTATGATGTACAGAATGCTCCCGATGCTACTTTTCAACCTACATCTACATCTGGTCCCTCTACACAGATAAATGATGACAGCTCAGACACAGACGATAATCCTCCAGCTGCTCCTGAACCAGTTGTTGATAATCTTGTACCTGGTCTTGAGGATTTGAATTTGAATAACTTAGATCCTGAGGTTGAGGTTCCTGCACATCCTGTTGGAAGAATCAATCGAATTCATCCTCAAGACAACATTATTGGGAGTCCTTTAGATGGAGTGAAGACTAGAAGTCAGATTTCTTCAGGTGGTCTTGCAGACATTCTTGATTTTGCAGATGTAAGCTTTTGTGCTCATTCCTGCTTTATATCTCAAGTGGAACCGCGTACCGTCACTGAAGCCCTCAAAGAAGAATCATGGGTAGACGCCATGCAAGAGGAACTTTTACAGTTCAAGAAGTTAGGAGTCTGGCAACTAGTTGATAAACCCAAAGGTGCAAAAGTCATTGGCACTAGATGGGTTCTTCGTTGCAAAAAGGATGATCACGGGATAATCGTGAGAAACAAGGCTCGTCTGGTGGTTCAAGGATTCAGACAGATAGAAGGATTGGATTATAATGAGGTGTTTGCTCCGGTCGCTCGTCTAGAAGCCATTCGTATCTTTCTGGCTTATGCATCCTTTAAAAAATTCAAGGTCTATCAAATGGATGTAAAGAGCGCGTTCCTTCACGGGGTTATCAGTGAAACAGTGTATGTCAATCAACCTCCCGGATTTGAAGATCCATTGCATCGTGATAAAGTCTACAAGCTAGACAAAGCATTGTATGGATTACATCAAGCTCCGAGAGCGTGGTACGAGACACTTTCCACTCACCTTCTGAACAACGGGTTCAGACGAAGTGTGATTGACTGCACTTTATTCATCCGTGAGAAGGACAGTGATTTACTTTTGGTACAAGTATATGTGGATGACATAATCTTTGGATCTACTAATGATAATCTGTGCAAGGACTTCGAGAAGGTTATGAAAGAAAAATTCGAAATGAGTTCGACGGGAGAAATGAAATTTTTCTTGGGTTTGCAGGTGGATCAGTCTGAAGCAGGGATTTTTATTCATCAAACCAAATACGTTGGTGACATTCTGAGCCGGTTCAGTATGTCTGATGCGAAGCCTGCTGGTACCCCACTGGCGATTAATCACGGGATTACTCCAGATGAAAAGGGGGAGTTAATTGATGCCACTCTGTACCGGGGAATGATCGGATCTCTCATGTATCTTACTACTTCTCGGCCAGATATTATGTTTGCCACTTGCTTGTGTGCACGTTATCAATCCAAACCAAGAGTATCTCACCTGATTGCTGTCAAAAGGATTATGCGTTATCTGAAGGGTACACCGGAACTTGGCTTATGGTACCCTAATGATGATAACTTTGAGCTTACTGCATATAGTGATTCAGATTATGGTGGATGCAAAAGAGATTTCAAGTCAACATCTGCGGGATGTCAGTTCTTTGGAAACCGATTGGTCACCTGGGAGTGCAAGAAGCAGACGTCGGTGTCTACTTCAACCTGTGAAGTTGAATATATTGCTGCTGCTAGTTGCTGTTCACAAGTCATCTGGATTCAACAGCAACTCAGGGACTATGGGTTACATTTTTCTAACACTCCTATTTATGTTGATAACACTGCCGCCATTGCTGTCACTAAAAATCCAGTTCAGCACTCCAAAACCAAACACATCGACATAAAATATCACTTCATACGTGATTGTTTTGAAAAGAAATTAATCGATGTGGTTAAGATTCACACAGATCACCAAAAAGCCGATCTTTTTACTAAAGCTTTTGATAAACCCAGATTTTTATATCTGTTATCGGCTAATGGTGTTTTCCAAAAGGATGAAGTTCAATCCTCATCTGAGTCTAACAAATGATCATCATTTTACTTAGATAGTTTTGTTTATTTTATTTCAGTATTTTCATTTTCTCCTGTACAGTTATCTTTTATTATTAAAAACACAAAAAGATTTTCTATTTTTAGGTTTTTAGGGGGAGATATAGAAAATTTGAAAAACCAAAAACAATAGAAAATTTGAAAATCCAAAAACAATAGAAAAATTAAAAATGAGATAGTCCTGATTAATAAAATAGTACATTGATTTCATTATGTCATATAAGCAGAAATAAATGCATGAACTAAAATCACAAAAGAATGATGATGGGATGTACTGATAGGCTGGCTATACAAAATAAATAAACAACTTATGAGAACTTAGAAAGTTTGATTTGTGGGATCCATCTTATTAAGGCTTTTGAGTGAGAAATGGTTCTTGATTCAAATCAAGCATACACCTGTCATCATGGAATCAAATGAGGTTTCATTCAAAGAAAAATAAAGGCAAGCTGGTATTAAGCTTGAGGAAAATCAAAGACAAGCTGGTATTAAGCTTGGTCAAGAAAAACTAAAAACAAGCTGGTATTAAGCTTGAAGAAAACCTAATGCAAGCTGGTATTAAGCTTGAGAAAAACTTAAACTAATAAAGTTCGATTCCATACATGTGCCATATTGCTGGGACGGAGCTAGCTGAAGCCATCCATTTGGATAGAACAAGAAAAACACAAAAAGATAATAAATGATTGAATCTTATTGAATTCATGATGACTGGTATTAAGATATGCTGAAATGAGTTTTGAACTGATTTTGATCTTGATTGATGAAATGAATTGGGGAACTCAATCAGAAAATATGAGTGATCATTTAGTTTGTTTAAGAGTTGTGTATTGTTCAGTTTAAAATTTGGACAAATATATCAGTAATCGTATCAAAATGAAATTGTGTTTGAAGTGAAGCATTCATTGAATGCTATATGATATGATCAGAGATATGTGTTATCTTATTAATGGGCTTTTCACAAAAATATGTGTTTATTTGCTTTTAATTTGTGTTTGTACAGTTGTATGGTTGTTTCAGAAAAATACAAAAAGATTTTCTATTTTCAATTTTGTTTTAGATGATCATTGGTAGATTCGGATGTCTGTCATATCTGAATCCTGAACCAACTAGACATATCTTCATAATTGGTTAAAAGTTTGGTGCTCATAATGTCAAATTTTTAAAATTTTGGAGTTTTGGAGAAGTTCATCTCTCATTCGTACTAATGAGAGGCAGAATGGACTCATTCGGCCGAATGAACTCATTCTGAGAATGAGTCATTCGACCGAATCAGTTACACAGGATAAACTTCATTCGACGAATGAAGAGTGTCGAATGTCTCATTCGACATTCTCATTCGGCGAATGAACATTGTCGAATGACTCAGTCGCCACTTTCATTCGGCGAATAAGACTGAAGTCACATGACCTTTCGCCTAGCTCATTCGGCGAATGAGGAGAGGCTATATAACTATCTTTCGGCCGAAAGAGGGTCATTCGACCATTTTCTCTTTCGCGATTTCAGACAAACCCTCTTTCGGCGAAACACACACAGTGCTCTCTTACTTGATTTTCTTTGATTGATATTGATCCTGCTTCTAATCATCGATTTATACTTCTTCTCAGGTATATGGAGATCAAGTTTCAGTCCATTCCAACCATGAAATCATGACAAATCGATTATCACTTAGGGTTTTAGGGTTTTAGAAATCGCCTAAGGAATAAACTGTAAAAACGAACCTAAAACTCAAAAAGTCAAGTATTAAAAGGGTTAGTCGGTTGATTCTGAGGGTTGTTCAACAGGTTTTATGGACTGATTTGAGATTTTGAAAAAGGGGATTTTGAACTCAGATTATACGCCGAATGTCGTCATTCGGCGAATGACTCATTCGGCGAATGAACATCATTCGACGAATGGCTCATTCGACGAATGACCAGTCATACTCATGTCTCATTCGACGAATGAGAGTCATTCGACGAATGAACCTCATTCGACAATTGACTCATTCGAAAAATGGTGTTCATTCGGCATATCAGTTAACAGTTAATCTGATTTTTGATGAATTTCAGTGTTTTGATTGAATATCTCGTACTGACATGTTTATTTCTTGTGTTATGCAGTATGGCAGGATACAAATCTGTTCCTAAGCACAACCAGCTGGCTCTGACAGCTTCTGGTTTCAATGAGAGGATTCTTCTACTCGAGGCTGAGAATGCTCGCCTCACTGGACTTGTCGAGGGTTCAAAGGAGGGCACTCCTAGACTTGAGGGGGTAGAGGATCGTTCCGATGATTCAGACAAGCAGGTGGACGAGGAAGATGAAGAAGAGTCTGATGAGGAACAAGTTGATTATGAGGATTCCGAGAAGGACGAGGAATCAGATGAAGATGATGAAGATGATGATGATGACAAAGATGGATCAGGAAGTGGGTCTGGAGAATCATCTGGCACTGATGATGATGATGATGATGATGACAACAATGATGATCAAGCTCCTCCCACTTCTGAGATCGGTCGAAGAAGGCAAATGACAAGAAAGCTCAGGCTCCTCCTCCTTCATCTCCATCAAAGACAGCTGAGCCAGAAGCTACTGAGGAAGTCCAAGCTGTGCCTCTGAGACGTCAACTGGACGAGACACTTACCATGATTTTGGACGCTCAGGGCATTATACAGCACTCAGTGAGCTATGACAAGGAGGAGGGTGAGATCATACATTGCCTATCTAAAGAACAGATAGCCGAGCTATTCAGGTTAAATCCTGACAAGGTTGTTACTGATGACACCTCAGTTCCCAGTTTTGAAGAGCCCGAACCAGAACCCTTCGATGATATAGATGAGGTTATTCTGGAAGACATCACAGAAGAAGAATATCCAAAGTATACATCGGCCGAGGACGAGCTACCTACCTTTACTGAACCATTTGATCAAGAAACGGAGGATCTCTTGGTCAGATATCTGGAGGAACAAGTCGAGGCAAGCAAAGCTGAGGCCGATGATCAAAAGAAAAGAAAAGAGGAATGGGCTGCCTACTGGGAGGTGTTGAAGAAACAGAGCACAGAGAAGATGCCAGACACGCACAAGAAGGTTTACAGGACCAAAGGCTATAAAGCCGGAGGTCAGATACTCAGCTGGGCATACTTCCATGATCTTGGGTGCTATGCGGTGAAGAGAGAGAATGGGATCGATTACTTCAAACACCCACATGATTTCAAGACGTTGCCTGGATTCGAAGTCAATCAACTAGCACGTCTGAACATGCTCTACAGTGAAGACTCCGGGATGTCTGCTTGGTTTTCTCGACAGATCAAGTATGAATACCGAAAGAGATGGGTGAACTTTCAACCGCAGCTGCCGGAAAGATACTACTTGCCAGAGATTGATGGGGATACCAGAAAGCATAAAGTGATCCTGAAGTGGCTTCCCCCTAGAGTCTTGAAGAAGATTCCTCTACGGAAGATGCGTCAAGACTTTATGGATGGCTTCCGATGGTGGTACTATGACGGGAGAACAGGTGAAGCTGTGATTGTACTCTGCAAAGACAAGAAATGGGAAACTGTCAGAATTTTTTATCCCATGTGGCTAACGAACCTGTCTCAGAAAGATGTCCAAGCTTTATTTAGGAATCAGATCTTCTTTGATGTTCCTGACATGGTTCAAGCCTTGCAGTTTATGAGAGTTATCCGTCTCTGCAGCATTTTCAAGATACACGCTGGAGCAGATTGGAAAGCGATTTCAGCAAAGTATTTTAAGAAAGAAGCTTCCAAGAGTTGAACTAGGTCCAAGGGGGAGTTTGTTGATACACGTTTATTGTCCCTAGTTCAGTTTTGTAACTCTTATCATGTAAATGTTCAAAGTATTAATGGAAGTTGTCTTTATATATGATTCATAATGTTTATTACTTTTGATTATTGTCTATTAATGTTTATCTATTTAGTTGATCTGATTATAAACTGAATTTGGTATGAAGTCTACTCATTCGGCGAATGACTCTAGAATGAAGTCATTCGCCGAATGAATATTATAGCGAATGTCTGATTTCAGAATGAGTCATTCGCCGAATGACTCATTCGAATGATGGCTCATTCGAGCTTAGTCATTCGCCGAATGAGCTGCTTCGGCCACTCATTCGGCCGAATGACTACAGCCTATAAATAGAAGTTCAAATCATTTCAACCTTAACTTTTCAGAACCCCTTGTCTTCCCTGAGTCTTCAGTGTCAAAACCCTAGAAGATCTGAACGGTTCTTGATCATCCAAGTTCGATTCTCAACCCGTGGTGTTTGATCATTGCTTCCAAGTTGTTTCCACAGCCTCGGATCACCACGGTTCCTGTTGGTTTCGATTGGAAAGCCCTGGAATAGGATTCCGCACTATCCCAGAGGTTGTCAAGTAGTTTTCTATTGGATTCGGATTGTTTCCGAGCTCCCGATCGGTCCAACAGTTTCCTACGTTTGTTTATCCCACTGAAACTAACGTTGAGAAACAGGAGGAAACACCCTTGGAGAGTGATCATAATAAGAATACTTCTGAACAAACTGAGATTGCTCCAACCATAAGCTCTACTCAAAGTTCGGAAGGTACAAGTCTTCTTAAAACCTCTGATAATCATGTTGCCCGCCTTGACAAAGGAAAGAGGCCCATGATTGACATCAGATTTCCTTCTTCTCGTCCTCATCCCCCTTATCCAATAATGAAGGCAAATAATCTTTTCATCCCCAATTACTCCTCTCTGTCTCCTGCTTGTCTAAGATGTTTTAAGTATAATCACACTACTGAAAACTGTTGGACAAAAACTCCCTTGGAGAAAGCAAGAGAAAAATTAAATGCTGAAAGATTAAAAGCCGAACAGGGTTCTTCAACTAAAGGAAAATTTCCCAATAAAGTGAAGAAATCAAAGAAGGCTAATAGATTTTCAGCAAACATTTCAATAAGATCTGACTCTCATCCATCACCTCACTCATCATCTCCTTCACTTGCTTCACCCGGGCTTTCTAACCTTGGAACACCACCTTCTTATTCCATGATGACTCCTGCTGCCCATTCTTCTGCTGATGTGAATCCTCCTTCCGTGGATTCACAAATCAATATCTTGCATCAAAATCAGCAACAGCTGACACTGATGATGCAGAAATTGATGAATAAATCTCAGCAAAACAAATAAACATCTTCTCTTTCTTCTAAAAATAAAATAAGACCCATATCTAACCTATTGCAATTAAATTGTCATGTGTAGAGATCTTCTTCAAACCAAAGTCATCTATGATACGTGGACAGTGGAGGCTCTCGGCACATGACAGGATGCAGATCCATTTTAAATAACTTCATTCCAAAGAATGGAGGAACTGTTTCCTTTGGAAATAATGCAAAAGGTTGGATAGTAGGGTCTGGTTCTGTCCTGAGTGGAAAACTGCGCTTTTAGGATGTTAGTTAGTTGAAAATCTCAAGTTTAATCTCTTGAGTGTTTCTCAACTAGCTGACAAAGACTTTAGTTCATTTTTCACCAAGGACAGTTGCAAAATTCTATCTCCTGAAATAAAATCAAAAATAAAGATCTTAATTGATAAACACACCTTGCTTACGGCTAAGAGAAGTGGAAATGTCTACATTGTAGACATGACCACTGACTCACAAACACCATCTCCTACTTGTTTGATAGCCAAAGCATCAGCTTCTGAAACCGCTCTCTGGCACAGAAGATTTAGTCACCTCAACCACCAATCTCTTCATAAGATTTCTTCACTTTCTTTAGTAAGAGGATTACCTTCCAAAGAATTTCACTTTGAAGGTCAATGTGAATCTTGCTTAAAGGGAAAGCAACATAAAACATCACATAAGTCTATTGAGGAGTTCAAAACAACTAACTGTCTCAATCTACTTCACATGGATCTTTTTGGTCCAGTAAAGGTAGCCAGTTTGGCAAGAAAGAGGTACTGTTTAGTTGTTGTTGATGAATACTCAAGATTTTGTTGGACCTTCTTTCTCTTCAAAAAAGATGAGACTTCTGACAAAATAATTGCCCTTATCACCCAACTTGAAAGACAATTTGGTCTTCCAGTTAAAACAATAAGGAGTGATAATGGGACTAAATTCAAGAACCAGGTTCTTGACAAGTTCTGCATCACTAAAAGAATCCTCAGGCAATATATTGTTCCTAGAACTCCCGCTCAAAATGGAGTTGTGGAAAGAAAGAATAGGACACTTATTGAAGCTGCAAGAACTATGCTTGCAGATTCATGATTACCTTTATCCTTCTGGGCCAAGGCAGCAGACACTGCTTGCTATGTCTTGAACAGAGTTCACATTGTGAAGAGACATAACAAGACTTCCTATGAAGTCATTCATAACATAAAGCCTCTCATCTCTTCCTTTAAAGTCTTTGGGTGTCCGTGTTTCATTCTGAACACAAAAGACTCTTTATCAAAGTTTGCTGCTAAAGTTGACTCTGGATATTTTGTTGGATATTCTCAGACCTCTAAGGCTTACCGAGCTTTCAATCTCAGGACTAAAATTGTTGAGGAAACTATTGATGTTAAATTCAATGAGTCTGCATCAACCTCATCCTTCCCTTCTGCTACTGATGACCTCTTCGATCTTGAAAGCTTCACTTACATCTCTTCTACCCCTTCTTCTGCTACCTCTTCAGAATCTTGTCAAACTTCTGAAGATCTATCCTCTCTTGAGGAGAGTTATGTCTCTAAATTCTTCACCTCTCTTCCTTCTCATAAAATAAATTCTCAAGACCAAGATGAACAGATTTCTACACTGTTATCCCCAACCTTGGATAACATACCTGTAGATGTTCCTGTACATGGTCATGCTTCCCCTTCAGAAAATTCTCCTGGCCCCACTGAAAACTCACCTTCTTCCGATGCTGCTTCTTCAAATAATTGTTTGGAGATCTACATAAAGGTGTTCAAACTAGAAGCCAGATTTCGAACTTTTGCCTTCATGCAGCCTTCCTGTCCCAAGTTGAGCCTTCCAAATATCAGGAAGCTCTTAAAGATAATAATTGGGTAGAGGCTACGCAAGATGAACTGTTACAGTTCAAAAGGCAAAACGTTTGGACTCTCTTCCCCTTGCCGGTAGGAAAATACCCTATCGAGTATTCAGAAATAAAATAGATGATAGAGACATTGTGATCAAAAATAAAGCCCGATTGGTAGTTCAAGGTTACTGCCAAGAGGAAGGCATCTATTATGTTGAAACCTTTGCTCCCGTGGCCAGAATGGAAGCCATTAGACTCTTCCTAGCATTTGCTATATCCCATAACATAAAGGTATATCAAATGGATACAAAAGTGCGTTCCTGTATGGGACAATAAAGGAGGAAGTCTATGTGTGTCAGCCTCCAGGATTTGATGATGTTCATCATCTTGATTGGATGTACAGACTAGACAAAGCACTTTATGGTCTGAAACACACACCCAGAGCATGGTATGATGCTCTCTCTCAATTTCTTCTTTCTAATAAATTTTCTCGGGGAACCATTGATAAGACTTTGTTCATAAAGAGGGCAGACAAGGAACTTCTGATGGTCCAAATTTATGTCGATGACATCATTTTTGGATCAACAAAACCTTCCTTGTGTGAACAATTTTCTAAATTAATGTCTTCAAAGTTTGAAATGAGAGGTTTAAGTGAACTAAAAACATTTTTAGGACTCCAAGTAAGACAAAAACCGAATGGGACTTTCATTCATCAATCCAAATATGTAAAAGATCTTTTAAATAAATTTGATATGAATGATTGCAAAATAATTTCTACCCCCATGGCTACAAGTTCTTGAATAAGTCCAGATGAAAATGGTGAACCTGTAGATCAAACTCTCTACAGGTGCATGATTGGATCTTTGATGTATCTTACTGCATCAAGGCCAAACATAATGTATGCAACATGTGTCTGTGCAAGATACCAATCAGCCCACAAACAATCCCATTTGTCATTTGTGAAGAGGATACTAAGATATCTAAAAGGCACGCCTATGCTAGGTATCTGGTATCCTGCTAACCAAACTTGTAAGCTTGTTGGTTTTTCAGACGGTGATTATGCTGGTAGCTCGCTCACAAGAAAGCCTACTTCGGGAGGATCTAAGTTCTTTGCAAATTGCTTGGTGTCATGGCAAAGCAAAAAGCAAACATCGGTGTCAAATTCAACTGCTGAAGCTGAGTACATTGCAGCAGCCCATTGCACTGCCCAAATCCTTTGGTGGCAATGCCAACTGCTGGATTTCGGAATAACTGAACTAAAAACACCTCTCCTAATAGATAGTGAAGCAGCCAAAAATATAATAAAGAATCATGTCTACCATTCAAAAACCAAACATATAGAAATAAGGCATCACTTCATTAGAGACTGTTTTGAAAAGGGACTAATTGTCCCTGAACATGTCTCTACAAGTGACCAAATAGCGGATATATTTACCAAAACTTTGGACTCTTCAATTTTTTCTAAGTTTGTGGCCAAATTGGGTATGATAAATATGAGCTAATAAATATGGTTAAGAATGTGTTTCTTAAACCTTTAAATAAATACATAAAAGGATAATCTTCAATGATGAACCTAACAATGGAAATTTGATAAATCAATGATGAAGAAACCTTGGTATCTCTCAGTGGTTATCCCATAACACGAATAGGATCAGTGGTTATTATAACCACTGCTTTATATCTATCCGCGGTTCCAACTTCCGTTGTCACACTTTAAACCTTCCGTGGTTTAATTCTCTTCCGAAGTCTCTTCTTATTACGAGACTTCTAACCATATCATTTATCCATGGTTAAACCTCTTCCGAAGATAAGCCTCTTCCGAGGTTAAATAATCCTTCATAGTTAAATCTTTCTTGCCCAAGTGGTTATCAAATCTCTTGATAATTATGCCTGATTCGGCCGTCACTAATCACTCTGATGAGACCCCTCATAGTTAATTGAATTGACACTCATTAATTGTTCTCACGGCTCGATGATACATTTCTTTCCATTTTTGTCCCTCTTACTCCAAATGACCACTGATCTTTCTTTCCTTATTTATATCAGTCGTTGTCTCTCTTAATCCTTCAGTTCTTTCATAATAGTTGCTTGATCATCTCTTGATCAAGAACACCCTTATTTTAACTTTGTTTCTTCCGGATGCTACTCATGGCGAAGGACCACTGCTTGTCAGGCATGTCACCTGGCACGATGCATTTGCACAATTCCGTATGAGCTTTATGCTCATGATGGTGGTGAAACGGCATTGGACCAGGCTTCATCCCCGACAAAACTTTTTTCTGTACATCAGGGTGTGCATAACGTACTTCTTTGTCGTTTGGTTCTTCTCTCTCATGATCACATTTTTGACCGATGTGTAAAAACCCTAAGGTAAAGCTTTTCATATACTATAAGTAGTGGTCGTTTTATTTTTGAAACCGCCCTTGTGTGTGAACGGTTAATTTTCCTCATCTCTTTTTTCTCTAAAGCAAAGTTTGTACTCACACTTTGCGTTCATAACTACTCGGTGTTCATCATCGCAAAAGAACAATGGCCATGAAAATCAAACCTATCCATAACCTCGGAGCTTACCTTGTCAAATCTTCTGAGTATCCTCACTACAATGAAGTAATCGACACTCTTGTAAACTCTTTCATTCATACTGCTCTTATTCTAAACCCTCCTATCTCTGAAGCTGCTCTAAACCAGTTTTGGGCAAACTCATCCCTGGTGATGAAGGATGACTCTGTTGAAAGCATCGCTTCGGTGATTGGCGTTGCCCTAAACTAGAACGACATTGAGGCTCCCAAAACTGTTTCTCTCAAACTTATTCATAATGCTTTCATTCCGTGTGATTATCAGGGTGACTTGAAAAATAGGACTGTGTACAAAGCCTTCTTCTATCCTAAGTACAAGCTCCTGTATCACACCATTCTACAGTGTTTGTCTCAGAATTCGACAAGTTGGGGAGAAATGCCATATGACATGCAATATGTCATGTATGCTGTTCTTTCCAACGAAAAGGTCAATTTGTCTCAAATAATATTTGACCATCTGGTACATCACCAGAAAAGTCCTAAGTTTCTGTTGTATCCTAGGTTTGTTATGGCATGTCTTTTTGTTGACCTTAATAAGGTTTGTCACATTGCTCCTCTTACCACTATCAAGGGCATTGACAAACAGGTGTTCACTAGATTGAACACTGATCCAAAAACTCAGAAGACAATGAGGAAACACCCATCCTCAGTGAACCCACATCCACTCCTCTTCCACACCTGTAAAGGTACCGACCAAAAGAACAGCTTCCACCAAAGCCTCTAAGCCTAAGAAGCCCAAAAAGATTGTTCAGGAAGATGAGATCCCTGAACATGTCTCTGTCCCAACTGGACAGTTGGATACATCTGTTCCATCGTCACTGATGCATCAATAATCTCCACCCCATCTAGCTCCTCATCAATCCTCTCAACAGGATGATGTTGTACTTCAAAGGGAACCCTCTCTAGCCACTGCACTGTCACTTGACACTCAGATGGCAGCCCACTCTCCCAATGACATTTATGTTTCGTCCCCAACTATAGCCTTTAACTCTCCTACTCATGTTCTCCATGAGATTGAGGCTGTGTTTGAGCATCTTGGTTCTCCTTCCCCTTCTACAACAGAGGAGTTGCCCCATCAAACCTCTGCTCAAACTAATCAATCTCCTACCCATGGAGAAGAGGATCAGATCAGAATGTCTAGTCCATCTAGACATCTTGATCATATATCTGGAGCATCCATTTCACATGAGAATCCCATAGGATCTCATTTGACTGGATCAGGCAATCAGACTTCTGATATGGCAACAGCCCATGAAGTTCTTGAAACTGAGGCTGGAAATCCCCGGAACCAAGAAAAAGGGGTCCATGACATTCTTGAGATGGACTCAGGTCATGATAAAACTGACTCATTAGTCAGGGCTTCGGATGATATCCTTAAAAGGTTGGATGAATCAGATTCTAAAATAAAGGAATTGACAGATTCTGTTGCTCACATTCAGGCTGATGTGACTAAACTCACTGAGCTTGTCTTAACAGTCTTGAGTAACCAAGCCCTGCAACCCAAATCCATCCCCATGCAGGCACCTTCACTTGAAGGTACTTCCACCACTTCCCCTACTTCCACTGCTACCATCCTCTCACCTCAGGTTCTTCAAGAAGTGTTAAACCCACTTCTTACTACCCAACTTACTACCTTGCTCCAATCCTTTACCCACCAATTTCTCACCACCCAAAAGATCCTTTACCCACCAAATCCATACCAGATTTCTTGAGTCCCTTACTGGGATTGCTCCTCCTTCTCTCTGGTTCAAAGAACAGGCTGATGAAGCCAAAAAATGGAGAATGAAAGACTCCTGTCTGCTGCCCAAGCTGCTAAAAGGGCAGAAGACAAGACTGAGCAATGGAGGATAAAACAAATAAGGTTGCAGAACCAAGAGGCACTTCTCAAAGCAGCATTGGATCAACAATTTCAAACTCAAGCTGCTAAGGCTAGCTCAGAGCAAAAGCAAAGGGAGGCCGAAGCTCAAATAAACACTTGGACATCTGGAGTATCCAGAAAACTCAGACCGTCCAAATCAGCTTCCACTGAGCAAGCAAAGCCCATAAACACTGCCCCATCTTCCTCCACACAACCAAATAAGGAAAGTTCACCCACTCTTTGTCCAAACTCTGCCTCTCAAACGCTCCTAGAACTTTCTTCCCTTCCTATCACTCTGAATGTCTCCAAAATTGGCCAAAAATCAACGCCAATAATCATTCAGTCTTTCTCAAGAAGACAAAAGAGTGTGGTCAGAAAAACCAAAACCCTCAATAACCTACCTCATAAACATTCAACCTTTGCTCAAAAACCCACTTCAGACTCAAATGATGATCAGCCCATTGCCTCTCTTGTTTCAAGAAAGAGAAGGCTCATATTGGCTGATGATGATGATGAGTCTGATCCTCCAAACACCACCACAGTTCCCTCACCAATAAGATCAGCAAATGTTGAGAAACCATAGACCTTTCCATTAAAGGAATCCAATTCACCTGTTAGGACATTCCCTTCCGATGAAGACCTTCGAAAGATAAAGAATAAAGAAATGGTGAAGGAAAACTTGATTATGGCTAGTCTTGAAGCCACAGGTCTCTCAGGAGATGAACTGATAAGGACCTATCAAGAACAAATAGCCAGATTGGATCAGTAGCAAGATAAAGCCTATCAGGATGAGAGGGAGCAGCTGATCAAGTACCTGTTGGATGAAAGGAAGTACAAGGTTGAAAACTTTAGTAACTGGGATATCACTAGCCTTAGAAATGAAGCTAAAGTTTTATCCAAAAGAATAAAAGCTGAAGTAAGGAAGAAAAAGATCCTTGAGCAGAGGAAAAGAATAAAACATATCCTCATCCAAAATCAATAGGGACCAAAGAACAAAATAACAAGACGGAGAGATGAAGTTATGTTCGACAAATGGTCTAAGTTCAAAACAGAGAACAAAGACCACCCTGAGCTTTGGAAAGATGTCACTCCCTATCCTTCTACAGTGACTCAGCTCAAGGTTGTCAACCCAAGCACAGTGATTTATCATTTGGTAAATGCACCTTTGGAAACTCTAGGTGTTGGGTCTGCCAAACCTCCATCTGTTAACATTCAGCCTCCTTAGATCAAAAACTCAAGAATAAGAATAAAGAGTTGGTTCTATGACTCTGTCTCCAAGAGTATGGGCATAGAGAGATTCAATGGCTCAAGAACCTTCTTTCAAATTGGGATGAGATTCTCACCCTACCAACTGATGATCTGAAGGAACTGCAGCACAAAACTCTGGACAATGCTGATACAGAGTATGAGGTTCTGAACTATGTTCGAACTCTTAGGAATAAAATTGGTCTGGCTTTAAAACAAAATAAGTAGGTTTTGGCTTCATTAGTCCAGAGGGAGATTGTTGGAAAATAAGGACTGATGAGCAAAACCACTGAAGCCAGACACTTGAATAAAACCACAAATAGACAAGCCGCGGATGCGTCTCTTCTAACTGAAGAAATGCTTCAGTATCGGAAGGCTATCAGCGGAAGCTTCGCCAAAAAGAAGTGTTGCTGAACTTATTTCCCTTAGAAGACACTAGCTGATCTTGACATCATTGGAAGACAACCATTGCATCGGAAGAAGTCAAATGACTCGGAAGACAATCTCCTCTTCCCAAATAACTGATTACTTAATCAGCTTCCGATGAATATCTTCCGAAAGAATAAATGCTGAACTCCAGTACATCCACTTCAACATCGGAAGACCTGAAGACTACTAAAGATTCTTGTTTCCGTTGTTGACTTTGTATTTGTACTAGTCTGTTGTGTCAGTGTCTGTAACAATGTCAGCTATTTGTCTTATTATTTCTTGTCTTGTATCTCAGAATGTTTGGGTATTTAAGTCCCAACATTCTCTGAATAATTAAGGATTACTTCCCCCAAATTTCCTTGTGCTTTCTATCTTTTCTCTTCTCTCTTTCTTGGCAAGAAAACTAAAACAACGAAAATAACTTTGGGCAAAACTTTAGAGGGAGCTGAAACCAAAGCTTTGACTAAGTGTCTAAAGCCTTGCTCCTGGTAAAACAACTACTACTCAAGGTTCTTGTAGTTCAACATAAAGCATGTCCATAAGTAATCAAAATTAGTTGTTGTTCATAAAACAGTTTATCATGCAATGTTTTCTCCCCCAAAGGTAGAAAAGACAAAAAGAGGTCGTGAACTCACCTGATAGAGCAGATCCGGTTTAAGTGGTGTTCGCAACTCGTGAATGCTAGCAGCCTGCTAGTGAGCACCTATAATCATATAGGTGTGAGTATGTGTTTTGTGGTGTGTTGTATCCCATACAAATCCAAGTGTCGGTGTGCTCAACAGAGTGTGTGTGTGTGTGTTGACTTGTGTTGACTTGACGAATCGTTGGTGACAAGTTTTATGTGTTTAGTTCGTTTATGTGTCATGAATGCAAGAAAGACATCAACATGCATCCTATAACTCTAATAATGATGTTTTCACATAAGTCATGTTTCGAAAATCGTAAGAATTCTGTTTTGGGAATCTTTCTATATTTAAAAAGTTTCTATTTTTGGAAAGTATAGTTATGAAATCCCATTTCATAAAATTAACAACTCTAGTATGTTTGTAAAAACATTTTTAAACACTTAAAACCTATCGTTTACACATAAATCACCGTTTATGGCATTTTTCCCAAATAAAGTTTCCTTATTTGGAAAGTATCTGTTTAAATGCCCGTTTTCAAAAATCAAAGTTTCCAATGTGCTTAGAAATCATTTCTAAACATATATTCAATGGTCACAAATCAGCAAAGCATTTTAAAACATCAAAACCCCTCTTTTCTAACATGTCTAGATCATCACAAATCCATCACATGCAACATAAAAGTTTCCTTTTATGGCAAGTATGTCCAAATCAACAATACAACCAATCAAAACTCAATCCAATCAATCCTATACTCTAAAATCAATATATCTACATCAATATCACACAAAATCACCAACAAATTCGTGCACTAAAGCCACATGGAGTTGCATATGGGTGGATGTTCATGCATGTGGGTTTTTACCCATTTCATGTTCGATCTAACACTAAATAAACCCATAAAACTACCTTAGAAGCTAAGATCCACTGAGGATAATTGCTGAAGATGAAGATCTAGTGGTTGATGGTTGTTTCTAGCTCCTTTGCTCCTCCTCCAAGCTTCAGGAACTCCAAAATCACCAAAGGATGAAGGAGATGGCTTCAATGTTGATTCCATAGATTTTGGGTGTTGATTCCAGAGGGTTTTGGTCGATTTTGAGAGGAAATGTTCGATGGTGTGTAATAGAAACCGAACAAAATGAATTAGGAATGTATTTATAAAGTTTTCAGTTCTGGAACTCATTGCGTACCGCCAAGGCCGATCATGCATAGCCTTGGCGTACCGCCAAGGATTTAGGGATTCAAATTCCCGCTCCTTCGTCGCGTACCGCCAAGATCTTCACCGAAGAATGTCGACGTACCGCGAAGACCCTATTTCTTGGTTTTTCAGTTGCGTTTAGTCTATTTCGTTCGTGCTCTATTCTTAATGTTTATCCTAAACATCTAATACATGTTTAGCATGTATTCACATAATAACACATAAGATTGTTTGATTACTGATTGTTCACCAACATTCGTGAGGCTCGCGTGTGTTTCGATAATTCTTTGAATTATCTTTGATAGTTTGTGTCCGTCGTTACGAACCGTTTGCATGATTGATTAAACATAATCAACATGTAATGCACAATCCAATAATTCCCCGAACTATTGTTTTGCGTTTGTGTTTGTGTTTGCCACACTTGGCTATAAAAACCAATGTGCAATGTACGATTTGATAGTTTCTCGAACTATCGTTTCGCAGTTGTTTGTGTTTGACCCATCTAATTAAACATAATTAAATGAAATGCAACAAGTATGAATGTGAAATGTAAGGGATGTAAGAGTTTCAATTTACCTGAAATTCTCGGGTGTCACATCATCCCCTTGTTGAAAGAAATTTCGTCCCGAAATTTGGTTGTTGTTGGTAGTGTTCGAGAAACAAAAATTTTCTGGCTGTCACAAAACCTATGGATATGGTTTTCTTTCTTATAATGGAATGCAATCACTACAACCTCCTTATATTTGTGTTGAGACATCCTGGTATATGCCTTATTGATAATTTTGATGATTTCGTCCCGTTGGTTAGGTTAAGATATAATTATGATTACGTCCTAAAAGACACCCCATGCAAAGTGGTATGTTAACTTTTTAATTATATGGATTAATACTTTTCCATCACATGTTTTCTTTATGTGACATTCTATTTATTTTGTAAAAGGATTTGTTTGTGACAAATCTGAAAGATTAATACTGATCATAATAGAGGAGGATGGAATTTTAAAAACAAAATTAATACCAATCATGTTAACGTACAATATGTTTAACGATGACAGGATTTTAGTCAAAAAAAAATTATTTTATTATACAACCAATTGGTTAAAAAATGTAGCAAATTGTGCGATAATGTAACACTAGTGTAACATAAATACTTTACCAAAGTATATGCCATTAAAATAACAAGATAGTTATTTAATCAATTGGAATGACATAAAACTAGTTATAAACATGTGTAAAATCTAATTCGATTAACATATTAAAAATCTAATACGATTAACGGGTTGAAAATATAGATATTAAAAATCTTATAAGATATTACGATTACCGTAACATATGTGTAACATAGGCTGTTTAGTTTTTAAATAATATTTATTTCTTTAAATAACATTTCTTTGTAAATATTTTTAGTATTGATATTGACAAAAAAACTCTAGTCAACTACTAGTTTTTTAGTAAAAAAATACATAATGCTAGTACAATGTGAATAGCTTTAAGCAAAATCATAAATATCTAGAGTACATTGTGTCAAAAAAAGTTGATGTGATAACCCGTTTTCCTTTGTTGTTTTCTTCTATGTAAAAACCAAGAAAGATAATTCTGTAGTAGGAGTTAAGGTTTAATCCAAACATAAATGTTAAGCAATTACTCGTTATAGAATAATAAATATATATGAAAACCAAAACAGTCAACAAAGACAACAATGTAACACTAACGTAACTAATAAATGTAATCCCACTCAGTAATCTCTTTAGAATCGGTATTTAGTTCATCTTCGTAAGGATTGTGATTCCCCCAACGAATTAACGTGTTTAAATACTCAAGAGAATCAGTGGACATGGCATCTTCGTCTAGTTTGGGGAAGTATCTATTCTAGTATGAATAAGAACAAGTCTTTTGTTATGCGGTTCATCTTTCGTTGAAAGAATATGGGCCAAAGTTATTAGGAAACTTGTAATTCAAAACCCATTCATCATCAAATTGACGGTAATCAAACAGATATATATTATGGAATCATCTTTCTCCAATTTAACAGAAGATGTTGGGTCGTTATACTAAGTTTTAGTATGATATCTAGATAGAACGAGAACATTGTTACTCAATACTTCGTTCCAGGAATGAGAAAGCTCTGATATGTGGCCAGGATTTGGTCTAGCTTTTGGCTCTTCTACCTTAACAGGTACGGGAATCTTCTTTTAGAGGTTGGCGTGCTTGAAAATGAATGATGATGTCACACCCCCACCTCTCGTCACCTGTGATGATGTCACTTGCTACTCTGATATGGTTGCGGAAGCATAGTGGTGATGTCTCAGAGATGAGGTGTGACTTACTTGAACCAATATCACAGCACACAGATTCACTTAAAATAAATATATTACAAGGGTTTCGTAATTACATCAACATTACAGTTTAGTTTAGTACACAATCTAATATCCCTTAATTACAAAAGTGTGGTGTGCATCCTCACCGTGTCGTTATTGTTGCCCTGTAAAAATGTTGAGTTTAAACCGTCAGCACAAAGCTGGTGAGTTCGACAGTTTATTTAAACAATATGATATGAAATGTAAATTCTCAAAAAGTTCAATTCCGGATAACCATGGGACCCGTATCTAGTTCCTTTCGGACAGTTGTACGTTCATGAAGATACTACCCGTCGGTAAATATCTTAGTGCCTCATGATCTTAATGTTTATCACTAACATTAAGAAAATTGTTATGGAAACAGGTACCAAACTTTCACACCAGGGGAGATGCAATCCTCCCCGCGAATGGGTTGTCAGCCAATAGTACTATCAATGATTCCTGTTCGGCCCCACATGGGTTCACTAGATACAGTTCAAGAGATGAGGACTTTTGATACTGTGATAAAGATGCTAACGGCAAAATCCCATGAAATCACACAAAAGTCACATGAAATCACACAGATATCAGTGATGCATATCATATGTTCAGAAACAGTTAGCAGAGTTACCCCGATGTTTATAAAACATTAAAAAGAAAAGGGGTTGAACGAAACTCACCTGATGATTCAGTGGTAGCAGAATATCACACAAGCTGGTAATAATATGATGATTCTGCATTTAGTTATATTTTATGAATTATTTATGTTCTAGTTTACTGATTAGATCTTTCTGAACGTTCAATGTCAAAGACATTGCTTTGTAAATCATCAAACCGATATTAAGTATTTAATTGCTTAATTTAGTATTATATCATACAATGTATGATAATGTAGGAACCTACATTGCGTTAGATTCCTAATACAAGGTTGATGACATTCTTGATTAATCAGAATAATCCCAGATTAACCAAATAGTTAATGTTGTTGATTATGATACTGTAACAGTTTCTAGATAATTTAATGGCTTAGGAATGATCAATCCTTGTTATTGATTACCCAATTATCATGAAATATCACAATGTAGCATCAGAATAGGTGTAATAACCATGTTTAACATACTAATCTGACTGTTATCATAAACATCAGATAATCGTTCCAATGAGTATGTTAATGGTTGTGATTAGTTTGAAACATTTAGATTTAACCTTGCATTTCAAGGATTAACCCAACTAATCACCTACATTGTTATAATCAAATGGATTAAACCATTATAATCATGGGTATGGTTTCATGCAAACCGGGCATTATAACGGATCAAAACAAGGATTTAACCGTTAAAACTTCGTGTTCTTTGTTTATAATATAGACAATAATCAACAATCCTAACTATTCCATTACGTTCAAAATCAAGATCTAATCAATCAAAACCAAACCAGAAGGTTTAAACGGATCATTACCTAATCTGACGGATATCTGGCTTCAAAATAACGATCAGATCTTGTAGAGATGATCCCTGGTGCGTTCCTTGCGTTCAGAGGGCTTCAAAATGATGATGTGAAGGTGAAATAGTCGAGTTTTCTTCTGATGCTTCGTCTGAGTTCGAGTGAAAAAAAAAAATTAATCTTGCATGAAATCTGATGAAGTAGATCAGATTGTTGCACCGCCACATCCGTCGCGTACCGCGGCGGGGAGCCAATTTGGGCTTCGCGTACCGCGAAGCTTTTCGGGAATCTTTGATATTTTACATTCATCGCGTACCACGGAGGACCCTCAAGCCCACCTCCGCGTACCGCGACGAGCCCTTTCGACCAATACTTAGAAATTTTTCTTCGTTTTTCGATTTCGGGCAATCCAGGACTCCGTTTTGTGCACGGTTTTCGCCCACGTTCATCATTTCTCGCATACTATCAATCTGTAACAATTGAAATCATTAAATCAACGTGAATTTCTAGAACGATCAAATGTGCTCACGTCATTGATGACGTAATTCTCGTATACAACTGTCACAGTCTCCTCCTGTTAGAGAAATTTTGTCCCGAAAGTTAGTGAAGACTTACATTACGACAATCGTTTATGAGAATAGATGTGGGTACTTTGATTTCATTTGATCTTCACGTTCCCAAGTATATTCGGGTCCACGCTACTAGTTCCATCGCACTTTAACGATTGGTATGCGACTACGTTTCACCACTTTCATTTCTCGATCCATTACCTCTACTGGTTCTTCACTGAACTGAAGTTTTTCATCAATATGAATCTCTTCTAGAGGTACGATCAATGATTCATCAGTGAGGCACTTCTTCAGATTGGATATATGAAAAACATCGTGAATGTTACTAAGTTCAGGAGGTAATTCTAGTCTGTAGGCTACTGATCTAATTCGTTCAAGAATTTTGAATGGCCCTACAAATCTTGGTGAAAGTTTACATCCCTTTCCGAATCTGAAAATGCCTTTCCAAGGTGACACTTTCAACATTACTTGATCACCGATTTGGAATTCTAACGGTCTACGACGATTATCAGCATAACTCTTTTGACGATCGCGTGCAGCTTTAATTCGTTCCTGTATGAGTGCGATCTTATCAGTTGTTTCCTGAATGAATTTTGGGCCTATGATTTGACTTTCACCTACCTCTGACCAACAGATAGGTGATCTACACTTGCGTCCATAAAGTGCTTCAAATGGAGCGCATTGAATACTAGTATGGTAGCTGTTATTATATGAGAATTCAACAAGTGGAAGATGAATATCCCAGCTACCTCCAAAATCAATCACACAGCTTCTGAGCATGTCTTCAAGAGTTTGATTTGTTCGTTCAGTCTGTCCGTCGGTTTGTGGATGATAAGCTGTGCTCATATTGATTTGCGTGCCCAGAGCATTCTGAAGAGTTTGCCAAAATCGTGACATAAATCGACTATCTCTGTCAGAAATGATAGAGATCGGTACTCCATGTCGAGACACAATCTCATTAACATAGAGTTTAGCGAGTCGATCCATAGAATAATCCTCTCGGATGGGTAAGAAATGCGCAGATTTAGTAATGCGATCAACGATAACCCATATAGAGTCGTGATTACGTGATGTTCTGGGTAATTTAGTGATGAAATCCATAGAGATCTGATCCCATTTCCACATGGGAATCTCAGGTTGTTGTAATAACCCGGAAGGTCGTTGATGTTCAGCCTTAACTTTGAGACATGTTAGACATCGATCCACGTATTCAGCTATGTGTTTCTTCATTCCAGGCCACCAGTAAAAGTCCTTGAGATCCTTATACATTTTATCAGCACCTGGATGAATAGAATACCTGGATTTGTGCGCCTCATCCAAGATAATTGTTCTAGAGTTACCGAAGAAAGGAATCCACATTCGGTTTTTGAAATACAAAACTCCATCAGCTTTTGTTTCGAGTTTCTTGTCTAGTCCCCTTAGTCCCTCAGCAGAATAGTTCGTTGCTTGTAAAGCTTGTTGCTGAGCTTCTTTGATCTGAGGAATTAGACTGGTTTGAATAGTCATACCTAACGCTTTCACACGTAAAGGCTTGACTCGTTCCTTGCGACTTAAAGCATCAGCTACGACATTTGCTTTGCCTGGGTGATAACGAATCTCACAGTCGTAATCGTTCAACAGTTCAACCCAATGCCTTTGTCGCATATTCAGCATTTTCCGATCTAGAATATGTTGGAGACTTTTGTGATCAATGTATATAATACACTTAGTCCCGTATAGATAATGTCTCCAAATCTTGAGTGCAAACACCACTGCACCAAGTTCTAGATCATGTGTGGTATAGTTCTTCTCGTGTACTTTCAGTTGTCGAGAAGCGTAAGCAATCACTTTATCGTTTTGCATTAACACACACCCAAGACCTTGACGAGAAGCATCACAGTATACTGTGAAATTATCAGTTGCTTCCGGTAAAGCCAAGATAGGTGCGTTACAGAGTTTGTGTTTCAACAGTTGGAACGCCTCCTCCTGTTGAGAATCCCATATAAACGGTTGATTTTTCTGTGTCAATGTGGTCAGTGGCAAGGCTATCTTTGAAAAGTTCTTAATAAACCGGCGATAATAACCTGCCAACCCCAAAAATTGACGTATTTCAGTCGGGGTTCGTGGAGTCTCCCACTGTTTCACCGCTTGAATCTTACTGGGATCCACTTGAATACCGTTTTGATTCACTACATGACCAAGAAATTGAACTTCTCGTAACCAGAACTCACACTTGGAGAACTTGGCATATAACTTTTCACGTGCCAAAAGTTCTAGGATTAATTTCAAGTGTTGAGCGTGTTCATGTTGGTTCCGAGAATAAATGAGAATATCATCAATAAACACAATCACAAATTTATCCAGATAAGGTCTACATACTCGATTCATCAGATCCATGAAAACTGCAGGTGCATTTGTTAATCCAAACGGCATTACTAGAAATTCATAATGCCCATACCGAGTTCGGAATGCAGTTTTAGGAACATCATCTTCGGAATGCAGTCAATACACATCCTGAATGAACCATCCTTCTTTTTCACAAAAAGAATTGGTGCTCCCCAGGGTGAGAAACTAGGTCTAATAAAACCTTTGTCTAACAGTTCTTGCAATTGACCTGACAGTTCTTGCATTTCTGATGGTGCAAGCCGATACGGGGCTTTAGCAACAGGTGCTGCACCTGGAATCAAGTCAATCCGAAATTCAACTTGTCTTACTGGCGGTAATCCTGAGATATCCTCAGGGAATACTTCAGGAAAATCTTTGACTACTGGGATGTCTGTGATTTGTTTGGGTGAAGAATTGTGCTCAGTCACGTGTGCCAGAAAAGCATAACAGCCTTTCCTTAAGAATTTCTGAGCTCGCATACAAGATATAATACCAAGTTTTCTACCAGCTCGTTCTCCTTGAACTATCAGTGTATTACCGTTAGGTAATGGAATACGGATCATCTTGTTTTGACACACAACTTCCGCTTGGTTATGAGAAAGCCAGTCCATACCGACAACGACATCAAAGCTTCCAAGCTCAATAGGAAGTAAATTGATATTGAAAAGATGATCATTCAAATTCAAGGAACATCCTTGAATAACACTGTTAGTTTTGATTAACTTGCCATTAGCAAGTTCAATAACATAAGGAGTTTCTAGTTCTACCGTAGGCAATGAAATTAATGATGCAAATTCAGGAGAGATAAAGCTCTTATTTGCTCCTGTATCAAACAGAACTGATGCGTAAAGATTATTGAGTAGAAATGTGACAATCCGACTTTTCGAATTAACCTCGTTAACTGAAAATATCGAAATCACAAAAATGAGGCCAAGGTAGGCCCAATGAGGCCAAGGAAGGCCCAATGAGGCCAAGGTAGGCCCAATGAGGCCAAGGTAGGCCCAATGGTATTTATGAGGCCCAAAAGGATTAATCTAGCCCAATGATGTTCCAATTGGCCCAATTAGTGATAATTTGGGATTTTTGGTTCAACTTTGTTAACCTAAATGTGATGTAATCGATCAAAAACAAATTTCAAGGGTTTTAATTTAACAAAATAATGTTGTAAATATCTAAAAATAATATGATTATATTCATAACCAAGTAAAAGCCCGAATTTTGACTTTCCAAGTCAAAAATCCGTTTGGTTAACATATAAAATTCGAAATTCATATTTCTTTAAAGTAAAAACCGAAATTTATTGATCTTAATCATCTTATTGATGATTACTAATGATTATCAGACGTTATTTAGTCCATTAATACTGAATTAAACTCAAATAAACGTTTGGGAAGTCAAAACCGTTCCTAATCAATACACCATTAGTATAATCGAATATGATGCATCAAATTGGGTTTACAGAACCCATAATCGGCATATTCTGAGGCTATTACAACCAGCAATTCGATCTCAAGGCGTTCGATTAGGAGAATTGATTTGGAGCTTGGCCGAACTTTAACCCCAATTCGAGACACTTCAATTCGAGATCAAAACAGGTAAGAAATCGTTCCTACACCACCTAAAACAAACGATTAAGCATAACCCTATGTCAATTGTGGGTTCTAACTTCGAATTGCACAAGCTCGATTGCTAGGGTTCATCTTTGAAACCGGTTTGGGGATTTATGTCTAAACGAGCTTAAAAATCAAATTAAAACCTATGCGTAGATTCGCAATAAGATTCCAACTGAAATCCCTAGGATGAACACAACTAATCATATCGAATTTTATGATTTTGATTCTAGGGTTCTTGACACAAAAACGTATTGGGGGTTTTGGATTGAATGATGAGGAAATTTAAATTAAGGAACCTAGATAGTTTCGAAATCTGTTGTTAATGAAAACTCTATGAAATCTCGGTTTAAACTAAACGAATTCGATCATTTGAATGTTGAGTTGTTAATGGCCACGTTCGGATCATATGGGTCACGAATATGAGTTTTATGTTTGCTGATAATCAAAATTAAACCCATGAATAATCTCGTATGATTGTATAGAATCAAAGCCCCATGGTTATGGAGTCGATCAGATTTGATTCGGAGTCCAATTTGATGCTATTTGGTTCGGTTAAGATTAGCAAAGTAGGGAACCAGTTGAGTTAGGCATAAAGCAATTAATTGGGAGTTTCTATTGCAAATAGTTGGCGAGCTGGACTGGTAGAGTGTGTGTACTATGAAGTAGAGGTCGCGGGTTCGAGCCCGGCCTCTGCTGGTTTTTGGATTTTTTTTAAATCATTTTAGTAATCCTATCATAACTTTCGCATACGAACTCCGTTTTAACTCGTTCGAATTGCGTTGGAACCAGAATTCAGTCCTGAACATATCAGAATAATAAAATTCATATTTTAGATCAGAAACGAAATCGCGTATAATTTCGGTTATTTAAATAAAATCAGATATGATTTTATTTAAACGATTTCAAAGTCACACGTATTTACGTATGCACATTTCTAACACTCTAGCATACGTGTGTTGACACGTATGTGATTTCAAGCACAAAACGACATCTCAAATAACACAACGTTATTGTTTAAACACAGATCCTTCGTAAGAGGATTATCTACGCAAGTTCACGTATTTGATCATTCTGCAACAATCAAAGGTGCGTACGCGGCCCCTTTCTTATTTTAAACTGTTTTGGGGGAGAAAACATGTGCAACAAACATTTTAGATACATATCACTTGCATGAGTTAGCTGTTTACATTATGTGACAACATAGCATTTAAAAGTCCTTACACTTCGAACCGTTTAGTTTGCGGTAGCGCAAAGCGTGGTAGTTGGAAATAGATCTATTAGGTTTGACAAACCTCACTTGGTAGATGGGATCTACGTAGGTGTTTGACTGACCAAACATTCATTTACTATTGTTTGTGCTAGACAATAGTGGCAAGGCAAAACATGCGATAGCATGCACTAGTCAGCTTCGGTGTCGACCACTTATGTAAATAGTATATATGATTAGCTATCATGACTATGCAATGTGTGATTATTTATCTGCAAACTTATATTCAAACTGTTGTTTCAAACAATTGTGAATGCTAAAACCTGTGTAATGCACCAACCTTTGTGTTGACTTGATTTACATGTTTTCTCATGACGCTAAGGTGCACAAGAAAGCAGGCATGGACTAGGAGATTGAGTCGCATGCATGTCTTTACATTATAGTTATTTGGATTTGAACATTTGAAAACCTTGCATTGTAATTTACATTTTACAATTTTTATTGTTTTAAAACGCTTCCGCAAACTTTGAAAGCTTTGATGTTACAGTTTTAGACTAAAGTATGTTTTGAAATTCATATAGAGGTCTTTGTTATGTCTAATGATCTGAGATCCTGGTTTGTCACGTTCCCAAACAGTATGATTCCGTTAGTTGAAAATTGGGGGTGTGACAGATTGGTATCAGAGCCAGGTTATAGCGAACTAGGTTTGCATTTGTAGACTTAGACTATAACTGTTAGACATTAGACACGCATACTTACACATATCACTTAGAAATTACATATGGCATTATGTAATAGACTTGCTTACACATTCCATGGCACTGCACTTACATATGGTATTATGTAACAGGCATGGCATCTTCATCATACATATACAATGATGATTCTAAGGATGAGGAGCCGATAGTTCCAGCACCACCATCATCACCAGCACCACCTATTCCATCTCCTCCACCATCTGAGAGGGATGATTCAGACCCGGAGGAGGATCCGGATGAGGACCCGGAAGAGGATCCGGAAGAGGAGCCAGCAGAGGATACTCAAGAGATTCCTGCTGAGGGACCTTCTACTCATCCACCACCTGCATTGGATGTTCCTGAGCCTAAGAGGCAACGGACTGATTCTGAGGAGATTGCCAAACTACGTGAGGATTTATACTGGGCAAATGATAGGATTGAATACAATGTGCGGGAACTCTGGGATGCAAACGAAAGACAAGATAACCTTGCTCACCTGGTTAATGCGATGCGAGATGAGATCATCCATTTGACTGATCGTCTTCAAGCTTCTGAGGACCGAGCTGAGATTCTGGAAGGCAGACTTGAAGCCTTAGAAGACTTGGTGGTCTCGGAGAATGAGGATGAAGAGGATGAAGAGGAGGAAGGGGAGGAACCAGCACCAGCTGTTGATTCTGATCCTAAATCCACTATTGAGGATGATTGATTTTCTTTATTTTGTTTAAACTTATTAGGGGCGGGTTGTTTCCCTACATTAGAAGTTTGAAAGACTTGTGTTTTGATTTTGAAAGTATTGTACTCAAATCAGATTATTATCTATTGAAAGCTATTATTTACTGACAACAGTTGTGTTGATTTCTACATTACATGGTTGTTGTTTGTTGTTTGTTGTATTGTTTACACATGTCACATTGGACTTTGATAACACTCTAACGTTTCTTTTAATTAGGAAGATAATGGCCGAGGGGAACGTACAAATGACAGTTGCTGAGCTCAATGACCTGATTAATAACAGGGTCGCGGAGGCAATCGCGAACTACGTTCAGACACACACTACAGGGCCACAGGGTCCAACAGGGGGATTGGTGAATCCACCGGTGTGCACGTTCAAGATGTTCTTGGACTGTAAGCCCCATAACTTCAAAGGATCGGAGGGGGCCATTGGACTCCTTCGATGGATTGAGAAGGCTGAATCAGTGTTTGAAATGTGCAACTGCCCTGAGGAGAATAAAGTAAAGTATGCTACGGGAACATTGGAGGGTCCGGCATTGACTTGGTGGAACTCGAATGTTCAGACTCTGGGATTGGGTGAGGCTAATGCCTTGACTTGGAATGGATTCAAGACTTTACTGCAGGAGGAGTACTGTCCTCGCAGTGAGATGCAGAAATTAGAGGAGGAATATTGGCACCTCAAGATGGAGGGGTCCAACATCGAGGAGTACACGACTCGATCTCATGAACTAGCCAGACTTCTACCTCACATGGCTACTCCCGCAAGCAAGTGGATAGAGAGGTACATCGGGGGATTGGTGCCTCAGATCCAGGGATTGGTCACTTCTGCAAATCCCACAACAATTCAACAAGCTGTTCGACTGGCGCACCAATTGACTGATCAGGCGGTGTTACAGGGGACTCTGCCTAAACGAACAGCAGCTACTAAGGTAGGTGATCACAAAAGGAAGTGGGAGAGCAGCAACACCAAGAACTTCAACCAACAGCCGTTTCAGCAGAATCGAAGGCAGGATTCACACAAGTCTTATCACAATTCGAATAGTGGTCAGCAATCATCATCATCAGGGGGTTATATTGGTAAACATCCAAAGTGCAACAGGTGTGGATTTCATCATGCGGGAAATCAGTGTGATAAAGTTAAGTGCCAACGGTGTGGTAAGGTTGGGCATGCAGCTAAAACAATCACAACAATCAGAATAACAACCAGAACAACGCACAGAAGGGTTGTTTTGAGTGTGGCAAGATGGGGTACTTTAAAAAGGATTGCCCACAACTCAAGAAAAGCGGGGATAACAATGCAAATGGCAACGGCAACGGAAACGGTAACGGCAATGGCACCAATAACAACAACAATAACAACAACAATGGTGCTAGGGGCAGGGCGTTTGTGATTGGAGGACGTCAAGCACGGGAGGATCCCAACATTGTTACGGGTACGTTCCTCTTAAATAATCACTATGCCTCTATGTTATTTGACAAAGTAGGCCTAGGGAAGGCCAAGGTAGGCCTAGGAAGGCCCAGTGAGGCCCAATTGGATTTGAAAAAAAAGCCCAATTGGATTAATTTAGCCGGTGGCAGTCCAATTTGGCCCAATTAGTGATAAATTAGGATTTTTAAGGTAATGTTGTTAATCAAAATAATGTGTTTTGACTCAGAAAGATCTATGGGGATTTAGGAATTAAGAAAAATCAGTATTTAAGTGTTAAGATGTTAGAGATTAAGACTTGTAATTGAATTTAGTTCCAATTTTGACTTCTACAAGTCAAAATTCGGCCAATTGGTGTATGGAATTCGAAATTTGCCTAAATCTGTTACAATTAGCTGAAGTAACTATGCAATCATTACACACTAATGATGAACAACAGTTATCAACCGTTGGAAAACTCATAATTGCCGAAATTATGTGAAATAATGGCTAAAAAAAGGTAACCGAAGTCGGTTGGGTTCAATGTGGTATAATGCGACATCAATTCACCAAATTGATGTTATATAAACCCAAGTCGGAATCATTAGGACCTTTTACACACTAGAATTTGAGAGCAGAAGCATCGAGCAGAAGAATTGATCGTGGAGGGAGCCGAAGAACAACCCGTGAGTCAATCTACTTGAATTCATCATCAAACAAGGTAAGAAATCGTTTCTACACACTCTAAAGTAGTCGATTAAACATAAGCCTATGTTAATTCCATGTTCTAACAACGAATTGATGGAGGCCGATTACTAGGGTTCGTTGTTAGAGTTGTTTTGGGGGATTAGATCAAAACGTGTGATTTAATCAAATTAAATCATGCTAAAAGTTTCATAAGATACCGATCAGTGAAAAGAATGTGTCAATTTCAGAAAACATCAACGAATTGGATGGTTTTGAATTCTAGGGTTTATAATGAGAACGGATTTGGGGGTTCTGTATTAATCGAGCTGTAAGATCAAATTAAAGGTTGTTTTTAGTTTCAGGGAGTCTCGATGAAGCTAATCCATGATTTAATTTCATTTCATTATGGTGAATTGATAAAGAACAAGATCTAGGGTTCTTGGGTTAAACGGTTTTGGGGGAATTAGTCTTGGAAGGTTTAAAAGTCAAATTAAATGGTGATATCAGATTCTAAAACCACCGATTATGTATCTCCACATATCAATTTCATGATATCATCACATATTGTTAGGTTTTGAGTGAAGGATTTATGAAATTGAGTCCGAATGATTACACAATCGAATTAAGTGTGTTATATTAATTTAAATTCGAATTAAAACCGGTTATAGAATCGGTTGGATCTAAGGAATAGAAACCCTATGGTTTTAAGGGCTATCAGGTTCGAATTGAGGACCAATTTGGAGTATGATTGCTTCGGCTATATTAAGGAATAGGATTTGGGTTGGAAGAGGAATTAAAACAATTTAATTCTGATATCTTTCGCGAAACCCTAGCGGGCTTGACTGGTTAAGGGCGTGTGTGTTGGAGTTGAGGGTCGCGGGTTCGAGTCCCGGCCCAACCAAATTTTTGGATTTTCAATGTTAGTTTGTATTTTGAGCATAACTTGTTCGTTTCAAGTCCGTTTTCATCCGTTCAAGTTGCGTTGGAACCGTAACGAGAATACGAACGTGTTGAAATGATAAAATTCATATTTTAATCCGAACACGAAATCGCGTATAATTACGTTTAATTAAATAAAATCAAATGTGATTTTATTTAAACGATTTCAAAAGCACGCGTACTTCCGTATGCCTAATTCTCACACTTTAACATACGTATGTTGATACGTATGTGATTTTAAGCACAAAACGATTATTCGAATAACAATAGGTTATTGTTTAAATCACAGATTCTTCGTAGAGGATTTCTACGCAAGTTCACACATACTTGATCATTCTACTATCATCAAAGGTGCGTACACGGCCCCTTTCTTATTTTAAACTGTTTTGGGGGAGAAAACATGTGCAACAAACTACTTTTAGATACATATCACTTGCATGAGTTATCTGTTTACATTATGTGCCAACATATCAACTTGAAAGTCCTTACACACCTCGAACCGTTTAGTTTGCTGTAATGCAAAGCGTGGTAGTTGGAAATAGATCTATTAGGTTTGACAAACCTCACCTGGTAGATGGGATCTACGCAGGTGTTTGACTGACCAAACACATTTTTACTATTGTTGTGATAGACAATAGTGGCAAGGCGAAAACATGCTATAGCATGGCAACTAGTCAGCTTCGGTGTCGAACACGTATGTAAATAGTTTATATGACTAGCTATCATGACTGTGCAATTGTGATTATGTTATCTACAAACTTGTTATTCAAACTGATGTTTTGAACACTATGATTACTTAAAACCTGTGTTATGCACCAACCTTTGTGTTGACTTGATTTGCATGTTTTCTCAGGACGCTAAGGCGCGCGTAACAGCTGGCATGGACTAGGAAGATAGAGTCTCATGCATTATAAACACTTTGAATTTGAATTGAATTTGAATATTTAAGTATTTTGATTTGTAATGTTTACTTTTCAACTGTTTATGATTTGAAACGCTTCCGCAACTTTTTGTAAACTCTGAATGTTATGTTTTTAAAGACCAACGTATGTTTTGAAATTCATATAGAGGTCTTCGCTATGTCTAATGATCTGAGATCCTGGTTTGTCACGTTCCCAAACGGTATGATTCCGTTAGTTGAAATTGGGGGTGTGACAGATTGGTATCAGAGCCATTGGTTATAGCGAACTAGGTTTGCATTTGTAGGCCTAGACTATGACTGTTAGACATTAGACACACACACATACTGCTTAGAAATTACATATGACATTATGTAATTGACTTGCTTACGTATTCCATGGCACTGCACTTACATATGATATTATGTAACAGGCATGGCTTCATCATCAGTTCCTTATGTTATCATTGATGATTCCGAGGACGAGGAGCCGATAGTTCCGGCACCACCATCATCACCACCACCACCTATTCCATCACCTCCACCGTATGGGATGGATGACTCAGACCCAGACGAGGATCCAGACGAGGATCCAGAGGAGGATCCAGAGGAGGATCCAGATGAGGATCCAGTTGAGGACCCGGATGAGGATCCGGAGGAGGCACCATGGGTGAATACTCAGGGACTCTATGCTGCAGGACCATCTACACATCCACCACCCGTACTAGATGCTCCTGAGCCTAAGAGGCGAAGGACGGACGCGGAGGAGATCGCCAAGTTGCGCGAGGACTTGGATGAGACAGAAGATAAGCTCATACAGAGATCTCAGGAGTTATGGGATGCCATTGAGAGGCAGGATGAACTTGCCCATCTAGTTCATGACATGCGGGATGAGATGGTGAACATGATTGGTCGTCTAGAGGAGTCAGAGAACCGAGCCGAGATCTTGGAGGGCAGGATTGAAGCTTTGGAGGATTTAGTGGTAGTTGAGAATGAGGAACAGGATGAGGATGAGGATGAGGAGGAGGAACCAGCACCAGTTGCTGAGTCCGATCCTGAATCCACTGTTGAGGACGACTGATTATTTTTCTTTTATTTCTGTTTTGTTTAAACTTATTAGGAACGGGTTGTGTTCCTACATTAGTAGTTTGAAATTTTGTATTTCATTTCAAAAATATTGTACTCAAAGAAAGTTTCTATTTATGGAAGAATTATTGTTTGTTTTCAACAACTGTGTTGATTATATTACTTGTTGTGTTTGTTGTTTTACTTACACATGTTACATTGGATTTTGACTTTGTGCTAACATTTCTTATAAATAGGAAACTAATGGCTGAGGGAAACGTACATATGACTGTTGCTGAGCTCAACGAGCTAATTAACAACAGAGTCGCAGAGGCTATTGCACAGTATGCTCAGACACACAACACAGGGCCACAGGGTCCAGCTGGGGGAGTGATTAACCCACAAGTTTGCACATTCAAGATGTTCTTGGACTGCAAACCTCACAATTTCAAAGGGTCGGAGGGGGCCATAGGACTTCTCCGGGATTGAAAAGGTGGAGTCTGTATTTGAAATGTGCAACTGCCCTGAGGATAGCAAGGTGAAATTTGCTACTGGAACATTAGAGGGTCCAGCACTGACTTGGTGGAACTCCAATGTTCAGACTCTGGGGTTGGGAGAAGCAAATGCGTTGACCTGGAACAACTTCAAAACTTTGCTACAAGAGGAGTATTGTCCTCGTAGTGAAATGCAGAAGTTAGAAGAAGAGTATTGGCACCTCAAGATGGAGGGGTCAAATATTGAGGAGTACACGACCAGATCGCATGAACTGGCCAGACTGCTACCACACATGGCTACTCCAGCCAGTAAGTGGATCGAAAGGTACATTGGAGGACTAGTGCCTCAGATTCAAGGTTTGGTGACTTCAGCAAATCCCACCACTATCCAACAAGCTGTTCGTCTAGCACATCAGCTTACTGATCAGGCAGTGTTACAGGGAACCCTGCCTAAGCGAACATCTGCTACCAAGGTAGGAGATCACAAGAGAAAGTGGGATAACAACTTCAAGGGTAACAACCAACAGCAGAACAGGAAGCAGGACTCAAACAAGTCCTATCATAATTCCAACAGTGGTCAGCAATCATCATCATCGGGGGGCTATATTGGTAAGCACCCCAAGTGCAACAAGTGTGGTTACCATCATGCGGGTAACCAATGTGACAGAGCTAAGTGCCAGAGGTGTGGCAAGATTGGGCATGCGGCTAAGGATTGTCGCGGAGAGCTGCAGAACAATAATAACAACCAGAATAATAATCAGAACAACGCGCAGAAGGGTTGTTTTGAGTGCGGCAAGATGGGCCATTTCAAGAAAGATTGCCCACAACTTAAGAAAGGCGGGGACAACAATGGTAATGGTAATGGAAATGGAAACGGTAATGGCAATGGCACCAACAATAACAACAACAATAACAACAACAACAACGGTGCTAGAGGCAGGGCGTTTGTGATCGGAGGACGTCAAGCGCGGGAGGATCCCAACATTGTTACGGGTACGTTCCTCTTAAATAATCACTATGCCTCTATGTTATTTGACACCGGTGCCGATCGGAGCTTTGTATCTAGTTCACTTGTTAAGTTGCTAAATGTTAGTCCCACTGCCTTAGATAGTCCCTATACTGTGGAATTAGCTGATGGTAAGTTGATTGTAGTAGAAAACATTTATAAGGGATGTATTCTTGATTTGATGGGTCAGACATTAGAGATTGATTTGATGCCTATTGCCTTAGGCAGTTTTGATGTAGTCATTGGCATGGACTGGTTGTCCAAGAACCAGGCTGAAATTGTATGCCATGAAAAGATTGTTCGCATACCTCTTCCGCAGGGAGAGACATTATATGTACAAGGCGAGAAGAGCAGTACGCCACTGCGTCTCATATCTTGTATGAAAGCACACAAATGTCTGCGGAAAGGTCATACGGCAGTTATAGCACTTATAACTGAAAAGCCGGTAGCTGAGAAGAAACTTGAAGATATACCAATAGTTTGTGAGTTTCCGGAGGTATTTCCAGAAGACTTGCCGGGATTACCGCCTGTGAGACAGGTGGAATTCCGAATCGATCTTACACCAGACGCAGCACCGATAGCTAGGGCGCCTTATCGACTTGCACCGTCAGAGATGCAAGAGTTATCCACACAATTGCAAGAGTTGTTGGATAAGGGTTTCATACGACCTAGTTTTTCACCATGGGGAGCTCCAGTATTGTTTGTAAAGAAGAAGGACGGGACTTTTCGTATGTGTATTGATTACCGGGAATTGAATAAGGTTACTATCAAGAACCGGTATCCGTTACCCAGGATTGACGATCTGTTCGATCAGTTGCAAGGTTCGAGTTACTACTCGAAGATTGATCTCAGGTCGGGTTATCATCAACTAAGAGTCCAGGAGGAGGATATTCCAAAGACAGCATTCAGGACGCGCTATGGCCATTATGAGTTCTTGGTCATGCCATTTGGGTTGACAAACGCTCCAGCTGTATTCATGGATCTCATGAATCGTGTTTGTAAACCTTATCTTGATAAGTTTGTCATTGTTTTCATCGATGACATTCTCATCTATTCAAAGTCTGAGGAGGAACATGCTGAACATCTTCGATTACTACTAGAGCTATTGAAACAGGAACAACTGTACGCTAAGTTCTCGAAATGTGATTTCTGGATGCGAGAAGTACAGTTCTTGGGTCATATAGTTAATGAAAAGGGCATACATGTTGATCCAGCGAAGATTGAAGCGATTAAGAATTGGGAAGCGCCAAAGACCCCTACCGAGGTACGACAATTCCTTGGTTTGGCGGGTTATTATCGACGATTCATTGAGGGTTTCTCAAAGATCGCTCAACCACTTACAGCTCTGACGCACAAAGGAACAAAGTATAACTGGACGGATAAACAGGAAGCTGCATTCCAGTTATTGAAACAGAAACTCTGCAGTGCACCGATTCTGTCCTTACCGGAAGGAACGGAAGACTTTGCGGTGTATTGTGACGCATCTGGACAGGGTTTGGGATGTGTGTTGATGCAACGGGATAAAGTGATCGCTTATGCTTCCAGACAACTAAGAACGCATGAAAAGAATTACACCACTCATGACTTGGAGTTAGGAGCAGTGGTTTTTGCTTTAAAGATTTGGAGGCATTACTTGTATGGAACTAAGTGTACTATTTACACTGATCATAAGAGTTTACAACATATCTTTGATCAGAAGGAGCTTAATATGAGGCAACGACGATGGGTTGAGTTGTTGAACGATTATGAGTGTGCGATTAAGTATCACCCGGGAAAGGCTAATGTCGTAGCCGATGCTTTGAGCAGAAAAGATACAACGGGAACAAGACGGGTTCGCGCACTTATGATGACGATACATACTGACTTACCTGACAAAGTACACAGTGCTCAGATTGAGGCCTTGAAAGCGGAAAACTTAGTACCGGAATCTTTACGAGGAATGGAAGAACAATTGAATGTTAAACCTGATGGAATTCGTTATTTCATTGATCGAATGTGGATACCTTTGTATGGAGGTTTAAGGGAACTCGTGATGGACGAAGCACACAAGTCTAGATATTCAGTCCATCCGGGATCAGACAAGATGTATCATGATTTGAAGGCACTGTATTGGTGGCCTCATATGAAAGCTGATATTGCTAAGTACGTTAGCAAATGTTTGACTTGTTCGAAAGTCAAAGTTGAATATCAGAAGCCATCTGGTTTACTACAACAACCAGAGATACCGATGTGGAAATGGGAACAGATTTCGATGGATTTTATTACTAAGTTACCCCGTACACCGAGTGGTTGTGATACGATATGGGTAATTGTCGATCGATTAACGAAATCTGCACACTTCTTAGCAATAAAGGAAACTGATAAGATGGAGAAACTGACTCGCATTTACATCAAGGAGGTAGTAGCACGGCATGGTGTGCCAATTTCTATCATATCAGATCGGGATGCCCGGTTTACTTCCAACTTTTGGAAATCTCTTCATAAGTCATTGGGGACTCGCTTAGATATGAGTACCGCTTATCATCCACAGACCGATGGTCAAAGTGAACGAACGATTCAAACGCTCGAGGATATGTTACGAGCTTGTGTAATTGACTTCGGTGATAGTTGGGAGAATCATTTACCGTTGGTGGAATTCTCTTACAACAACAGTTATCATACAAGTATTCAAGCAGCACCGTTTGAAGCTTTGTATGGTCGCAAATGTCGTTCACCAGTTTGCTGGGCTGAAATTGGTGACAGTCAGATAACAGGTCCTGAACTGGTGCACGAAACGACAGAGAAGATAGTTCAAATCCGGAACCGTATGGCAGCGGCTCGGGATCGACAGAAGAGTTATGCAGATAAACGTCGCAAGCCGTTGGAATTTCAAGTAGGAGACCGAGTTCTTCTAAAGGTGTCACCTTGGAAAGGTGTGATACGATTCGGCAAGCGCGGCAAGCTTAGTCCACGTTACGTAGGACCTTTTGAGATTCTGAAAAGGATTGGTCCGGTTGCGTATCAACTCAAACTACCGGATGAACTCAGTGGAGTTCATGATGTGTTTCATGTGTCGAACTTAAAGAAATGTCTTTCTGACGAGACATTGATTGTTCCGTTGGAAGAAATACAAGTAGATGAACAGTTACGATTCATTGAAGAACCGGCGGAAATCATGGACCGAGAAGTCAAACAACTGAAGCAAAGCAAAATTCCGATAGTCAAAGTCCGATGGAATTCAAGACGGGGTCCTGAATTCACATGGGAACGAGAAGATCAAATGATGAAGAAATATCCTCATCTATTCAAAACAGCTACTGCTAACACGGAGAGCGCACGTTAAATTTCGGGACGAAATTTCCTTCAACAAGGGGATGACGTGATGCTTTCACACATCAACACTGCAAATTCAAACTGTAAGCACAAACATTTTATTTATTCAATTGATTTTGTTACAAACATTTGTGCTACACTACATTATATTCTATATGTTTTATGTGCTACATTACATATGTTACATGTTATGGTAGTACATACACGATTAGTTATACATTTTACTATGTGCGGGGTTGCATAGTACACTCACTATATCAAACAAGTCATAGTTAGGTGAACTAACTAGTGTACACGCAAAACAGTTACATTGAAAGATCACAATTGAGTTGTGATGTTGCAAGCATTAGACTTTGTGTGTGAGTACACACAAGCACACAGAATGATCAAATCACACTAACACGTACGATTTAAACTCGTAAGTAGTTTCCTAACTACTCTTAACACTTGTTAATTTTCGGGACGAAAATTCCTTCAACAAGGGGATGATGTGACAATCCGACTTTTCACACTAACCTTGTTAACGGGAGTTGGTGCTATCACAGGCCCAACAAAGACAATCAAGGCCCAATAAGGCCAATGAAGGCCCAACAAGGTCAATGAAGGCCCAATAAGGTTAATGGAGGCTCAACAAGATAAATTAGGCCCAACATAGCCAATTTAGGCCCACAAAGCCAAGAGAAGTCCAATAAGGCCCAATAAATTCAAGTAAGGCCCAATGTAAACAAAGTAGGCCTAGGGAAGGCCAAGGTAGGCCTAGGAAGGCCCAGTGAGGCCCAATTGGATTTGAAAAAAAGCCCAATTGGATTAATTTAGCCGGTGGCAGTCCAATTTGGCCCAATTAGTGATAAATTAGGATTTTTAAGGTAATGTTGTTAATCAAAATAATGTGTTTTGACTCAGAAAGATCTATGGGGATTTAGGAATTAAGAAAAATCAGTATTTAAGTGTTAAGATGTTAGAGATTAAGACTTGTAATTGAATTTAGTTCCAATTTTGACTTCTACAAGTCAAAATTCGGCCAATTGGTGTATGGAATTCGAAATTTGCCTAAATCTGTTACAATTAGCTGAAGTAACTATGCAATCATTACACACTAATGATGAACAACAGTTATCAACCGTTGGAAAACTCATAATTGCCGAAATTATGTGAAATAATGGCTAAAAAAGGTAACCGAAGTCGGTTGGGTTCAATGTGGTATAATGCGACATCAATTCACCAAATTGATGTTATATAAACCCAAGTCGGAATCATTAGGACCTTTTACACACTAGAATTTGAGAGCAGAAGCATCGAGCAGAAGAATTGATCGTGGAGGGAGCCGAAGAACAACCCGTGAGTCAATCTACTTGAATTCATCATCAAACAAGGTAAGAAATCGTTTCTACACACTCTAAAGTAGTCGATTAAACATAAGCCTATGTTAATTCCATGTTCTAACAACGAATTGATGGAGGCCGATTACTAGGGTTCGTTGTTAGAGTTGTTTTGGGGGATTAGATCAAAACGTGTGATTTAATCAAATTAAATCATGCTAAAAGTTTCATAAGATACCGATCAGTGAAAAGAATGTGTCAATTTCAGAAAACATCAACGAATTGGATGGTTTTGAATTCTAGGGTTTATAATGAGAACGGATTTGGGGGTTCTGTATTAATCGAGCTGTAAGATCAAATTAAAGGTTGTTTTTAGTTTCAGGGAGTCTCGATGAAGCTAATCCATGATTTAATTTCATTTCATTATGGTGAATTGATAAAGAACAAGATCTAGGGTTCTTGGGTTAAACGGTTTTGGGGGAATTAGTCTTGGAAGGTTTAAAAGTCAAATTAAATGGTGATATCAGATTCTAAAACCACCGATTATGTATCTCCACATATCAATTTCATGATATCATCACATATTGTTAGGTTTTGAGTGAAGGATTTATGAAATTGAGTCCGAATGATTACACAATCGAATTAAGTGTGTTATATTAATTTAAATTCGAATTAAAACCGGTTATAGAATCGGTTGGATCTAAGGAATAGAAACCCTATGGTTTTAAGGGCTATCAGGTTCGAATTGAGGACCAATTTGGAGTATGATTGCTTCGGCTATATTAAGGAATAGGATTTGGGTTGGAAGAGGAATTAAAACAATTTAATTCTGATATCTTTCGCGAAACCCTAGCGGGCTTGACTGGTTAAGGGCGTGTGTGTTGGAGTTGAGGGTCGCGGGTTCGAGTCCCGGCCCAACCAAATTTTTGGATTTTCAATGTTAGTTTGTATTTTGAGCATAACTTGTTCGTTTCAAGTCCGTTTTCATCCGTTCAAGTTGCGTTGGAACCGTAACGAGAATACGAACGTGTTGAAATGATAAAATTCATATTTTAGTCCGAACACGAAATCGCGTATAATTACGTTTAATTAAATAAAATCAAATGTGATTTTATTTAAACGATTTCAAAAGCACGCGTACTTCCGTATGCCTAATTCTCACACTTTAACATACGTATGTTGATACGTATGTGATTTTAAGCACAAAACGATTATTCGAATAACAATAGGTTATTGTTTAAATCACAGATTCTTCGTAGAGGATTTCTACGCAAGTTCACACATACTTGATCATTCTACTATCATCAAAGGTGCGTACACGGCCCCTTTCTTATTTTAAACTGTTTTGGGGGAGAAAACATGTGCAACAAACTACTTTTAGATACATATCACTTGCATGAGTTATCTGTTTACATTATGTGCCAATATATCAACTTGAAAGTCCTTACACACCTCGAACCGTTTAGTTTGCTGTAATGCAAAGCGTGGTAGTTGGAAATAGATCTATTAGGTTTGACAAACCTCACCTGGTAGATGGGATCTACGCAGGTGTTTGACTGACCAAACACATTTTTACTATTGTTGTGATAGACAATAGTGGCAAGGCGAAAACATGCTATAGCATGGCAACTAGTCAGCTTCGGTGTCGAACACGTATGTAAATAGTTTATATGACTAGCTATCATGACTGTGCAATTGTGATTATGTTATCTACAAACTTGTTATTCAAACTGATGTTTTGAACACTATGATTACTTAAAACCTGTGTTATGCACCAACCTTTGTGTTGACTTGATTTGCATGTTTTCTCAGGACGCTAAGGCGCGCGTAACAGCTGGCATGGACTAGGAAGATAGAGTCTCATGCATTATAAACACTTTGAATTTGAATCTGACATTTGAATATTTAAGTATTTTGATTTGTAATGTTTACTTTTCAACTGTTTATGATTTGAAACGCTTCCGCAACTTTTTGTAAACTCTGAATGTTATGTTTTTAAAGACCAACGTATGTTTTGAAATTCATATAGAGGTCTTCGCTATGTCTAATGATCTGAGATCCTGGTTTGTCACGTTCCCAAACGGTATGATTCCGTTAGTTGAAATTGGGGGTGTGACAGATTGGTATCAGAGCCATTGGTTATAGCGAACTAGGTTTGCATTTGTAGGCCTAGACTATGACTGTTAGACATTAGACACACACACATACTGCTTAGAAATTACATATGACATTATGTAATTGACTTGCTTACGTATTCCATGGCACTGCACTTACATATGATATTATGTAACAGGCATGGCTTCATCATCAGTTCCTTATGTTATCATTGATGATTCCGAGGACGAGGAGCCGATAGTTCCGGCACCACCATCATCACCACCACCACCTATTCCATCACCTCCACCGTATGGGATGGATGACTCAGACCCAGACGAGGATCCAGACGAGGATCCAGAGGAGGATCCAGAGGAGGATCCAGATGAGGATCCAGTTGAGGACCCGGATGAGGATCCGGAGGAGGCACCATGGGTGAATACTCAGGGACTCTATGCTGCAGGACCATCTACACATCCACCACCCGTACTAGATGCTCCGGAGCCTAAGAGGTGAAGGACGGACGCGGAGGAGATCGCCAAGTTGCGCGAGGACTTGGATGAGACAGAAGATAAGCTCATACAGAGATCCCAGGAGTTATGGGATGCCATTGAGAGGCAGGATGAACTTGCCCATCTAGTTCATGACATGCGGGATGAGATGGTGAACATGATTGGTCGTCTAGAGGAGTCAGAGAACCGAGCCGAGATCTTGGAGGGCAGGATTGAAGCTTTGGAGGATTTAGTGGTAGTTGAGAATGAGGAACAGGATGAGGATGAGGATGAGGAGGAGGAACCAGCACCAGTTGCTGAGTCCGATCCTGAATCCACTGTTGAGGACGACTGATTATTTTTCTTTTATTTCTGTTTTGTTTAAACTTATTAGGAACGGGTTGTGTTCCTACATTAGTAGTTTGAAATTTTGTATTGCATTTCAAAAAGTATTGTACTCAAAGAAAGTTTCTATTTATGGAAGATTTATTGTTTGTTTTCAACAACTGTGTTGATTATATTACATGTTGTGTTTGTTGTTTTTACTTGCACATGTTATATTGGATTTTGACTTTGTGCTAACACTTCTTATAAATAGGAAACTAATGGCTGAAGGAAACGTACATATGACTGTTGCTGAGCTCAACGAGCTAATTAACAACAGAGTCGCAGAGGCTATTGCACAGTATGCTCAGACACACAACACAGGGCCACAGGGTCCAGCTGGGGGAGTGATTAACCCACAAGTTTGCACATTCAAGATGTTCTTGGACTGCAAACCTCACAATTTCAAAGGGTCGGAGGGGGCCATAGGACTCCTTCGGTGGATTGAAAAGGTGGAGTCTGTATTTGAAATGTGCAACTGCCCTGAGGATAGCAAGGTGAAATTTGCTACTGGAACATTAGAGGGTCCAGCACTGACTTGGTGGAACTCCAATGTTCAGACTCTGGGGTTGGGAGAAGCAAATGCGTTGACCTGGAACAACTTCAAAACTTTGCTACAAGAGGAGTATTGTCCTCGTAGTGAAATGCAGAAGTTAGAAGAAGAGTATTGGCACCTCAAGATGGAGGGGTCAAATATTGAGGAGTACACGACCAGATCGCATGAACTGGCCAGACTGCTACCACACATGGCTACTCCAGCCAGTAAGTGGATCGAAAGGTACATTGGAGGACTCGTGCCTCAGATTCAAGGTTTGGTGACTTCAGCAAATCCCACCACTATCCAACAAGCTGTTCGTCTAGCGCATCAGCTTACTGATCAGGCAGTGTTACAGGGAACCCTGCCTAAGCGAACGTCTGCTACCAAGGTAGGAGATCACAAGAGAAAGTGGGATAACAACTTCAAGGGTAACAACCAACAGCAGAACAGGAAGCAGGACTCAAACAAGTCCTATCATAATTCCAATAGCGGTCAGCAATCATCATCATCGGGGGGCTATATTGGTAAGCACCCCAAGTGTAACAAGTGTGGTTACCATCATGCGGGTAACCAATGTGATAGAGCTAAGTGCCAGAGGTGTGGCAAGGTTGGGCATGCGGCTAAGGATTGTCGCGGAGAGCTGTAGAACAATAATAACAACCAGAATAATAATCAGAACAATGCGCAGAAGGGTTGTTTTGAGTGCGGCAAGATGGGCCATTTCAAGAAAGATTGCCCACAACTTAAGAAAGGCGGGGACAACAATGGTAATGGTAATGGAAATGGAAACGGTAATGGCAATGGCACCAACAATAACAACAACAATAACAACAACAACAACGGTGCTAGAGGCAGGGCGTTTGTGATCGGAGGACGTCAAGCGCGGGAGGATCCCAACATTGTCACGGGTACGTTCCTCTTAAATAATCACTATGCCTCTATGTTATTTGACACCGGTGCCGATCGGAGCTTTGTATCTAGTTCACTTGTTAAGTTGCTAAATGTTAGTCCCACTGCCTTAGATAGTCCCTATACTGTGGAATTAGCTGATGGTAAGTTGATTGTAGTAGAAAACATTTATAAGGGATGTATTCTTGATTTGATGGGTCAGACATTAGAGATTGATTTGATGCCTATTGCCTTAGGCAGTTTTGATGTAGTTATTGGCATGGACTGGTTGTCTAAGAACCAGGCTGAAATTGTATGCCATGAAAAGATTGTTCGCATACCTCTTCCGCAGGGAGAGACATTATATGTACAAGGCGAGAAGAGCAGTACGCCACTGCGTCTCATATCTTGTATGAAAGCACACAAATGTCTGCGGAAAGGTCATACGGCAGTTATAGCACTTATAACTGAAAAGCCGGTAGCTGAGAAGAAACTTGAAGATATACCAATAGTTTGTGAGTTTCCGGAGGTATTTCCAGAAGACTTGCCGGGATTACCGCCTGTGAGACAAGTGGAATTCCGAATCGATCTTACACCAGACGCAGCACCGATAGCTAGGGCGCCTTATCGACTTGCACCGTCAGAGATGCAAGAGTTATCTACACAATTGCAAGAGTTGTTGGATAAGGGTTTCATACGACCTAGTTTTTCACCATGGGGAGCTCCAGTATTGTTTGTAAAGAAGAAGGACGGGACTTTTCGTATGTGTATTGATTACCGGGAGTTGAATAAGGTTACTATCAAGAACCGGTATCCGTTACCCAGGATTGACGATCTGTTCGATCAGTTGCAAGGTTCGAGTTACTACTCGAAGATTGATCTCAGGTCTGGTTATCATCAACTAAGAGTCCAGGAGGAGGATATTCCAAAGACAGCATTTAGGACGCGCTATGGCCATTATGAGTTCTTGGTCATGCCATTTGGGTTGACAAACGCTCCAGCTGTATTCATGGATCTCATGAATCGTGTTTGTAAACCTTATCTTGATAAGTTTGTCATTGTTTTCATCGATGACATTCTCATCTATTCAAAGTCTGAGGAGGAACATGCTGAACATCTTCGATTACTACTAGAGCTATTGAAACAGGAACAACTGTACGCTAAGTTCTCGAAATGTGATTTCTGGATGCGAGAAGTACAGTTCTTGGGTCATATAGTTAATGAAAAGGGCATACATGTTGATCCAGCGAAGATTGAAGCGATTAAGAATTGGGAAGCGCCAAAGACCCCTACCGAGGTACGACAATTCCTTGGTTTGGCGGGTTATTATCGACGATTCATTGAGGGTTTCTCAAAGATCGCTCAACCACTTACAGCTCTGACGCACAAAGGAACAAAGTATAACTGGACGGATAAACAGGAAGCTGCATTCCAGTTATTGAAACAGAAACTCTGCAGTGCACCGATTCTGTCCTTACCGGAAGGAACGGAAGACTTTGCGGTGTATTGTGACGCATCTGGACAGGGTTTGGGATGTGTGTTGATGCAACGGGATAAAGTGATCGCTTATGCTTCCAGACAACTAAGAACGCATGAAAAGAATTACACTACTCATGACTTGGAGTTAGGAGCAGTGGTTTTTGCTTTAAAGATTTGGAGGCATTACTTGTATGGAACTAAGTGTACTATTTACACTGATCATAAGAGTTTACAACATATCTTTGATCAGAAGGAGCTTAACATGAGGCAACGACGATGGGTTGAATTGTTGAACGATTATGAGTGTGCGATTAAGTATCACCCGGGAAAGGCTAATGTCGTAGCCGATGCTTTGAGCAGAAAAGATACAACGGGAACAAGACGGGTTCGCGCACTTACGATGACGATACATACCGACTTACCTGACAAAGTACACAATGCTCAGATTGAGGCCTTGAAAGCGGAAAATTTAGTACCGGAATCTTTACGAGGAATGGAAGAACAATTGAATGTTAAACCTGATGGAATTCGTTATTTCATTGATCGAATGTGGATACCTTTGTATGGAGGTTTAAGGGAACTCGTGATGGACGAAGCACACAAGTCTAGATATTCAGTCCATCCAGGATCAGACAAGATGTATCACGATTTGAAGGCACTATATTGGTGGCCTCATATGAAAGCTGATATTGCTAAGTACGTTAGCAAATGTTTGACTTGTTCGAAAGTCAAAGTTGAATATCAGAAGCCATCTGGTTTACTACAACAACCAGAGATACCGATGTGGAAATGGGAACAGATTTCGATGGATTTTATTACTAAGTTACCTCGTACACCGAGTGGTTGTGATACGATATGGGTAATTGTCGATCGATTAACGAAATCTGCACACTTCTTAGCAATAAAGGAAACTGATAAGATGGAGAAACTGACTCGCATTTACATCAAGGAGGTAGTGGCACGGCATGGTGTGCCAATTTCTATCATATCAGATCGGGATGCCCGGTTTACTTCCAACTTTTGGAAATCTCTTCATAAGTCATTGGGGACTCGCTTAGATATGAGTACCGCTTATCATCCACAGACCGATGGTCAAAGTGAACGAACGATTCAAACGCTCGAGGATATGTTACGAGCTTGTGTAATTGACTTCGGTGATAGTTGGGAGAATCATTTACCGTTGGTGGAATTCTCTTACAACAACAGTTATCATACAAGTATTCAAGCAGCACCGTTTGAAGCTTTGTATGGTCGCAAATGTCATTCACCAGTTTGCTGGGCTGAAATTGGTGACAGTCAGATAACAGGTCCTGAACTGGTGCACGAAACGACAGAGAAGATAGTTCAAATCCGGAACCGTATGGCAGCAGCTCGGGATCGACAGAAGAGTTATGCAGATAAACGTCGCAAGCCGTTGGAATTTCAAGTAGGAGACCGAGTTCTTCTAAAGGTGTCACCTTGGAAAGGTGTGATACGATTCGGCAAGCGCGGCAAGCTTAGTCCACGTTACGTAGGACCTTTTGAGATTCTGAAAAGGATTGGTCCGGTTGCGTATCAACTCAAACTACCGGATGAACTCAGTGGAGTTCATGATGTGTTTCATGTGTCGAACTTAAAGAAATGTCTTTCTGACGAGACATTGATTGTTCCGTTGGAAGAAATACAAGTAGATGAACAGTTACGATTCATTGAAGAACCGGCGGAAATCATGGACCGAGAAGTCAAACAACTGAAGCAAAGCAAAATTCCGATAGTCAAAGTCCGATGGAATTCAAGACGGGGTCCTGAATTCACATGGGAACGAGAAGATCAAATGATGAAGAAATATCCTCATCTATTCAAAACAGCTACTGCTAACACGGAGAGCGCACGTTAAATTTCAGGACGAAATTTCCTTCAACAAGGGGATGACGTGATGCTTTCACACATCAACACTGCAAATTCAAACTGTAAGCACAAACATTTTATTTATTCAATTGATTTTGTTACAAACATTTGTGCTACACTACATTATATTCTATATGTTTTATGTGCTACATTACATATGTTACATGTTATGGTAGTACATACACGATTAGTTATACATTTTACTATGTGCGGGGTTGCATAGTACACTCACTATATCAAACAAGTCATAGTTAGGTGAACTAACTAGTGTACACGCAAAACAGTTACATTGAAAGATCACAATTGAGTTGTGATGTTGCAAGCATTAGACTTTGTGTGTGAGTACACACAAGCACACAGAATGATCAAATCACACTAACACGTACGATTTAAACTCGTAAGTAGTTTCCTAACTACTCTTAACACTTGTTAATTTTCGGGACGAAAATTCCTTCAACAAGGGGATGATGTGACAATCCGACTTTTCACACTAACCTTGTTAACGGGAGTTGGTGCTATCACAGGCCCAACAAAGACAATCAAGGCCCAATAAGGCCAATGAAGGCCCAACAAGGTCAATGAAGGCCCAATAAGGTTAATGGAGGCTCAACAAGATAAATTAGGCCCAACATAGCCAATTTAGGCCCACAAAGCCAAGAGAAGTCCAATAAGGCCCAATAAATTCAAGTAAGGCCCAATGTAAACAAAGTAGGCCTAGGGAAGGCCAAGGTAGGCCTAGGAAGGCCCAGTGAGGCCCAATTGGATTTGAAAAAAAAGCCCAATTGGATTAATTTAGCCGGTGGCAGTCCAATTTGGCCCAATTAGTGATAAATTAGGATTTTTAAGGTAATGTTGTTAATCAAAATAATGTGTTTTGACTCAGAAAGATCTATGGGGATTTAGGAATTAAGAAAAATCAGTATTTAAGTGTTAAGATGTTAGAGATTAAGACTTGTAATTGAATTTAGTTCCAATTTTGACTTCTACAAGTCAAAATTCGGCCAATTGGTGTATGGAATTCGAAATTTGCCTAAATCTGTTACAATTAGCTGAAGTAACTATGCAATCATTACACACTAATGATGAACAACAGTTATCAACCGTTGGAAAACTCATAATTGCCGAAATTATGTGAAATAATGGCTAAAAAAAGGTAACCGAAGTCGGTTGGGTTCAATGTGGTATAATGCGACATCAATTCACCAAATTGATGTTATATAAACCCAAGTCGGAATCATTAGGACCTTTTACACACTAGAATTTGAGAGCAGAAGCATCGAGCAGAAGAATTGATCGTGGAGGGAGCCGAAGAACAACCCGTGAGTCAATCTACTTGAATTCATCATCAAACAAGGTAAGAAATCGTTTCTACACACTCTAAAGTAGTCGATTAAACATAAGCCTATGTTAATTCCATGTTCTAACAACGAATTGATGGAGGCCGATTACTAGGGTTCGTTGTTAGAGTTGTTTTGGGGGATTAGATCAAAACGTGTGATTTAATCAAATTAAATCATGCTAAAAGTTTCATAAGATACCGATCAGTGAAAAGAATGTGTCAATTTCAGAAAACATCAACGAATTGGATGGTTTTGAATTCTAGGGTTTATAATGAGAACGGATTTGGGGGTTCTGTATTAATCGAGCTGTAAGATCAAATTAAAGGTTGTTTTTAGTTTCAGGGAGTCTCGATGAAGCTAATCCATGATTTAATTTCATTTCATTATGGTGAATTGATAAAGAACAAGATCTAGGGTTCTTGGGTTAAACGGTTTTGGGGGAATTAGTCTTGGAAGGTTTAAAAGTCAAATTAAATGGTGATATCAGATTCTAAAACCACCGATTATGTATCTCCACATATCAATTTCATGATATCATCACATATTGTTAGGTTTTGAGTGAAGGATTTATGAAATTGAGTCCGAATGATTACACAATCGAATTAAGTGTGTTATATTAATTTAAATTCGAATTAAAACCGGTTATAGAATCGGTTGGATCTAAGGAATAGAAACCCTATGGTTTTAAGGGCTATCAGGTTCGAATTGAGGACCAATTTGGAGTATGATTGCTTCGGCTATATTAAGGAATAGGATTTGGGTTGGAAGAGGAATTAAAACAATTTAATTCTGATATCTTTCGCGAAACCCTAGCGGGCTTGACTGGTTAAGGGCGTGTGTGTTGGAGTTGAGGGTCGCGGGTTCGAGTCCCGGCCCAACCAAATTTTTGGATTTTCAATGTTAGTTTGTATTTTGAGCATAACTTGTTCGTTTCAAGTCCGTTTTCATCCGTTCAAGTTGCGTTGGAACCGTAACGAGAATACGAACGTGTTGAAATGATAAAATTCATATTTTAGTCCGAACACGAAATCGCGTATAATTACGTTTAATTAAATAAAATCAAATGTGATTTTATTTAAACGATTTCAAAAGCACGCGTACTTCCGTATGCCTAATTCTCACACTTTAACATACGTATGTTGATACGTATGTGATTTTAAGCACAAAACGATTATTCGAATAACAATAGGTTATTGTTTAAATCACAGATTCTTCGTAGAGGATTTCTACGCAAGTTCACACATACTTGATCATTCTACTATCATCAAAGGTGCGTACACGGCCCCTTTCTTATTTTAAACTGTTTTGGGGGAGAAAACATGTGCAACAAACTACTTTTAGATACATATCACTTGCATGAGTTATCTGTTTACATTATGTGCCAATATATCAACTTGAAAGTCCTTACACACCTCGAACCGTTTAGTTTGCTGTAAATGCAAAGCGTGGTAGTTGGAAATAGATCTATTAGGTTTGACAAACCTCACCTGGTAGATGGGATCTACGCAGGTGTTTGACTGACCAAACACATTTTTACTATTGTTGTGATTGACAATAGTGGCAAGGCGAAAACATGCTATAGCATGGCAACTAGTCAGCTTCGGTGTCGAACACGTATGTAAATAGTTTATATGACTAGCTATCATGACTGTGCAATTGTGATTATGTTATCTACAAACTTGTTATTCAAACTGATGTTTTGAACACTATGATTACTTAAAACCTGTGTGATGCACCAACCTTTGTGTTGACTTGATTTGCATGTTTTCTCAGGACGCTAAGGCGCGCGTTACAGCTGGCATGGACTAGGAAGATAGAGTCTCATGCATTATAAACACTTTGAATTTGAATCTGACATTTGAATATTTAAGTATTTTGATTTGTAATGTTTACTTTTCAACTGTTTATGATTTGAAACGCTTCCGCAACTTTTTGTAAACTCTGAATGTTATGTTTTTAAAGACCAACGTATGTTTTGAAATTCATATAGAGGTCTTCGCTATGTCTAATGATCTGAGATCCTGGTTTGTCACGTTCCCAAACGGTATGATTCCGTTAGTTGAAATTGGGGGTGTGACAGTTTTGGGGGAGAAAGCATGTGCAACAAACATTTTAGATACATATCACTTGCATGAGTTAGCTGTTTACATTATGTGACAACATAGCATTTAAAAGTCCTTACACTTCGAACCGTTTAGTTTGCCGTAGCGCAAAGCGTGGTAGTTGGAAATAGATCTATTAGGTTTGACAAACCTCACTTGGTAGATGGGATCTAGGCAGGTGTTTGACTGACCAAACATTCATTTACTATTGTTTGTGCTAGACAATAGTGGCAAGGCAAAACATGCGATAGCATGCACTAGTCAGCTTCGGTGTCGACCACTTATGTAAATAGTATATATGACTAGCTATCATGACTATGCAATGTGTGATTATGTTATCTGCAAACTTATATTCAAACTGTTGTTTCAAACAATTGTGAATGCTAAAACCTGTGTAATGCACCAACCTTTGTGTTGACTTGATTTACATGTTTTCTCAGGACGCTAAGGTGCACAAGAAAGCAGGCATGGACTAGGAGATTGAGTCGCATGCATGTCTTTACATTATAGTTATTTGGATTTGAACATTTGAAAACCTTGCATTGTAATTTACATTTTACAATTGTTATTGTTTTAAAACGCTTCCGAAACTTTGAAAGCTTTGATGTTACAGTTTTAGACTAAAGTATGTTTTGAAATTCATATAGAGGTCTTCGTTATATCTAATGATCTGAGATCCTGGTTTGTCACGTTCCCAAACGGTAGGATTCCGTTAGTTGAAAATTGGGGGTGTGACAAGAAACTTACCAGTAACAATGTTTGCATCATGTCTCGCCTCGGTCGCACCAATCTGGAAAGCTCTACCTCTAGCTTCATTTCCCGGATTAGTTTTATTATTGTTTGGACAGTTTCTGATCAAGTGATCAGGACTCCCGCATTTGTTGCATGACCGATTCGTTTGAATGGTTTGTCGGGGTGCTTGATTCAGTTGGCGAGCAGGCAAGTTGCAATACTTGGTGTAGTGCCCAACTCTATTACAGTTGGCACAAGTAGGACATAGTCCAGTATGATGAAATGAACACCGAGTACATTTGGGTGCCTGTCCAGTGTAACCTTTCTTCTCAGAAATAACAGCACCAAAATTTTTCACAGTTGCCTTGCTCTGGTTGATTTCAGACGGAGTTCTCGCCTTTGTTTTTCCAAACCACTTTCGTTTGGTACCTTTGGAAACACTAGAGGTACCTACATCACTACGGCCCCCGGCCGTCTGAGTTTTTGTTACCAACATACCACTCCTTACCGCCTCATCGGTAAGCTTAGTGGTCAACAGAATTGCACGTTTAAGGGTTGTGGGTTCAGCTGCAGTCACCATTCCCCGAATCTAGGGAACCAAACCCTTAATGTACTTCTCGATCAATGTTGCCTCTGTAGGAAACATATCGGGAAGTAAACAAGTAAGTTCATGGAAACGATGGGTATACGCTAAACAATCAGCCCCGATCATTGAATGATTCCAGAATTCCTCCTGGAGCTTTTGAATCTCAGTGAGTAGGCAGTACTCTGATCTAATCAGAGTTTTAAATTCATTCCAGCTCATCGAGTCGATTGTAGCTGAGCCCAATGTTTTTGACTGGGTATTCCACCAGGTCAAAGCTGATTCTTTAAAAGAACAGGCAGCATAAGACACCTTATGCTCCTCTAAACACTGGCTTATTTTAAGTTTCGTTTCCATTTCCTCGATCCACCTTAGCAATCCAGCCGCTCCTTTAGTACCAGTGAAAGTAGGAGGATTACAGGAAGCAAAATACTTATAAGTACATCCCTGTCGTGGTGGATCAGGAGCAGTTGTAGTTGTGCCAGTGGTTCTATGAGTTTCCGCGTTGCCATCAATAGCATTACGTTCGGCGTGATTGTGGTCCCCACCAGAACCTGAAGTAATATGAGGTTGATGTGGTAGCAAAACACCACAAGCAGATAGTTGTTCTCGCACAATCCGTGCTATCATTGCTTCGTTTGATTCGGATCCACCTGCACCAGCAGGTGGAACAGGGTTTACTCCCGGGTTCACGGGTGGAACAGTATTTGTTTCCAAATTCACCTGTGGATTTGGATTTGATTCAGTATCTACTGGTGGAACTTGATTCGGCTCCGGGTTAGTAATGTTCTTGATAGATCTCTTAGCCGGTCTACCTCGTTTGGGAGCCATTATTCTGCTAACATGCAAACAAACTCAGTTTAGTTTAAGAACATTAGAAATCTAACCCGTTATATCACATAAATTCAATCACATTCAGTTACACTGAAAGTTTATATTGAAATGTGATTATAAGGAGTACAGTATAACTACATGAATTTAGTCCAGACATGTTCTCGATACACACAGATCATATAGATATTTGTAGTTATACTCAGTCCTGTTAATTCAAAAACATGTTAAAATATTTTACAGCTCACAATACTGCGACTTAGATATGTTATTAACCATGTTTTTGATATATGATCACTCAGGACCTTGAAACGTTGCCACACAGGACTTTGAAATGTTGTCACACAGACAATTGAAACGTTATCACACAGACAATTGAAAGGTTGCCACACAGGGCTTTGATATGATGCCACAAGGGACTTTGATATGTTGCCACAAGGGTCTTTGATATGTTGCCACAAGGGACTTTGATATGTTGCCACAAGGGACTTTGATATGTTGCCATAAGGGACTTTGATATGTTGCCACAAGGGACTTTGATATGCTTGTCACCCAGAAATGTTCTCACAGCTCTTTTTCGTTATCTAGTAAATGGGTCATATAAGTTTGATATTAACACACAAGTCATACACAACACACCCATCACTCATTACACAGATAAATACACAACACAACCAGTTTATTAGCATTACCATAGTTTTATACATAAAAGTTTTGATATAACCAACAGTCATGATACCCCAAACCAACAACAATCATACCCTACATTTCACAAACTCGGGATCTGTATACACCCAAAATATCCCGTACTCACAACTACTGATCAACCTATGTCACATGATATGTATAATAAGATCACAACTGCTCAGTCCTCAATCACCCCTCACTGCATGAAATACCACAAACCATCCAACACCATAGCTATAATGACCAACACTATAGCCACACATAGTAGCCTAGCCTCTAGGCTCATCATCTCGAATGCTCCCATCACCATCACTATCATCACCATCACTCGCTGCCAAAATGCAGCTATCATCACATGAATCACTGTCCTCCTCATCCTTTCCTCAATCATAGCCCGCCAAACTTGCGTGCCAGCATCCAGTGCGTTCACCTGCTCCATTAACATCAAATGAGAGGTGAGTATCTCCAACACGATAGTACGTGTGTCCTCCACAGTAGTACGAGACTCCTGTAACTCTAGTCGAGTCCCCTGAAGATCTAGAGTCACCTGGCGAAGCTGCGCCCTAAACTCCGCCTGCTGTGAAGACTCTCCTACCTCGTGTATGGTGTCGGGCTCATCTCTAGGCGCCATCTGACGTCTAGGAGGAAGACCTGTCGTCTTGCGAGCTTGACCTCGCATCCGTCTGAGTCCATCCCACGCTGGGGCTCTCGGTGGAGATGGCATAGGTACTGGTACGGGTACTGGTACCGGTGGTGTCTGTGGCAATGGTATATCAGCCTGAGAAGCAGCTGCAGATGCCTCCGATGGATCGGAGTCAGACCCCGAACTCGAGCTCGGTGTATCGTCTAGTATCACGTAAGGAAACCGCTGATAGATGTATCTCTCCCCTTGGTCTGCCATTGCTGTATAAACAGAATACTCGAATCAGTATCATGAAAAAAATATTGAATAATAACATTCAACATACACATAATATCCGGCGCTTCTCTATCCTAACATAACTATTCGTTCCTTTAGTTATTAATGTTCTGCTTGAATTAAATCAAACTAGAATGCACACGTGTTGCAAATTTCAGTTATGCTGGCCACTCATAACTGTAATTTGTACCACCTGATTATCCTGGCTTAATTCAAAACAAGTTTTGTTCGTTAGACATGTTCGGTGATCTCTGTGTCACTATACGAGCCTCTGGTTATAGTCTAGTTCTCTAAGTCAACCTAAATTATATAACATGTGGCTCTGATACAACCCTGTCACACCCCCACCTCTCGTCACCTGTGATGATGTCACTTGCTACTCTGATATGGTTGCGGAAGCATAGTGGTGATGTCTCAGAGATGAGGTGTGACTTACTTGAACCGATAAAACAGCACACAGATTCACTTAAAATAAATATATTACAAGGGTTTCGTAATTACATCAACACTACAGTTTAGTTTAGTACACAATCTAATATCCCTTAATTACAAAAGTGTGATGTGCATCCTCACCGTGTCGTTACTGTTGCCCTGTAAAAATGTTGAGTTTAAACCGTCAGCACAAAGCTGGTGAGTTCGACAGTTTATTTAAACAATATGATATGAAATGTAAATTCTCAAAAAGTTCAGTTCCGGATAACCATGGGACCCGTATCTAGTTCCTTTCGGACAGTTGTACGTTCATGAAGATACTACCCGTCGGTAAATATCTTAGTGCCTCATGATCTTAATGTTTATCACTAACATTAATAAAATTGTTATGGAAACAGGTACCAAACATTCACACCAGGGGAGATGCAATCCTCCCCGCGAATGGGTTGTCAGCCAATAGTACTATCAATGATTCCTGTTCGGCCCCACATGGGTTCACTAGATACAGTTCAAGAGATGAGGACTTTTGATACTGTGATAAAGATGCTAACGGCAAAATCCCATGAAATCACACAAAAGTCACATGAAATCACACAGATATCAGTGATGCATATCATATGTTCAGAAACAGTTAGCAGAGTTACCCCGATGTTTATAAAACATTAAAAAGAAAAGGGGTTGTACGAAACTCACCTGATGATTCAGTGGTAGCAGAATATCACACAAGCTGGTAATAATATGATGATTCTGCATTTAGTTATATTTTATGAATTATTTATGTTCTAGTTTACTGATTAGATCTTTCTGAACGTTCAATTTCAAAGACATTGCTTTGTAAATCATCAAACCGATATTAAGTATTTAATTGCTTAATTTAGTATTATATCATACAATGTATGATAATGTAGGAACCTACATTGCGTTAGATTCCTAATACAAGGTTGATGACATTCTTGATTAATCAGAATAATCCCAGATTAACCAAATAGTTAATGTTGTTGATTATGATACTGTAACAGTTTCTAGATAATTTAATGGCTTAGGAATGATCAATCCTTGTTATTGATTACCCAATTATCATGAAATATCACAATGTAGCATCAGAATAGGTGTAATAACCATGTTTAACATACTAATCTGACTGTTATCATAAACATCAGATAATCGTTCCAATGAGTATGTTAATGGTTGTGATTAGTTTGAAACACTTGGATTTAACCTTGCATTTCAAGGATTAACCCAACTAATCACCTACATTGTTATAATCAAATGGATTAAACCATTATAATCATGGGTATGGTTTCATGCAAACCGGGCATTATAACGGATCAAAACAAGGATTTAACTGTTAAAACTTCGTGTTCTTTGTTTATAATCAATCCTAGCCATCATATAGACAATAATCAACAATCCTAACTATTCCATTACGTTCAAAATCAAGATCTAATCAATCAAAACCAAACCAGAAGGTTTAAACGGATCATTACCTAATCTGACGGATATCTGGCTTCAAAACAACGATCAGATCTTGTAGAGATGATCCCTGGTGCGTTCCTTGCGTTCAGAGGGCTTCAAAATGATGATGTGAAGGTGAAATGGTCGAGTTTTCTTCTGATGCTTCGTCTGAGTTCGAATGAAAAAAAAAATTAATCTTGCATGAAATCTGATGAAGTAGATCAGATTGTTGCACCGCCACATCCGTCGCGTACCGCGGCGGGGAGCCAATTTGGGCTTCGCGTACCGTGAAGCTTTTCGGGAATCTTTGATATTTTACATTCATCGCGTACCGCGGAGGACCCTCAAGCCCACCTCCGCGTACCGCGACGAGCCCTTTCGACCAATACTTAGAAATTTTTCTTCGTTTTTCGATTTCGGGCAATCCAGGACTCCGTTTTGTGCACGGTTTTCGCCCACGTTCATCATTTCTCGCATACTATCAATCTGTAACAATTGAAATCATTAAATCAATGTGAATTTCTAGAACGATCAAATGTGCTCACGTCATTGATGACGTAATTCTCGTATACAACTGTCATAGATGAAAACAAAGGAATGGTTGGAAAAAGAATGTTAATGTGAGAATATATATATATAAACTAAGAAAGGTGTTATGTAAGACAATAAATGATATGATAGGTGGATGAAATATATTAAGTAATTAAGTGTTTTTGGTATTTAAAAATAAAATAAGAAATGATAAGAGTAATGTATTCTTAGTATTAGATTACTCAACCTTACTTACAAATATAACGGTATGTTTTTTGTAAATAAAATGTCGTAATTTGATAACATAATTAGAATCATCATGAAATAATGTAACAAAAGCGGTCTTTGTTGGGAATTATAGCAACCATTTCGAACTTTAATTGATTACATGAATTATAAAAATCAGATTTTACAATAGTAGAAGCGTTTAGGGTATAAACTTTTGTTTCATAAACAAAATTCCCAAAAGCAGGATACCAATTACATGTGAATAAACCTAAAACAACCATATGGTGTTTATAATTGACCTTTATGAAGATCGCCCAAAAACACACATTGGATTCGACAGTAGTCTCACATAGATGACCAATTCATGAACCATGATTTCTATCGTCAATCGCCGCAACAACCGCGTGTTCTAAAATTACCTATGGTGGTTCGGCTATGGTGATGGTGGCTATTGGTGTTTGGCCAAAAATCCAAAGAGGAGAGGGAGGGGCTTTACGACCAAGGCAAGAGGGAGAAGAAAGAGTGAGATTGTGTTATGAAATGTGAGAATTAGATCTAGGTTTTAAAGTCAAAAATAGATCCACATTTTTAGGCAATTTTGAATTACCGATTCAAAACTATTTCCCACATTTTATTCTAACACCAAAACTCTTTTAGTAATTAACTAATTAATTACTACTCTTTAATTTTACCAACTAACAATTAATTAGTAAACTTTAATTAAATATCCAAAGTTTAACTAATTAAACTTTATCAATTTAATTCTAATTAATTATCAAAATAATTAATTTCTCCAATTTTATTATTATTTCACAAATATTAATAAAACACCACTTTATACAATTCGTGACGTTGATATTTCTAAAACATATTTTAGACACAATCTTATTACTATCTTCCAAGGTGTAACTCTTTGAATCGTACTCCAATAGTAACGTTGATATTATCAATATGATCGAACATCACATATATAACGGTCTTCACAAAATTTAATGGTTTTATATTAAGCATCATAATCATTAAGGCAATTACATGATTTAACAATAGAAGATTAACTAATGTTACATCATGTAACGTTATGCTACAACCCCGGTATACAAAAACTGCTAAATGGATTATAGTCATTAATCATGTTAGTGGATTAGTTTCAGGATTCTTCTTCTTGTAGTTACGAGAATCGTGATTGGTAACGTATTAAAACATGATCATAGAGTCTAGGTGCTTTTTTTTATTCGCAACTACTAGTTGAACGACGACTCTATGTGATTTTTCAGCTCACGAATCTTTGTAGCAAAAGAAGATAGACCATGAACATCATATCGCAAAGCATCAACACACTCGGCTATTAAATCCAAATTTCAAACCTTAGTAAAGATTTCTGAGTGCTATCAACACTATATCGATTATCAATGGCAAAAAAAAATTCGGCAATATTTTTTCATCCAGCATTCACATTTGTATTTGGGTGGGATTGTATCAACCTAATTCACTCGATAAACAAAAAAGAAGTGGTGGCATAAATATCCAATCCGCTTAAAGTACATGTACGAACAAGAAGCAGAATTATCTGCTTTGTTAAATTTAACCTGATGCAAAAAAACTAAATTAAGTTAAAAAAATGTTGACAAAACACAACACAAAAACACAAACTCAACCTCCTGAATACAAGTCTAAGTAATCCAAAGATTGTAAATACTACTAGGTCGTTAATGGATATTCATAACCATCGAATTAGAGTGACAAAATAATCTCTATCCCTTTTGCACACTCAACATTACCCTCATTGAATGGCTCCAAACTATAAAAACTGGTAGAGCTAGAAATAAATGAAGAGTTAGAAACATTATATGCTAACGACGTGAGGAAAAAAGTTTGCAAAGCATATGTTAGTATGTATTAATAAGGACATTATGGAGGAACTAGAGAGGATCGAAAAGTTGTAAGGATGTGCACTTAAAGACATATCTTGTCTAGTTGTTTAATATATAGTACATAAGTACAAATATAATATTGATTGGATACTTAGGAAACAAACAATCATTAAATGCATTTGTAATATCTAAAAAGGTCAAATTATTAAAATTTTTAAACTACATACAAAATGTTCCAATAAAAAAAAATGGCGGAAGAGGTAATTGACATATTTGATTAGCTCATTCTTATGTAACAATAATGAAACAATGAGGGTAAAATTCAGGGTATTTTAATGTAATAATTGAAACTTAGTGTAGAGCTAATTACAAGATGTAAATTCACAGTTTAGGGTTACTCGCCGGCTCTTTTTTAGGGAACTTTGGCCGGAAGTAGAGGTGGCAAACGTACCTAGAACCGGAACGGGAACTGAAACCGAGGAACCGAACTGGAACCGGTCGTACCTAAACCGGTGGGTACGGGGCGGTTCCGGGTTTTCAGAGAAATTGGAACCGGAACCGGTTCCGGGTTTTCAGAGAAATTGGAACCGGAACCGGTTCCACCCTTAAATCGAACAAACCAGAACCGGAACCGGCCAAACCGGAACTGGAACCGGAAAATAGACGGTTAGAACCGGTCATAAACCGGAACCAAAACTAGTTCTTGACTTTGTTGACCGGAACCGGTTCCGGTTCCAAAAAAACCCGGTTTAGCCACCTCTAGCCGGTAGGTTTATTCGATTTTGAGCCGGGTATGTAGCCGGAACTGTGATCGGACTTTAGTCGGAATTGTGACATGATGTAAAATGTGAAAATGTAATGTATTATTTAAAAATGAACCATGTACTATCTAATAATTAAAAAATACACCATTTGAGTTTTTTAGTTAATAAAATATACTATATACAATCTTATTAGAATACAGCAACAATGTAACAGTTGTGAGACCGGAAAGTTTTGGCGGCAAATTGACCAGCTTACTTGCTGCCTCTTTTTCTGGATCTTTAGCCGGAATACTGACCAGAACAGGTATCAAAATAGTGACCAGATCTTTGTCCATAATAGTGACCGGATCTTTGGCCATAATAGTGACCGGAATAGTTACCGGATTTTTAGCCATAAAAGTGACCGGAATTCTGATATAACTTAAAAAAATAAAATAACATTTTCAAACTAAAAGATTTAGCGTAAAAAAATGTAATATATATATATATATATATATTAAATTTGACGTGATTTAAGAAAGAAAAAATGATTAATTAATGAAATAGTGAGTAGTATGATAGGGGTTAAAAAGACGATTTTACCCTTATATTTAAAAAGAGTATCAAAAAGATTTGATGATGTGACAAAAGGTGGATCATATGTTGGGTTTATAGGGTTTGCACAAGTCAAGTGGCTTTCTAAGATATACATCCTATATATATGCATGTATGTATATGTATATGTGTGTGTATATATATAGATTCAAGTTTGGCTAAAAAGTCACAAAACCATAAAAAGTGTAAGAATGAATCTAAGCCCTACACGTGTTAATTCAAAACTTTACTAGATCTGGGCATTAACGTAATTTTTCGTGTTTATTTTTAGCGGCTATTTTGGGAAATAGACCATGATCTTTTCGCTGAAACATTTTGAAAAATCGAATTCGACAATTATCAATTACAAAAATAATCACAAAATGTTATTGATTTTATTATTTTAATTACATAACGAGAATTCTACTTTCGTTTGTGGGGGTAACGACATGAAGAGTTCGAACACAGAAGAGACACAAGGTTATGGTGTTTTTATTGTGAAGTTTTATGGTGTTTTCATTTAGTGTCATATTATATGTTTACGGTGTTTATATTAGCATTTTATATGGTGTTTTCAATCTGGTGTCGTATGTATGCGAATTCTAGTTTCGTTTTTTGGGGTAACGATGTGATGAATTCAAACATAGAAGAGACGCAATGTCACACCCTGGCCTCCCAAGAGCGCGACACGACTGTTCATAGTATGTGCAGGATCGCGGTTTCTGGTCACACATGCAAGACCTACATCTCTGGTTGCATACGTACATCCAATGACTTGGATAAAACAGCTTTGTAAAATCAGAGTTGCAGAAGTTTAATGTATAGGTTATCAAGACATTTCGAAATCATAAGTTGCGGAAGCTAAGTTAAAATAGTTTTCAAAACAATACAAAGTAACGGTTGCGGAAGCGATTTAAATAATTTAGCAATAAATGACAAAACAAATATTAAGTATTTTCAACAACCTAAGACACTAGAGCAGATGCATGGGACTCCATCCTAGCATCCTAGTTCTTGTGCGTGTGCCTAAGTTACCTAAGAAAACATACGGGTAAAATGTCAACACAAAGATTGGTGAGAGCACAGGTTTTACATAAGCAATAAACATCAATGTTTAAGGTAAGTGTTGCTGGAATACATATCATTACAATGCAATATCGACTGATAGCTGGTCAATACAGTTATATTATATGTGGGTTCGAAACCAAAGCTTACCGCATGCCTCCTGCCATGTCCATCACACAAGACAATGGCAAATGTGTGTTTGGTCAATTTTGCTCTGTTCCGACTCTCAGTTGGGATGGCCTCCCAAGCACGCAATAGAGGGGTTTGTCAGACCCAAATAGTACTATCCAAGATTACCACGGTAGGTGCTCGGCGCTACTAACGGTCCGAGGTGTGTTTGTGAGGACTTTGAGTTGTGATGTGTGCCACACATATACATATAGAGATAAAGCATGTCCATATGTATCCAAAATAAGTTTTTTGTTCAAAAAAATTTTTTCATGCAATGTTTTCTCCCCTAAAGGTAGAAAATATAAAAAGGGGGTCGTGAACTCACCTGGTAAAGCAGTTCTGGTTTGGGTGTTCACTACTGCGAGTGCTAGCACCTGCTAGTGGTCGCCTATAACCATATAGGTTATGAGTATGAGTTTTTTGGTGTGTTATATCCCATACAACTCCAAATGTTGGTGTGCTCAACCGAGTGTTTGTGTGTTGACTCAACGAATCATTGGTGACACGTTTTTCATGTTTTGTTCGTTTATGTGTCATATAAAACTTAAACTTTAGTAGGATATCATCATGCATCCTACGACTCTAGTCATAATGATGTTCATATAAGCCTTGTTTGAAATCTTAAAAGTTTCCATTATTGGAAAGTTACCATTTTTGATAGGTTTCTATTTGTGGAAACTTTCTATATTTAGAAAGTTTCTGTTTTTGGAAAGTTTAGTTATGAAATCCCATTTAATCAAACTAATACTTCTAGTATGTTTGTAAAAATAAGTTTAACGCTTAAAATATACTTTTTGTGCATAAATTACCATTTATTTCATTTCACCCCAAGATAAAGTTTCCTTATTTGGAAAATTTTCGTTTAAAAACTAGTTTTCATAAATCAAAATTCCAAATACGTTTACAAACAATTTTTAACCATATTTCAATAATCTAAAATCATCAAAACATGAAAAAACAATGAAATCCCTCTTTTGATTTTCAAAAGTTTTCAAAAATAGTAAGTTTCTATAGAATCGTGTTTTTCACAAATCCAACTATCCAAATGTGTTTCTAAACACTTCAATACACATTTGACACCATCTAGACATGTCTAACATGTATCGATCATTACAAATAGATGACATGCACCTTAAAAGTTTCCTTTTATGGCAAGTTTCACAAATCTTCATTATAACTAATCTAAACTCAATCCAAACACTTACACTCTAAAACCAGTAACATTACTTTAAAATCACACAAAACACCAATAAATTCGTGCAAGTGAGCCACATGGAGTTGCATGTGTTCAAACACACTTGCATGTGTGTTTTTACACTTTACATATACGATCTAACTATAGATGAGCCATAACTACCTGAGAAGTCTATAGATGGCTGAGTTTGAGCTAGACAGGGGCTGTGGAGGTTGTTCTTGCTTGGGGATTGCTTCAATGATTTTCCAAGGCTTCCTTGAGGCTCCAAATGCATCCACAATCACCAAAGGTGCAAGAGAATGGTTGAATGAGGGGTATCAGTGGGTTTGGAACTTGGTTATCAGAGTTCTTGGTCGAGAGGAGTGCCAGAAGTTTGGATATGGAGTAAAGGAACAAGTGGTGAGAGAATGGGGTTGCGTATATTATGTTTTTGGCTTTTGGAACTCGTCGCGTACCGCCAAGGCCAATCGTGCATGGCCTTCGCTTACCGCCAAGCATTTCACCGAGGCTCTTCGCATACCTCGAAGAGTTCTTGTCACAAATTCTTCGATTTATTTAATCGATTTCGTTCGTGTTCGATTCGTAACGTATATTATAAACGTTTAGTTCATGTTTAGCACATAAACACATAATGACACATATTGTTTGTTTGATTGTTGTTTGTTCACCAACGTTCGTGAGACTCGTATGTGTTTCGATAATTCCTCGAATTATCGGTGATCGTTCGTGTTCTTCTTTCACGAAATGCTCGCACACTTGATTAAACATAATCAAGGTGTAATGCTAAATCCAATAGTTCCTTAAATTATTGTTTTGAGATTGTGTTTGTGTCTGCCACACTTGGTTTCTAAAATCAATGTGCAATGTATGATTCCATAGTTCCTCGAACTATCGTTTCGTAGTTGTTTGTGTCTGGCTCATTTAATTAAACCTAATTAAATGAAATGTAACAAGTATGAATGTGAAATACAGAATTGTAAAGGTAGCAATTTACCTGAAACTGCCGGGTGTCACACGCAAGGTAAAATAATTAGATCCATTTGTGTTTTGTTTTAGATAGTGTATGTAATTTTTACTTAGATAAGAACAATTAATTTGTCATTGTAGGTTAATTGTACACATGACCATCACAGTGGTATGTTAGATTATGGTGTTTTTATTACGAAGATTTATGGTGTTTTCATTTAGTGTCATATTGTCTGTTTATGGTGTTTATACTAGCATTGTATATGGCGTAATCAATATGGCGGCATATGTATGGCGTTTTCATCTCGTATCATATTGTATGTTTTTGACGTTTATGTTTTATCTTAACTAAATATAGTATTTTTGTAGCTACACCAAGGGGAATTGTTAAAAATTAACCAAAATTAGGTAGAAAGAATCATACTCTTGAAGTTGATAAAATTTGAAGCCAATATACTCTTGAAGTTGATGAAGATTTGAAGAATTTCTGAGTCATTAGGTAATGCATATGTTTTTTGCAAAAAATATGCAGCTGCTGGTGGATTTGTCATACGTAAGGGTACTAAGTACATTGACCCAAAAGGGGCAAAGAAGTTGAAATATTTAGTTTGTTCCAAAGAAGGTGTTACTAAATCGAAAAAGGTTGATACATTGGAAGATTCTTATAAACAAAATATTTCTAGACGAATTTGTCTAAAAGGACAGGATGACGTGTACATGTTTCGGAGTCAATTGGAAAGTATATAACTTTGTAGAGGACCATAATCATCCTTTTGTTGATGAACATGACATGCATTTCTTAACATCTTCGAGACAATTGACTCATTTGAAAAAAAATGATACATAGCATGTCTAAGATAAACATGGGACCTGTAAAAGCGTTTAATGTAATGAGAACTATTTTTGATGGTTTTGAAGAAGTTGGTGTAACAAAAGTAGATTGCAATAATGTCAAACCTCGAACCGGCAGGCTTGATCGACTTTCCCATCGAGGGGAATAGTCGCGGGGCGCGATATCATTTGGTAATCAAAATGATCAGATTGTATTTACAGCACATGACATAATGAGAAATACTATATTGAACTAGAATTACAAAGTTAAATTGCATTGAGTCATGTTCCATAATTTAACAATGTAAATCTACCAAAAGAAATATGAGCTAACTATCTTGTATCTGCACAAGATATACAAAAGTGATTCACATTATGTCTCCAAAATATATGCACACAAAAGTAGCTAGGTCCACTACCAAGGCACACTAGCTATATTCCTGAATCCTGGTGACTAAACCTATTCATCACCTAAGAAAGTATGAAAGTAAATCAAATCAACACGAGGTTGGTGAGTTCATCTGGTTTTATAAGTATAAAATGTCTAAATCAGTTTTCTCAAGTCATATTCCCCACTAGTGTCCTCACCTTAGACCTCAACACCAATAGTGCCCCATCCAGTCAAGTGATGTTTATGTATAGGGAATATGCACCACAAGTGTCACACCCCCACCTCTTGTCACCTGATGATGATGCCACTGATCACTCTGAGAAGGTTGCGAAAGCATAATGGTGATGTCTTAAAGATGGGTGTAACTTACTTGATCCGGTATCACAACACACAGATTAACTTTAATATATTACATTACAAGGGTAACGTTATTACATGCCACAAGTTATAGATTATAACCTAAACATACTAAAAGACTGAGTTACTAAATTTACAAGTGCTTGATTGTGCAATTCTCACCCGTGGTCACTATCTACCTACAAAATGGTTAAGTTTGAAAAGTCAGCACAAAGCTCGTGAGTTCGTAATGATGTATCCACACAATATGATATGATATGAAATGCAAGATATTGATACACAGTTCCAAAGATAACCATGGGACCCATATCTAGTTCCTTTCTGACAGAATTGTTCTGTTCTGTGAAGATACTACCCATCGATAAATACCTTTGTGCCTCATTCTTAATGTCTATCACAAACATTAAGCTGATATTGGAAATAGATAACAAACATTTACACCAAAGAGAGTTTCAATCTCCTGACAAATGGGTTTTCAACCAATAGTACTATCATTGTTTCCTGTTTGGCCCCACATGGGTTCACTAGATACGGTTCAAAAGATGAGGACTTTTAGATATCGTGATAGAGAGTTACGGGAAAAATCCCATGAAATAACGCAAGTTCACTACAAGTTCACATGAAATCACACAGATAACAGTGATACATATCATATGTTCAAGAAAAGTTCCATAGTGATAACCGATGTTTATAAAACATTAAAAAGAAAAGGGGTTGTACGAAAATCACCTGAGATATCGAAGTTAACAGATAACGCGCATACTTGTTTTTATGGTTTAGTTCTGCATTAGTTAATATTTTATAAGTTATTTGTGCTTTAATTTAATTATTAGGTCTTTCTTAACATTCAATGTCAAGGACATTGCATTTAAAGTCATCAAACTAATATCAAATTCTTAATCAGTTATTTTAATTAAATATCATACAATGTATGATAATGCGGAAACCTATAATGATTTAGGTTCCTCATATAAAGTTGATGACTCATTGGATTAGTTAGAATGCCCTCAAATTAATCAAATAGGTATTGTTGTTGATTATATCACTGAAACTGTTTCCAGATGGATTTATGGCTTAGGAATAGCCAATCCTTGTTATTGATCATTTAGGTATCATGAAACATAAGAATGTGGTAATAGAATAGGTTTAATAAACATATTCAATATACTAATCTCATTTTTAACATAAACATCATATCATTATTCCAATGATTATCTTAAAGCTTGTCATTAGCTTAAAACACTTGGATTTACCCTAGCATTTCAAGGAATGATCAAGACAATCACAATCATTGTAATAATCAAATGGTTTAAACCATTATAATCTATGATATATTTTCATTATAATCGGGCATTATAAAGGATCAAAACAAGGATTTAACCGTTAACAAATCTAGTTCTTCGTTTCTAACCATTCCTAGCCATCATCTAGGCAACAATCAACAACAATAACTATTGCATTATGTTCAAAAACTAGATCTAATCCATACATTATCAAACTAGTAAGATAAAACGAATCGTTACCCGTTCGAGCGGATTTTCGGTTACAAATGACGATCTAGCAGTGTAGAGATGATCCCCAGCTCCAATTTGTTGATCTGATGGCTTAAAACTGAGTCTTGAAGCTCCAAAAGTTGATGTTTTCATCTGGTGGTTGTGAATGTTCGAGAGTAAAATAATTAGAGAATTTCTAGCATGAAACTGATTCTTGAATCTGATCTTTAAACCGACCTAGTCTTCGCGTACCGCCAAGAGGGGCTAATGGGATCATGGCGCACCGCGAAGAAATCTGGAGTCCTTTAGATATTTTGGACTCATCGCGTACCGCCAAGGGACCTTAAAACAACCTTGGCGTACCGAGAAAAATATCGGATTGAAATATATTCGAATTTTTCTTGTTTTAACCACTCCGGAGAATCGGGAACTCGGTTTTAACACGGTTTTCACCCACGTTCACGATTGTTTTGCATACTATCAAATCGTGATGATCACAATCGTTCTTTTAACGTGGATTTCAATCATGATGACGTAGATACTTAACGTAGTTGTCACAACAAGTGGAGCCGCCAGCCCACCACATGCTTGACTAAATACGACCTTATCGTTATTGGAAACTAAGAATGATACACCAACCCGTACACATAATTGTTTTTCCTTAGTTAGTCATAATCCAAAGTATTAATTTTTATATAGAAATATCCCATTTGAACAGTGTTTAATTCCATAACATAAGTCATGGTAAACACTTAATGTTTAAAAGACATATTAGTAATACATTCCCATCCATCCTATAATTCTCATTGAATGGATTCACTGTTTCTGACTTCCAACTGAAGGTGACAGTCAACCCATTTTGATAGTTAGTTATAATGATTAAGGAATTAGATAGATTAACAATGTGGTTAACACCAAGTCAAACCACTATACTACCAATTTGCATCCTTTCGTGTTGTACTTATCGTTTTACTGAGCCATCACAATTGTTTGTAACTGAGCAACAACATGGTTGACTACGGTCAACTTGTCCTTTGCTAGTTTACAAATTAATTGTGGTTGATTTTAGTGTAGCGTATGTCTTATTATTATCACACATGTGGTCGTTTACCAAACTTGATTGTTGTCGCCCTTATTACCGGTCATACGATACCAGTCAATATAGGCTCCTAAAATGCGCATAACATACGGACCTCCTCGCCAGAAGTTTGTCAAACTTATGGTAAAACTACGTTACCGTCGTTCCTGACCTCTGCCACTTAATGATAAACGCACTAAAAAGGACTTACTGTAGTTGTATTCTCGTGTGGGCACATGTTCACATTGATATAATCTAGATAGTCTTACTAGTAATCAAATATAGTTATATGTCATTATCTCATAGTTATAAACATTGTCATTTCAATCCCATATTTATTTCACCTCATAGCCATCTCAATCTCATTGTTATTCAAGATTATTTAGTTTTAGCATCAAACAAAGTAATACAGATTTTTCTGGTATTTCACCGTCATAGTTATAAACATTTAAATAGTCTTATAAGCATACAAATAGTTATAACATACTCAGAAATAGATGTAATAACATAGGAATAACCTTTACTACCACATCATTATAGATATTTAAGCAAAACCTTTAACAAGATTTGGCATGCTTCTCAGCCCCGCATTTACAAATTAAAAAGATTAGAAAAGGGAAAATGAACTCCCCTTGTAGTTGTGTGACAATGTTGACCGATTCAATGAATACACATGTTCCTTGTTGTGAAGTAAGTTTTATTCAAGATTCCTGAGTTTGATTGACATGTCGTTTACAATTGTAAGTATTAGATGATTTGAATTTATGTACCTTGGTTATATTTTATGAGTTTACATCTTTGTCTTGACAATTTATCTTACTCACTTGTTATTTAACTAGTCTTAGCCATGACTTATATTTGAATTCTATTTGGTATTAAATCTTTACTGAAGTATATTAAAAGTTAAGATTTATACTTAAGGAATATAACTCATGATAGTGTTTGAAACCATTTTAGACTTCACATGTTATGAAATTATGCAATAGAAATGTTTGTTTTTGAAAAGTGTTTGTTATTACAAAATGTGTGTATGATTAAAATATTGTTAACAATACTATGTTTAAATTATGAAAATGTTAGGTTTTTAATTGTTTAGCATCGGCTTTAGTTTAGTTGATCTTAGCCCGACCCTTAACCCCTTTTAATTCTATTGTTTTGACCTTTAACATTGTTATATTTATCTTTGTAGTTGTGAGGATACTTGTACTATAGGGCCAAATTAATATCGATGGAACCAAGATAGTATCGATGGTCATAGATTAGGCTAATACATGGAAACCCTAATCAACTTAGCCCATAACTTCATCCTCGATTATTATCAATGAATTTTCGGTTTATAACACTTGGATTAGATAGATGGAACTAGTATCGACGGTTAGAACGTGTGGGGTTAGTGTCGACAAAACCCTTATTTCATTTCTGTTAGCCATCGATACTACAATCTTAACAAAAGCTTACCATCGATACTATGATCATCGAACCTAGTTATATCGGTGGCAACTTGTCTCAGCTCACTTGGATTTCATCGAACTTGCTAATTTCGACAACCCTTGACCGGATAATGCCCTTCGAACTTAGTAATATCGACAAGAAGTTGGTTGAAAACTCACAGCTCCATCGATACTAGTTGGCAGCTTGTTATTGGGTCGATACTAGTAGTATGGACCTGCAACTCCTTAGACCGGCTTCCAAATCATCCTCCAAGTGAATCTAAGTAGCCTAGGGTTATTTGCATGTCAATCCTAAGTAGTTTGATAGTTCTAAAACTGGTTTAGGGTTCATTTAGTTCGGTTTGATGAAAACCTTCAAACCTAAAAGTTGAGCTTGGTTTTTACCTTTCTTTTTGATGTTTTTAGCTCTGATCCACTATACTTTTGTGTTCTACTCGTTGTAAGGATCATTTTGACACCAAAAACGTGAAATTTGGTTGAGTTTTTGTGAGGTTGAGTGTGTAGGTTTTAGAGAGAGAAAACTAGAGAGAGGCAGACGTAAATGAGAGAGAGAAGGTGTGGGTTTTAGAAAAATAAATGAGGAAGAAGGAGAAAAATAAGGCTTTTACAGTCCGGTTAGTTACACGCGAGTTCGGGTTCGTTAGGTTTTGCTTTAACGCGTCGTTTTCGATACGACTTTTAAAATAGAAGTTTCTTAAAAATAGTTTTATTTCATTCTTTTTAGATGGTGATTCTTAATAAATATTTTAAATTCCATTTTATTATTTTTAAGATTTCGAAAACGTTTATTTAAATAGTTTCGTCAGATCGTATCGTCTTCGCGCATTTTCGTATAGATCGTCACCTAGATGAAACGACGATGGCTTTACTTTCTGATTTCAAATTAGTATGGAATTTGATATTCTCACAGACAATCACAATTTAAATTAACTTTGCACTTGTTCTCATTGATTTCACATTGTGTTGTCGGTTGTCTTATCCTTGTTATCGAAGGATTCGTATCACAACCCTACTATTTTGTCATTTGTATACGTAGTTTTTTGTTCATATCATGCACGTTCCTGTTGTCATAATCAGCATTTCTATTGTTTTCACATAACATTTATCACCAAATTAGTTATTCACAAAACTAATCACATGTATTAGTCATACAAGTACACATACCGTACGGTCTTCGGACGGTTAGGCACTAGTTGTCACAAAGAATTTCAAGAGGGAGACTAATTTGTTTATAGGAGAATATGATGCAGAAATGGCAGTTAATATTCTAATGAAAAAGAAAGAAAATCTTCTAAACTGATCAAAACACCATAAACCTTCAAAACACCATAAACCTTCATCTATAGTTAAACTGACCAAAACAACATAAACCTTAAAAATACCATGCCTAATAACGAACGCAGTAATAAAAAGAAATCCAATAATACCATGCTTTACCTCTATTATGAGAACTAGCCTTGCGTATTTGAGCCATGTCTTTGTCGAATTTACATTCGGTATCTATAGAAACGGCACTTTGATTTCCTGTTAAGAAAGATATCATTCACGCAAAGGCAAGAACTATAAAATGTAAATTTTATATAATGAACAACTTGCTTTTGTATTTCAGTGAGAATCGATCGATGGATAACATTGGGAATTATGGTGTTTTCTTCGATCGGTAAAAATTAGGTTTTTAGTGTCAATTACGGATATGACTAAAATTGGGGTGTTTAGTTCAATTTCAAAAAATGCCAAATTACATTTATGCCCATTGCCGATGAATTATGCGCCTTTCCAACACCATAGTAATTACACAATTGCCACCACGAATTTCTAACCGTAAAACACCAAAGATCAACGATCATAATCACTTCTTAGATTTTTAAGGCTTTTAGCCTTATTAAAATATCCCTATCCTCTACAAAGGCCAGAAGATCTAAAAATATAAGAAGAATTCCTGGTTTGACACGTGGCAAATGTTAACCAGGAACAAAAAGGATAATTAAGTAATTTTATAGTTAACGGGTTATTTTGAAAAGATTAAATTGCAACAATTTCGCAAAACAATGAAATCACGATTAAAATGAAATAGCGATGTCACTGTTGTTTAGGTTTTGATGCTTTTTGACGCTCTGTTCTATGTGGTGTAAATCAATTTTACGATTATAGCCATCCACATCGGCAAAGACTCATGGATCATTTAAATACAAATGATGTTGAAAGTGTTTTTTATGTATCATTTGTTAATTTCTGAATTGAAATTTTAACTTTCATTATTTGGATAAATCATTTTGATATTATTCTATTATTATGCATATTGGAATATGGTGTATAACATATAGTTTAGGTTGAAAAAAAGGATATGGCATTTTATAGTGTTATTAAATTTATCAGAGAATTAATTTAACTTCATAGATTAGTAATGTCATTTTATCTCACTATATTGTATGGTGTTTTTACGATCAACATTGAGTCTCATAAAACACCATTATGGCGTTAATTATTTGATCTCCGAATTACAATTCACACAGATTACCTATTTTATAGTAAGCATGGAGTTGTATGGTGTTTTTAAGGTCAATATCGAGTCTCATAAAACAACATTATGGTGTTAATTATTTGATCTCCCAATTTCAATTCACACCGATTACCTATTTTACAGTAAGCATGGAGTTGTATGGTGTTTTTACGGTCAACATTGAGTCTCATAAAACGCCATGATAGCATTAATTATTTGATCTCCCAATTACAATTCATATCGATTACCTATTTTAGAGTAAGCATGGAGTTGTATGGTGTTTTTAAGGTCAACATTGAGAATTATAAAACACCATTATGGTGTTAATTATTTAATATTCTAATTGGAATTCACACCTAATTTTGTAGCATTATTATTTATATTAATAGAGTCTTAATGGTATTTTTATCGTCTTTTATATACAATAAAAATGTAAACTAACATTCCATTTATTAGATATGGTGTTTCACATATTTAGAAACGCTAATAAAAATAATGTGGCGTTTATAGACTTAGTAACGTCATTTCATCACACTATTTTGTTGTAGTTTATATGTTTATTGATACATTTATTTAGGTTGGCAAAATTGTTATGTTCGTGGAATTGAAAGAATATCACCTAAATCAGGAAGAAAGTTTTACATATTCAGAATATTAAGCATGGCGAAGGCAATACTAATGTTGAATCTATGATGCGTGACATTTTCTTTGCAACAAAATATACACTAAATTGACTTTCTAAGAACATGAGTGAGCTTTTTTCTCTATAAATACTATGTTCAAGGTTAATGAAGAAGGCATATGAATTACAAATTTTTGCACCACCAGCAAGCAAAAGAGACAGGATATTAGATATATGCTTGGACATTACCAAAATAACAAACATTCTGTAAAAGTACCGATAGCATACAAAACTAAAGGTTATGGTTCTCACAAACAATTAAAAGCAAAGAAAGAAGAGGCAATTATAAAAGCAAGAAAGAAATCAATACAGTGTCAAAATTGCAAATGATATGATCATTATGCTTTGACATGTGAAGTTAACATGAAGGAAAAATCATCTCAAGGAACATCATAATCGTAATTTTTTTATTATTTTATTGATGTTGAAAAAATTTAAAATAATTTGGTGTTAAACATTCTTTTTTTTGGTGTCTTTATATTTTATATTAGTATAGTGCTTTAACATAACATGTTTATATTGTTTTACAAGTATGTATGGTGTGTTTGAGCTAAATGGAAACATATGAATATGGGGTTGTTTAACAGATCATATTTTATTTTGTTTATGTGTATTTTACATTAGTATGGTGTTATACAAGTATGTATGGTGTGTTTGAGCTAAATGGAAAAATATGAATATGGGTTTGTTTAACAGATCATATTTCATTTTGTTCATGTGTATTTTACATTAGTATGGTGTTTTACAAGTATGTATGGTGTGTTTGAGCTAAATGAAAACATATGGATATGGGGTTGTTTAACATATCATATTTCATTTTGTTTATGTGTATTTTACATTAGTATGGTGTTTTACAGGTATGTATGGTGTGTTTTACCTAAATGGAAACATATGAATATGGGGTTGTTTAACATATCATATTTTATTTTATTTATGTTTATTTTACATTAGTATGGTGTTTTACAAGTATGTATGGTGTGTTTGAGCTAAATGGAAACATATGAATATGGGGTTGTTTAACAGATCATATTTTATTTTGCTTCTGTGTATTTTACATTACTATGGTGTTTTACAAGTATGTATAGTGTGTTTGAGATAAATGGAAACATATGAATATGGGTCGTTTAATAGATCATATTTTATTTTGTTTCTATGTATTTTAAATTAGTATGGTATTTCACAAGTATGTGTCGCACCCCGAGAAATCCCGTCCCTTCCGGGGCGCGAGCACAGTCCGTTCAGGCAGGATCGCAGTCTCCGGTCACACAGTTGCGAGACCTACATGTCTTGTTGCATACGTACACCCAATAACACGGATAAAACAGTTTTGTAAAATCAGAGTTGCGGAAGTAAAGTATAAGTTATCAAACAATTTTTGAGTTCATAAATTTGCGGAAGCATTCATAAAACAGTTTTCAAAATAACATAAGATAATAGTTTGCGGAAGCGGTTTTGATAATAATCATTACATAACATGTCAAATGTTTAAATATTCTCAAAATGTCCTAAGTTACTAAAGTTGATGCATGGGACTCCATCCTAGCATCATATCCTCGTGTGCGTGCCTTAGTTACCTGAGAAAACATGCGAGTAAAAAGGTCAACACAAAGGTTGGTGAGAGCATAGGTTTTTCATAAGCAGTAAACCTCCAATGTTTAAAGTAAGTGTTGTGATTTACATATCATTACAATGCAGAATCGATTGATAGCTAGTCAACACAGTTATATTATATGCGGGTTCGTACCGAAGCTGACAGTTGCGCCTCCCGCCATGTCCATCACAAGACAATGGCAAAGTGTTGGTCAATATTGCACCCATTCCGACCTCCAGTCGGGTTGGCCTCCCAGGCGCGATGGGTGGGGCTTGTCAGGCCCAAATAGTACTATTCAAGATTATCACGCTAGGCGCTACGCGTTACTAACGGTCCGTGGAGTATCGCGAGGACTTTTAATAGTGATGTGGTGCACACATATTGTAACACCCCAAATTTTCTAATACAAGTTATTTGGATCCTACGTACGAGTAACGAATAAGTAACTTGTAGGCAAATCGACGAAAAATAACCAAAGTGAGGATTACAGATCGTGTACTCGAAACTGGTAAGATTTCGAGTACACCAGTTTTCGAGTACGCCAGAATTCGTGTAATCAAGATTTCGAATACCAGCCCTTGCCTATAAATAGTGGTGCCTTGGGAATTGTGCGAACCTTTGGCTAGAACGCATTGTCTCCCGAGTACACGAAGTAGAATCCCAGAACTTCAAGATCGAGCTTTTAATCAACCAAACGGAAGAGGAAACACACGAGGATCTACAAGAGTGCTCATCTACTTTCAAGTAAGTGTTCTAAACTAAAAAGTTAGGATTTTTATGAAAAAGCGAACTTATGCATAAAGCTCACACCTTTATGCATAAAGTTCGGAACTTTGAGGTTCTAGTGTGTTGGTAACAACCTAAGGAACCTAGAACTAGCTCCCCATGATCTTAGATGAATTTCTGAGATGGATTATGGTAAAAAGATGAGTATTCGAAATAGAACTAGGTGAATGCTCGAAATCACCATTTCGAGTATACCAATTCGAGTATACGAGTTCGAGTAGGGAATTCGTGTACACTAGTATTTCGAGTACAAGAATTTCGATTACAAGGATTTCGAGTACTAGCCATTTCGTGAACTAGGGAATTTCGTGTACATGGGCATTTCGCGAACTACAAGTGTTTCGAATATGATACTTGTAGTTATAAGGGGGAACTGGTTCACTATGAGGACTTAGGATATAATCTAAGTCTAAGAATGGTATGTGATGAGACGATGTAATAATGTAGGTTCCCAAGTCTTAACTAAGGAGTTCGGTTAAGAAGACAATGAGCCATGTTTATGTGTTAGCATGAATTATGCATGAAAGTATGCTAAGTATGATGAATGCATGTTAGTATGTTATGATGATAAACTGAATGATAACATGCTATGACGATAATTACAGATGTTATGTTATAATGAAATCCTAGGCAGGCTATGATGAAAGTATGATGCTATGACGAATATATGCTAGCATAATGTGTTTATGATGCCATGATGAATGATATGATGATGTGCTGCTAGCATGACATGTGTATGATGATAGGATGTTATGATGATATGTGTGACAATCTGACTTTTTGAATTAACCTCGTAGGCTCAGTTGTATTTTAAGGGGCCCAATTGAATAGAAGTAGGCCCAAGTAGGCCCAATAAGGCCAATGTAGGCCAAGTAGGCCCAATAAGGCTAAGGTAGGCCCAATGAGCCCAAGGTAGGCCCAATTGTATTTATGAGGCCCAATTGGATTAATCTAGCCCAACAATATTCTAAGTGACCCGATTAGTGACAATCCGACAATTTCGGTTTAACACTGTTAACCGAGAGCTAACAGAAATTATACGAAATCAAATACTATCAAACTAGGATAGTTGAAATGAATGAAAACAAAGTTACAATTATATATATTACAAAGATAATGAGTAAATTGCATAAAATGTTAAATCTTGACATTTAAAGTCAAAATTCAAGTTTAAAACAAAATGAAAATCCGAAATTTGTATTAAGACATAAAAATTTATCAAATTAATCTCTCATGAAAGCATGTTAATGATAATTAACGGCTAATAACAATTATTAGGCCATAAATCCGTCAATTAAAACAATTAACTACCAATTATGATGAAACCGTCATTAGGATAGTTATACATCGCATAATTCGATCAAAATTCAGCAAATTGATCACACAAACACTTCAATCGGCACTTTTAGAAGCTGAAACATATATCAATTCGAATCAAGAGGTAGTGGGAAGAAGAAGTCGAGCAAGGGTTGGCCGAAACTCAAGCCTTAATTCGATTTGGATCTATTCGGAGTCAAACAGGTAAAAAAATTATACATATACACTCTAAAATGGCCGAATAAGACAATCCCCATGTTAATTCGTGGTTCTAATATCGAATTTCAAGATCTCGATTATTAGGGTTCATCTTAAAAACGGTTTTGGGGGTTTCAATTTAAATGGGTTCAAAAACAAAATCAAATGATATCATTAATTTCAGAACATGCCGAATAATAAAACCCATAGACCAATTTCATGAAATTATAATGAATCGTGGGATTTCAAGTTCTAGGGTTCTTGAGTCAAAACGAATTGGGGGTTTCGAATCATATGGATTTGTTATTCTAATTAATCATTACAGAAAGATTCGTGGTTGTCATTTTAATGAAAACCTTTTGCTAATTCTATCAAACAAATTCGAATTGTGTTATTTTGATTTCCTATGATTTTCGGTTAAACCCATTTGGGGGTTTCTGAATTAAACGATCGCGAGATTCAAATTTCTTATACAGAAAGTTTCGAAACATATGATTTAATAAAAACCCTATGGTTTTTCGGAATAACAATGACGAATGTGGAGGATTTGGATCAAGGGAATAGGTTTATGGTTCGAATTCGATTTGGATTATAAAACCCCATGATTTTGCTGAAATAACGAAATTAAACATACAATAAAACTCATTTGGATATCTGGAATCAAAGCCCTATCGAATTGGGATCGGTTGGGTTCGAATTGGGGCCCAATCGGGTGTAATTTGGACCGGATATGGATCAAAGGGAAACCGATCAAATTGTGGTTAAATTTAATTAAGAACCATTCTGTTTGAAAAATCTGAAGTAGATCAAATGGTTTGGGCTTACGTATGTGATCCAGGAGGTCGCGGGTTGGAATCCGGCCCAACCGGTTTTTGTAATTAAAAACCAATTTTTGGGTTTTAATCCGTAACTTATTCGTTCTAACTCCGAATTGATCCGTTCAAGTTGCGTTGGAACCGGAATTCAATTATGAATGTATTAGAATAATAAAATCTATGTTTTGACATGAAACCATAAATCGCGTATAAATACGCGTGTTTAACGAAGTCGTATATAATCGAAAGATTTAAACAAACAAACTTGACACCATGCATATGTTTGTATGTGCATTTCTAGAACTCTAACATACGAGTGTTGACACGTATGTGATTTCAAACACAAAACGACATCCCGAATAACACTAAGTTAGTGCTTAAACACAGATTCTTCGTAGAGGATTGTCTACGCGAATTCCCGTGTGTTGATCATTCTGCAAATAATCAAAGGTGCGTACACGGCCCTTTCTTATTTTAACTGTTTTGGGGGAGAAAACATGTGCAACAAACGCTTTTAGATACATATCACTTGCATGAGTTAGCTGTTTACATTGAGTGCAAACATAGCATCACAAAGCCTTCTCTTTCGAACCGTTTAATTTGCCGGAGTGCAAAGCGTGGTAGTCGAAGATAGATCTATTGGGTTTGACAAACCTCACTTGGTAGATGGGATCTACGCAGGTGTTTGACTGACCAAACACACACATTGCTATTGTTCGTGCTAGACAATAGTGTTAAGGCAAAAACATGCTATAGCATGGCAACTCGTCAGCTTCGGTGTCGACCACTTGTGTAAATAGTTTATATGACTAGCTATCATGACTGTGCATGTGTGATTATGTTATCTACAAACTTGATATTCAAACTGCTGTTTTGAACATTGTGAATACTTAAACCTGTGTATGCACCAACCATTGTGTTGACTTGATTTACATGTTTTCTCAGGACACTAAGACACAAGCAAGGACAAGCAGGGACTAGGATGTTGAGTCTCATGCATGCATTTCAGTTCAAGTGTTTTAGTTTTGTTCAATTAAGACATGGAATGTTTGTGAAATTGTACTTTACATTTTCAAACCGTTACGTATTGTTATTGGTTTTAAAACGCTTCCGTAAACATTGAAACTTTGATATTACAGTTTTAGACCAAAGTATGTTTTGAAATTCATATAGAGGTCTTCGTTATGTCTAATGATCTAAGATCCTGGTTTGTCACGTTCCCAAACGGTATGATTCCGTTAGTTGGGAATTTGGGGGTGTGACAGATTGGTATCAGAGCCAGGTTATAGCGAACTAGGTTTGCATTTGTAGACTTAGACTATAACTGTTAGACATTAGACACTTACTTACACGATAGTTTATATGCATTTACATATGGCATCTTGTAACAGACATGGCATCATCATCTACACCTACTCACACTGGGGGACAAGTAGTAGCATTGTCAGAAATCATGACAAGGAGCATCGAACCAGTGGATGATACGATCCACTATGGGGAGGAAACACATGTTCAACAAAGGGGGAACAACCAATATTGGCAATGGTTTCCTGATCTCATACGCAGCTGGGTGTGGGAAGAACGAGTGCCACCACCACCAACTGCCAACACTGCCAATAACCTTTGGACGTTACCTGCTCTTGGATATCCATTGGAACAGGCATTTGCTGCTTTTGTTGCACGCATGGAGCGTGAAATCCGCAACATGCGGGAAGTAGCAGGGATGATCACAGAATTGCTTGAAAATAACAACTGGCTGACACAAATGTGGGATAACCTCACTGAGGAGTTGGTTAGGACTAATGAGGAACAGGAAAACTTGGTGGAAACGATCTGGATGATGCGAGGGACGATCCTCGAACTCACTGCACGACTAGAAACTACTGAGTTACGTGTAGCTGTAGCCGAGGCAAGGGCTGAGGAAGCCAATACACGGGCTGGTGCAGCGGCGATTGAAGCCAATATAGGGAGAGATTTGGCTGGGGAGGCCATGACCCTCATCACTGGGCATATGCGTTACCAGCATGGTGCAGTGACTGGTCCAGCAGAACTGGAAGACTCATCATCAACTGTTGATCAACCGAACGATGGAATCTAGTTATTTCATTTACTTTCTATTTAACAAACTTATATGAGTGGGTTGTACTCATAAAAGTAGATTTAGTGTTTAGTTGTTTTGCATCTCTTTGACAAACAATTGTAAGCACTAGTTCATCATAAATGATTAAGAATTGTTATCTTAATGACAATGATGGTGTGTTACATTTACTTTGTGCATGAGTGATGATTATGCGATGGGTGTAGTCTCATTATGTATATTTGTAAATAGGAAGATCATGGTTGGAGAGAACATTAACATGAACGCAACGGAACTTGAGGCACTTATTAACACTCGAATCACCGAGACAATCGCAAACTATACGCAAACACACCAAATAGGATCACATGATCCAACGGGGGAACTGGTAAACTCACAAATGTGCACGTTCAAGACATTCTTGAACTGTAAACCATGTAATTTCAAAGGATCGGAAGGAGCCATTGGACTTCTTCGATGGATTGAACAATTAGAATCGGTGTTTGAGAGGTGCAATTGTCCGGAAGAAAACAAGGTCAGATACGCTATTGGTACTTTGGAAGGTTCAGCCTTGACATGGTGGAACTCTATCGTACAGACACTCGGTTTGAATACAACCAATGCACTTACTTGGAACGGATTCAAAATCCTGTTGCAGGAGGAGTATTGTCATCGTAATGAAATGCAAGAACTTGAGGATGAATACAGTCAACTCAAGATGAAAGGTTCTAATATTGAGGAATACACTACTCGATTCCAGCAGTTGGCAAGACTCTTACCGCACAGGGCAACCCCATCTAGCAAGTGGATCAAGAAATACATTGGAGGGTTGGTATCTCAGGTTCAAAAATTGATCATATCTGCAAATCCTACTACTATACAGCAAGCTGTTCAACTGGCACACCAATTTATTGATCAAACGATGCAACGGGGAACATTACCCAAACGAACAGTAACAGCTAAGGCAGGAGACCCCAAGAGAAAATGGGATAGCATTGAATCCAAGAATTTCACTCAGCAGTCATTTCAGCAGAATCGCAAGCAGGAATTAAACAAAACCTATCATAATCCAAACAATAACCAACAGTCATCGGGAGGGTATAATGGTAAATACCCAAAGTGCAACAAATGTGGATTCCATCACTTTAGGAATCAATGTGACAAATACCGATGCCAGCGATGTAGAAAGGTGGGTCACGTAGCAAAAGACTGTCGAGGGGAACTGCAGTCAAGCTCACTCAACCGGAGTAACACACAGAAAGGATGTTTTGAGTGTGGCTTATCAGGACATTTTCCACAACTCAAGAAGAGAAGGGCTAATGACATGATTACAAAAGGAAACAACAACAACAACACAAATGTTGCTAGAACAGAGCTTTTGTGATTGGAGGACGTCAGGCACGGGAAGATCCCAACGTCGTTACGGGTACGTTTCTCTTGAATTATCACTCTGCCTCTATGATATTTAACACCGGTGCAGATCGGGGTTTTGTATCTAGCAAATCTTGTGAATTGCTAAGTATTAGTCCTACTGGTTTTAGAAAACCCATACACTATAGAACTAGCTGATGATAAGCTAGTTGTTGTAAACCATATTACTAAAGGGTGTGTTCTTGACTTGATGGGTCAAACACATGACATTGACCTTATGACTACCTCTTTAGGCAGTTTTGATGTAGTCATTGACATGGACTGGTTGTCCAAAGACCAGGCAAAAATAGTATGCCATCAAAAGATAGTTCGTATACCTCTTTCACATGGAGAGACACTGTATGTACAAGGTGAGAAGAGCAGTACGCCACTGCGTCTCATATCTTGTATGAAGGCACACAAATGTCTGCGTAAAGGTCATACAGTAGTTATAGCACTTATAACTGAAAAGCCGGTAGCCGAGAAGAAGATTGAAGATATACCAGTAGTTTGTGAATTTCCGGAGGTATTTCCAGAAGACTTGCCGGGATTACCGCCTATCAGACAGGTGAAATTCCGAATCGACCTTACACCAGATGCAGCACCGATAGCTAGGGCGCCTTATCGACTTGCACCGTCAGAGATGCAAGAGTTATCTACACCAATGCAAGAGTTGTTGGATAAGGGTTTCATACGACCTAGTTTTCACCGTGGGGAGCTCCAGTCTTAATTGTCAAGAAAAAGGACGAGACTTTCCGTGTGTGTATCGATTACCGGGAACTGAACAAGGTTACTATCAAGAACCGGTATCCGTTACCTAGAATTGACGATCTGTTTGATCAGTTGCAAGATTCGAGTTACTACTCGAAGATTGATCTCAGATCGGGTTATCATCAACTAAGAGTTCAGGAGGAGGATATTCCAAAGACAGCATTCAGGACGCGCTATGGCCATTATGAGTTCTTGGTCATGCCATTTGGGTTGACAAACGCTCCAGCTGTATTCATGGATCTCATGAATCGTGTTTGTAAACCTCACCTTGATAATTTTGTCATTTTTTTTCATTGATGACATTCTCATCTATTCTCAGACTGAAGAAGAGCATGCTGAACATCTCCGATTACTGCTAGAGTTATTGAAACAAGAGCAACTATACGCTAAATTCTCAAAATGCGACTTTTGGATGCGAGAAGTTCAATTCTTGGGTCATATAGTCAATGAAAAGGGTATACATGTTGATCCAGCAAAGATTGAAGCGATTAAGAAGTTGGAAACGCCAAAGACCCCTACCGAGGTACGACAATTCCTTGGTTTGGCGGGTTACTACCGACGATTTATTGAGGGATTCTCAAAGATCGCTCAACCACTTACAGCTCTTACGCACAAGGGAGTGAAGTATAACTTTAGGGGCAGTGGTTTTTGCTTTGGAGATTTGGAGGCATTACTTGTATGGAACTAAGTGTACCATTTACACTGATCATAAGAGTTTGCAACATATCTTTGATCAGAAGGAACTCAACATGAGATAGTGACGATGGGTTGAGTTGTTGAACGATTACGAATGCGCGATTAAGTATCACCCGGGAAAAGCTAATGTGGTAGCTGATGCTTTAAACAGAAAAGATATTTCAAACAAGACGGGTTCGTGCATTTATGATGACGATACATACTGACTTACCTGACAAGGTACGCAGTGATCAGCTCGAGACTTTGAAAAAGGAAAACCTGGTACAGGAAACTTTACGACGAATGGAAGAACAATTGGATGTTAAACCTGATGGAATTCGTTATTTCATTAATCGACTTTGGATACCCTTGTACGGAGGTTTAAGGAAACTCGTGATGGATGAAGCACACAAGTCCAGGTATTCAGTCCATCCGGGATCAGACAAGATGTATCATGATTTGAAGGCACTGTATTGGTGGCCTCACATGAAAGCTGACATTGCTAAGTACGTTAGCAAATGTTTGACTTGTTCGAAAGTCAAAGTTGAATACCAGAAGCCATCTGGTTTACTGCAACAACCACAGATACCGATGTGGAAATGGGAACAGATTTCGATGGACTTAATTACTAGTTGACCATGTACACCGAGTGGTTGTGATACGATATGGGTAATTGTCGATCGATTAACGAAATCTGCACATTTCTTGGCAGTCAAGGAAACTGACAAGATGGAAAAACTGATTCGTATTTACATTAAGGAAGTGGTAGCACGACATGGCGTGCCAATTTCTATCATATCAGATCGGGATGCCCGATTCATTCCAAACTTTTGGAAATCTCTCCAAAAGTCCTTGGGAACTCATTTAGACATGAGTACTGCCTATCATCCGCAAACCGACGGTCAGAGTGAACGCACAATTCAAACGCTCGGGGATATGTTGTGGACTTGTGTAATTGATTCTGGTGATAGTTAGGAAAATCACTTACCGTTAGTGGAATACTTTTACAACAATAGTTATCATACAAGTATTCAAGCAGCACCGTTTGAAGCTTTGTATGGTCGCAAATGTCGTTCACCAGTTTGCTGGGCTGAAATTGGTGACAGTCAGATTACAGGTCCTGAACTTGTACACGAAACGATAGAGAAGGTAGTTCAAATCCGAAACCGTATGGCAGCGGCCCGGGATCGAAAAAAGAGTTACGCTGACAAACGCCGCAAGCCATTAGAATTTCAACTAGGAGACCGAGTTCTTCTAAAGGTATCACCTTGGAAAGGTGTGACACAATTCGACTAGCACGGGAAGCTTAGCCCACGATACGTAGGACCTTTTGAGATCCTAAAAAGGATTGGTCTGGTAGCGTATCAACTCAATTATCAAATAAACTCAACGGAGTTCATGATGTATTTTATGTTTCGAACTTGGAGAAATGTCTTTCTGATGAGACATTGGTAGTACCACTTGAAGAAATGCAAGTGGACGAACAGTTACGATTCGTTGAGGAACCAGTTGAAATCATGGACCGAGAGGTCGAACAACTCAAACAAAGCAAGATTTCGATAGTCAAAGTTCGGTGGAATTCAAGACGGGGTCCTGAATTCACATGAGAAAGAGAAGACCAAATGATGAAAAGGTATCCCCACTTATTCAAAACAACAACAAGCATTATGAAGGCACGTTAAATTTCGGGACGAAATTTCCTTCAACAAGGGGATGATGTGATATTTCACACTCTAACTGTAAGCACAAACAAGCACAAACACCTTATACTATTGATTTTAGTATAAACAACTGGGCTGAACACCAGCACCAGCTTTGCAGAATGCAAACACAAACATTTCATATTAGTACATACATGATTGATTTCAAACAATGTACTACATTTCATGGTGGTACAATCATGAGCGATTAAACAATAGTAGTGCTACAAATAGAAGGAACCAGAATAATTGTGTAAGGTAAATTAACGAGTACAGGGGCCCATGTAATCGTGAATTTACAGTTACGCATGAATTTTGGAAGTTTCTATTTTGTTGACTACATTCAAACATTTGCTATGTGTGAGATTACATAGTACAGTATACAAACACTTTGTTCAATTGGTTTTGTTACAAACATTTGTGCTACATTACAATTTATACATTTTATGTGCTACATTTCATATGTTACATGTTATGGTAGTACATGCATGATTAGTTACACACATTTTGCTATGTGCGGGGTTGCATAGTACAAACAGTTATTGACACTCACTATGTGTGAGGTTACACAACACAGTATGATCAAAAATAAACAGTCACAGTTAGGTGAACTAACTAGTGTACACGCAAACAGTCACATTGAACGATCACATTTGAGTTGTGATGTTGCAAGCATTAGACTTTGTGTGTGAGTACACACAAGCACACAGAATGATCAAATCACACTAACACGTACGATTTAAACTCGTAAGTAGTTTCCTAACTACTCCTAACATTTACTAATTTTCGGGACGAAAATTCCTTCAACAAGGGGATGATGTGACAATCTGACTTTTTGAATTAACCTCGTAGGCTCAGTTGTATTTTAAGGGGCCCAATTGAATAGAAGTAGGCCCAAGTAGGCCCAATAAGGCCAATGTAGGCCAAGTAGGCCCAATAAGGCTAAGGTAGGCCCAATGAGCCCAAGGTAGGCCCAATTGTATTTATGAGGCCCAATTGGATTAATCTAGCCCAACAATATTCTAAGTGACCCGATTAGTGACAATCCGACAATTTCGGTTTAACACTGTTAACCGAGAGCTAACAGAAATTATACGAAATCAAATACTATCAAACTAGGATAGTTGAAATGAATGAAAACAAAGTTACAATTATATATATTACAAAGATAATGAGTAAATTGCATAAAATGTTAAATCTTGACATTTAAAGTCAAAATTCAAGTTTAAAACAAAATGAAAATCCGAAATTTGTATTAAGACATAAAAATTTATCAAATTAATCTCTCATGAAAGCATGTTAATGATAATTAACGGCTAATAACAATTATTAGGCCATAAATCCGTCAATTAAAACAATTAACTACCAATTATGATGAAACCGTCATTAGGATAGTTATACATCGCATAATTCGATCAAAATTCAGCAAATTGATCACACAAACACTTCAATCGGCACTTTTAGAAGCTGAAACATATATCAATTCGAATCAAGAGGTAGTGGGAAGAAGAAGTCGAGCAAGGGTTGGCCGAAACTCAAGCCTTAATTCGATTTGGATCTATTCGGAGTCAAACAGGTAAAAAAATTATACATATACACTCTAAAATGGCCGAATAAGACAATCCCCATGTTAATTCGTGGTTCTAATATCGAATTTCAAGATCTCGATTATTAGGGTTCATCTTAAAAACGGTTTTGGGGGTTTCAATTTAAATGGGTTCAAAAACAAAATCAAATGATATCATTAATTTCAGAACATGCCGAATAATAAAACCCATAGACCAATTTCATGAAATTATAATGAATCGTGGGATTTCAAGTTCTAGGGTTCTTGAGTCAAAACGAATTGGGGGTTTCGAATCATATGGATTTGTTATTCTAATTAATCATTACAGAAAGATTCGTGGTTGTCATTTTAATGAAAACCTTTTGCTAATTCTATCAAACAAATTCGAATTGTGTTATTTTGATTTCCTATGATTTTCGGTTAAACCCATTTGGGGGTTTCTGAATTAAACGATCGCGAGATTCAAATTTCTTATACAGAAAGTTTCGAAACATATGATTTAATAAAAACCCTATGGTTTTTCGGAATAACAATGACGAATGTGGAGGATTTGGATCAAGGGAATAGGTTTATGGTTCGAATTCGATTTGGATTATAAAACCCCATGATTTTGCTGAAATAACGAAATTAAACATACAATAAAACTCATTTGGATATCTGGAATCAAAGCCCTATCGAATTGGGATCGGTTGGGTTCGAATTGGGGCCCAATCGGGTGTAATTTGGACCGGATATGGATCAAAGGGAAACCGATCAAATTGTGGTTAAATTTAATTAAGAACCATTCTGTTTGAAAAATCTGAAGTAGATCAAATGGTTTGGGCTTACGTATGTGATCCAGGAGGTCGTGGGTTGGAATCCGGCCCAACCGGTTTTTGTAATTAAAAACCAATTTTTGGGTTTTAATCCGTAACTTATTCGTTCTAACTCCGAATTGATCCGTTCAAGTTGCGTTGGAACCGGAATTCAATTATGAATGTATTAGAATAATAAAATCTATGTTTTGACATGAAACCATAAATCGCGTATAAATACGCGTGTTTAACGAAGTCGTATATAATCGAAAGATTTAAACAAACAAACTTGACACCATGCATATGTTTGTATGTGCATTTCTAGAACTCTAACATACGAGTGTTGACACGTATGTGATTTCAAACACAAAACGACATCCCGAATAACACTAAGTTAGTGCTTAAACACAGATTCTTCGTAGAGGATTGTCTACGCGAATTCCCGTGTGTTGATCATTCTGCAAATAATCAAAGGTGCGTACACGGCCCGTTCTTATTTTAACTGTTTTGGGGGAGAAAACATGTGCAACAAACGCTTTTAGATACATATCACTTGCATGAGTTAGCTGTTTACATTGAGTGCAAACATAGCATCACAAAGCCTTCTCTTTCGAACCGTTTAATTTGCCGGAGTGCAAAGCGTGGTAGTCGAAGATAGATCTATTGGGTTTGACAAACCTCACTTGGTAGATGGGATCTACGCAGGTGTTTGACTGACCAAACACACACATTGCTATTGTTCGTGCTAGACAATAGTGTTAAGGCAAAAACATGCTATAGCATGGCAACTCGTCAGCTTCGGTGTCGACCACTTGTGTAAATAGTTTATATGACTAGCTATCATGACTGTGCATGTGTGATTATGTTATCTACAAACTTGATATTCAAACTGCTGTTTTGAACATTGTGAATACTTAAACCTGTGTATGCACCAACCATTGTGTTGACTTGATTTACATGTTTTCTCAGGACACTAAGACACAAGCAAGGACAAGCAGGGACTAGGATGTTGAGTCTCATGCATGCATTTCAGTTCAAGTGTTTTAGTTTTGTTCAATTAAGACATGGAATGTTTGTGAAATTGTACTTTACATTTTCAAACCGTTACGTATTGTCATTGGTTTTAAAACGCTTCCGCAAACATTGAAACTTTGATATTACAGTTTTAGACCAAAGTATGTTTTGAAATTCATATAGAGGTCTTCGTTATGTCTAATGATCTGAGATCCTGGTTTGTCACGTTCCCAAACGGTATGATTCCGTTAGTTGGGAATTTGGGGGTGTGACAATATGATACTAGCATAGCCTGTTATGAGAAATCCTATGTTATTAGGATAATGTTACGATGTTATGCTGAATGATGATATGGTGCTAATGTATCATGTTACGATGGTTGCTCCCATATTCGTATGGGGTAAGTATGTTTGCTCCAGTAATTGTCACTGGGTAAGTATGGTTCCTCCCGTATTCGTATAGGGAAGGTATGGTTGCTCCCGTACTCGTTACGGGGTAAGTACGACGTTGCTCCCATATTTGTATGGGGTAAGTATGGTTGCTCCCGTATTCGTATGGGGAAAGTATGGTTGCTCCCGTACTCGTTACGGGGTAAGTATGGCGTTGCTCCCGTATTCGTATGGGTAAGAATGGTTGCTCCAGTACTTGCTACTGGGTAAGTATGGATCTGTAGAACGCTTCGGTGGGGCAGATCAACGGTTATGGAGCCTTGTGCCGGCATAAGCCCAGTGTTACAGTGGTTGTATGATGATGATGATTATGGTGGTTATGTGACAACGTTTTGGGTTATGTGAACGAAATGATGTTTTTATGTTAATCATGTTCTAACTTAACAAAATGTTTACGATGTTTTATGAAAACTAGAACTCACCAGCGTAAGCTGACTTGATTTAGCATTTATGTCAGGTTAAAGTTATGATAAGAGAAGGCATGGAGCTCGGGTATCAACTCAGACGATCCGTTGGTTTTGGCAATTCGATATGTTTTTGATACAGACACTTTCTTGATTTATGTTTATCAAACTATGTTTACATTTCCGCTGCATGATTATGAAAGTTTTTAGTTTAAGAGCTATGTGTTATGATGAAAACCAACCTCTGCGAGGCGCCCGGTTTCGGGGCCTCACACATATACATATAGTGATAAAGCATGTCCATATGCAAATAAAATGAGTTGTTCAAAAATAGTTGTAATGCAATGTTTTCTCCCCCAAAGGTAGAAAATGTTAAAAGGGCCGTGAACTCACCTGATAGTGCAGTTTCCGGTTTTCTTGTGTTCGCTACCGGCGACTGCTAGCAATCCTGCTAGTAAGCACCTATAATCATATGGGTGTGAGTATGTGTTTGGTGGTGTGTTGTATCCCATACAACTCCAAGTGTCAGTGTGCTCAACCGAATGTGTGTGTTGACTTGTGTTGACTCTACGAATCTTTGGTGACACGTTTGTTGTCTTATGACCGTCTAATGTGTCATAAATACAAGTAGAACACCTACATGTGTCCTATGACTCTAATTGTACAACGTTCACTTAAGTGACGTGTGAGGATCATAAAAGTTACCATTTTTGGAAAGTTTCCATTCCAGGAAAGTGTAGTTATGAAATCCCATTTCATATAGTTAATAATTTTCATATGTTTATAAAAACACATTTAAACACTTAAAATATATCGTTTGTGCATAAATTGTCATTTATGGCGTTTTGCACAAATAAAGTTTCCTAAAATAGCAAGTATACATTTGAAAGCTCGTTTTCACAAATCAAAGTTTCCAAATTTGTTAAAAACCATTTCTAAACATATTTCAATAATCAAAGTTCATCAAAACATGCCAAAACATCAAAAGCCCTCTTTTGATTTTCAAAAGTTTCCATAAATAGAAAGTTTCTTCAAAACCATGTTTTTGACAAAATCAAATACCCAAATGTGTTTCCAAACACTTCAATATGCATTTGACAACATCTAGACATGTCTAACATGTCTAGATCATCACAAATCTGTGACATGCAACATAAAAGTTTCCTTTTATGGCAAGTTCTATAAAACATCATCAAATCAATAATAACTCAACCAAAATCAATCCAATCAATCTAAACTCTAAAATCAGTAGATCTAAATCAAATAACACATCAAATCACCAACAAATTCGTGTATAGGGGCCACATGGAGTTGCATGTGAGTGGATCTTCATGCATGTGGTTTTTACCCATTGCATGTATGATCTAACTATAAACAAACATAGAAAACTACCTTAGAAGCGAAGATCCACTGAGATGGAGTAGTAACAGCTTCTTGTGATAGTGATTCAGTATGTCGATCGTTGTTTCTAACCTCCTAGCTTCTTCTCGAAGCTCCAAGGTCTCCAAGCTCACCAACAAAGAGGGAGATGGCTTTAAGAGAGATTCCAGGGGGTTGGGGCTTTGTTTCGGTGGGTTTTGGCCGAGAATAATTAAAGGAACTCGGGGAAAATGAAAGGAAACCGAGTGAAATGAGTTTGTGGTTGATTTTATAATTTTTTTGATCTGCATGGCCTTCGCGTACCACCGAGGCCGATCATGCATTGTCTTCGCGTACCGCCGAGGAATTCGGGATTCATAAATCTCTCTTTTGCTTCGCGTACTGCCAAGCCCTCTGCCAAGGGGCCTTGGCGTACCGCGACAGGTCAATTTTCTTGTTTTTCGATTTCGATGATTCGATTTCGCTCTTGATCGATTCCTAATGTTTATCCTAAACATCTAGTACATGTTTAGCATATAATCATATAATAACACATAAGTTGTTTGATCACCAACATTCGTGAGACTCGTGTGTGTGTTTCGATAATTCCTCGAATTATCTTCGATAGTTTGCGTTCGTCGTTACGAACCGTTCGCATGCTTGATTAACCATAATCAACATGTATTGCACAATCCAATAATTCACCGAATTATTGTTTTATGTTTGTGTTTGTGTTTGCCACACTTGGTTTCCAAAACCAATGTGCAATGTACGATTCGATAGTTCCTTGAACTATCGTTTCGCAGTTGTGTGTCTTTAGCTCATCTAATTAAGCATAATTAAATGAAATGCAACAAGTATGAATGTGAAATACATAGAGTGTAAGAGTTGCAATTGACCTGAAATTGCCGGGTGTCACATCATCCCATTGTTGAAAGAAATTTCGTCCCGAAATTTGGTTGTTGTTGTAGTGTTTGAGAACAAAAATTCAAAAATTTTCTGGTTGTCACATCATCCCCTTATTAAAAGGAAATTTCGTCCCGAAATTTATTCACTGTTGTCGGCGTTCGACATTGTCTGTTTGAAGAGGTGGGGATACTTGCGCATCATCTGATCTTCACGCTCCCACGTTAAGTTCCATCGAACTCAGACAATCGGAATCCGACTTTGTTTGAGTTGTTTGACCTCACGGTCCATGATCTCTACTGGTTCTTCCACGAACCGTAGTTGTTCATCCTCCTGGATCTCATCCAGTGGAATCACAAGTGTCTCATCGGATAACCATTTCTTTAGATATGAGACATGATATACGTTGTGAACACCATCGAGTTCGGCTGGCAGGTTGAGTTGATATGATACCGGACCAATCCGTTTCAGGATCTTAAATGGTCCAATATACCGTGGGTTCAGTTTGCCTCGTTTACCGAAACGAATGACTCCTTTCCATGGCGAAACTTTTAGAAGGACTTTATCTCCTACCTGGAATTCCAAAGGCTTTTGACGTTTATCGGCATAGCTCTTTTGACGATCGTGAGCTGCTGCCATGCGGTTTCTAATATGCACGATTTTCTCTGTTGTTTCATGTACAAGTTCTGGGCCAGTGAGCTGACTGTCGCCCACTTCCGCCCAGCAGATGGGTGATCGGCATTTCCTGCCATAAAGTGCATCAAAAGGCGCTGCTTTATGCTCGTATGGTAGCTGTTGTTGTAAGAGAACTCCACCAACGATAGAGGAGTTTCCCAGCTGTTTCCAAAGTCTACTACGCATGCTCGTAGCATATCTTCGAGGGTTTGTATGGTGCGTTCGCTTTAGCCATCAGTTTGTGGGTGGTATGCAGTACTCATATCCAACCGTGTACCAAGCGACTTTTGCAATGATTTCCAGAAGTTAGAGGTGAATCTAGTGTCTCGATCTGAAATGATGGAGATTGGCACTCCATGACGCGAGACTACTTCCTTAACATAGATTCGAGCCAGTTTTTCCATTTTGTCGTTTTCCTTGATCGTAAGGAAATGTGCTGATTTGGTCAGTCGGTCCACAATTACCCAGATAGTGTCACATCCACTAGGAGTACGGGGTAATTTGGTAATGAAGTCCATGGAGATATGTTCCCACTTCCATATGGAGATCTTAGGTTGTGTAAGTAGTCCAGATGGTTTCTAGTATTCAACCTTGACTTTGGCGCAAGTTAAGCATTTGCTCACGTATGTGGCGATATCAGCTTTCATGTTTGGCCACCAATTAAGTACCTTCAGATCATGATACATCTTATCAGATCCAGTGTGAATAGAATACCGGAACTAGTGAGCCTCGTCCATCACAAGGTTTCGTAAATTTCCGTGGTGTGGAACCCAGACGCGTTCCATGAAATAGTGTAAGCCATCGGCTTTGACTTCTAGTTGTTTCTCCATTCCCCTTAGTGATTCATTCACTAGGTTTTCTTCTTTCAATGCGTCAACCTGGGCACTGTATATCTATTCAGGGAGATTGGGATGGATGGTGAGTTGTAGGGCTCGTACCCTCTTGGGTTTCGAGGTATTCTTCCGGCTTAGGGCATCAGCCACAACGTTGGCTTTCCCTGGGTGATACTTGGTAACACAGCACTTGAAAACCTCACGAAACACTCACACATTGAACTTGGAAGTTCAAACGAGGCCAAACGATGGTTCGTAAACGTGAAAACGGTGACGAACGGATCGAACCCATTAAGATAGGCTTATTGGGCTCCTCAAGGGCCCATCGCGGTACGCGATAGCCCAACAAAATTCATGGTCGCGGTGCGCGACATGCATCGCGGGGGTTTGACTCCCGAAATCCGCCGCGGCACGCAAAGAGGATTTGGAAGCCCCATCGCGGTACCCGACGTCATCCAGTCGACAATATCTTTATAAAACCAAGACAATGATGCCTATACTATTTCCTCATCATTTCTCCGGCTTCACACGTTATTTCTCGACCAAACTCGTCTTCAACCTTCTGTTACCACCATTTTCCACCGTTAGAGGTCACTTGGAAGCTCCACATTTGGAAGTTGAAGCTCATTTCTCGCTTGGAAGCTCGAAGGATCATCCCCACCACCTTGTTTGTCAAGGAACTTGCTGTCCAGAAGCACCTAGGAGCCCTCTAGCTCGATTTCATCACCATCTCAAGATCTTTGGAGCTCTAAAAGGTAGCCACACATCTCTTGTAGCTTAAAAACACTCACAAGCACACATGCATGGCTTGAAACCCACATGCAAGCACCCATAGTGCACATGCACGAGTTTTGCCTCTGGGTTTGTTAGTTTTGACATGATTCTTGATGATCTATGATGTTTAGATTAAGTTTATGATGATCTATGATGATGGGAATTGATAAAACTTATGATTTGTATGCAAAATGTTGAAATATTGCCATGCATGTATGATCCATGAGTATTGGAATGATTTTAAGTGTATAGAAATGTTTCTTGATGATATTGGAATATGATTACATGGCTAGATGATGTTGAAAGGATTAAAAAGATGATTTTTGACAAACTTTCTATTATTAGTAACTTTTTATTGGCAAAATGATGATTTGGTGACAATGATGATCATGCATGTGTATGAGAATGTTGTTTGAATGTATTTAGGATGATATTGATGCTAGGAATGAGATTTAGATGTTGGTTATAGTCATTTTTGACATAATTGCCATATTTAGTAACTTTTGTTGATAAAATGTTGTAAGATGATTATTTGGGCTATGTTAGCATGTTTAAATGATGTTAAGTGGTTTATTATGATGATTGGTGACATAAAAATGGATTAGAATGGTTTAGAATAATCATTTCTATGAAAAATGCCATAGTTACTATTTATAGTAACTTTATTTTTACAAAACCCGACTTAGAAATATTTTGAGTGATTCGAGCATCCTAAACGGCTTAATATGTTATAACATGATGATTAGATGCTAAGTTAGATGGTTTCCGATATCGTGTATGTTAGAAATGGAAACTTTCCATTTTAGGAAACTTTTATGTGCAAGCATGTTGTAAACGACTTATGTGCCTTCGTATGATGATGTGCTATGTGTTAACATGATCACGTAGGACTAATGAGCATGCTAGAACTATAAAACCGTTATGCTTTGTGAACTTTCCATAAATGGAAACTTACTATAATTAGTAAGTTGTCCATAGGCGCGACTTACGGGTTTTGCACACGACGAGCACTTACACGTTTGCTACACGATTCACAACCGTCACACGGTTCACCAACGGGTCGTTGACTTGACACGGTCAACTTTGGTCAAACACGGTCAATGTGGACCAACACAGTCAAGCACGGTCAATGTGGACCAACACAGTCAAACACGGTCATTGTGGACCGACACGAACAAACATGAACAACCGAGGGTTGCTGGGAACAAGCACGCGCACTAACACGAACACAGTCGTTACACGAACTCACGTGCGGTATACGATATAGGTCGCCGGTGACCGACGTGCGGACTACACGGAAGCTTACGCTTGCGATATTTCATTGCGATATAGGTCGCCAGTGACGACTCGTAACAAGTCCTCACAAAGTCTTACCGTTAATGAACGAACAACGTGGTAGATTTGGATGGATCCATTAGGGTATGACCAACCCCACGGGGCACAATGTTGACTGGATGTCATAACTTGTGCAAAGTCTGACCTAATTTACTGTGTGTACGAGACACAGTGGAGGCAAGTACAAACAGGTCTAGTTTGGTAGTGACGCACTGACACTTGTAGCCTAGGGCTCGGTACTAACATTTGATAAACAGCATGACACACTTTTATTACTATATGTATATCAAAACCTGTGAACTCACCAACCATTGTGTTGACACTTTTTCTAAACTTGTATTCTCTGGTAACTAAAAAGCTATGGATAGCAGGAATGCACACTTTAAGGGACGAGCAATTAGGAACCGCATGCATTTCTATCTTATCATTTGAAAACAATTTTATTTATGTTATTTATTGATACAATGTAGTGTCTGACAATTTCTGATTCCGCTGCATTTGTTAAACTCGTTTTATCCCGCTGCAATATGATTTTGTATTCCGCTGCAAACTATTTTGTTAAGTGTATGTCAAACAGTGTTTTGAAACTGTATACAGAGGTGTTCTATATGACCTTGAGCTGTGATTCTGGCCACGTCACACCCACGTGGACTGACACCACGTGTGGGAATTTGGGGGTGTGACAGACTGGTATCAGAGCCTTGGTTATAGAGAACTAGGTTTGCATATAGTGAACCTAGACTATAGCCATTGCTCAACTCTAGACACTACACTTAGAACTTGCACATTGATGATGTTATTACTTATGATAAACTGTTGCTTACTAACTTGAGACTTACAGGATGGCCGACAATGATGATGCCAGAAGGAATCCGGGTAAACACCTGGTAACGTACGATCGGACCGAGGAGAGTCGACGGAGAGTCGACAGCATCGTGGCACAGGTAGACAAGGAGATGGAGAGACGAGCTCGGCGGACTACCCGTGATAGATTTTGGGGTTGGCTTCCTATGATCATACAGGAGTGGATTGTAGGAGAGCGAGTACCTCCGCTGAGATATCCTGGCGACACATCCTCCGGCCAGCGACTACCGCCACTTGGCGCACCCTTGGAGCGGGCCTTTGCGGCGCACGTTGCCTTTACGCGACGTGAGTCCAGAAGGAACGCTGAGCTATCGGACGAGGTCCGAGTTCTTCGCGAGAAGAACGATCGCCTTGAGAGGCGTAATGACAGGTTAGAGGAGCAGATGGAGGCCTTACGTCTCTAGATGGCCCAACAGATGAGTCAGCATGGGCAAATGGTCGACATTATGCAGGAACACGATGGGCGCATTACCGAGAATAGGGTCGCCAACGAGGAGACTCATGCGATGGTTCTGGCTAGCGACGCCATGCTTAATGCATGGGCTGAGCAGTTTATCGTTGAACCACCACCCGAAGACGAACCGCAGTTCGAGGCCGAGGACCTCGAAGAAGGGGATTTTGACGAGGATCCAAAGGAGGATGATGCTGATGGAGATTCTGATAGTGACATTTCACATGTCACCATAGATTCAGACTAGTTGTACTGTTTATTTTATGTTATGTTTTCTTTTTGTATTTGCCTAAACGAGCGGGATGTGCTCGTAGAACTTGCATTATTATTCTCTTTTGAAATTATTGTACCCCGAAAGCTTATATTAATGAAAATTGTATTTTGATTTATTTATCGCATGATCTGACTATGGTTGATTGCTGACATGACATCTAACATAACATTTGATATGACATCTGACATGACATCTGACTAACAGTACTCTAACATGTGCTAACTAATACTCTATCCCTTATGTATAGAACCATACATGGCGGGAAGAGGACCGTACGCGCGTCCTGCTAGGCGGACACTAGATGCCACTGTTATAAAAATGATGGTTCACCGACGGGTCAACAAGGCGATCGCCGACTACAAAGCGAGTCGCCAACATAGTGAAACTAGTGGAAACAACAACGGTACTAACACTTGCCTAACGTGACTAACATAGTGTAACTAACACGATACTAACACCCAACACTGGTTTCTGACATACAGGGTCAAACGGCAGCAATGGGAAGGGATGTTCCTTTAAATCCTTCTTGAACTGCCACCCCCACAAGTTTTAAGGGACTGAAGGAGCTGTCGGGATGCTCCGCTAGGTTGAAAAGGTGGAGTCTGTGTTCGCCAAGTGCGACTGTGCTGAGGAGAACCGGGTTAAATTTGCGACCGGCACACTAGAAGGACCGGCTCTCACATGGTGGAACACCCATGTGCAAACCCTGGGGTTAGACGGTGCCAACTCCATGCCGTGGGCTGATTTCACCCGATTCTGCAAGAGGAATACTGTCCTCGTGACGAGATCCGGAAACTGGAAGCCGAATTTTGGGTTCTGAAAATGGTGGGCTCTGAGATCGAGCAATACTGCACTCGATTTCACGAGTTGTGCAAACTGTGCCCGGCTATGGTGACGCCGGAGTACAAAAAGATTGAGCAGTTCATCAGTGGGCTGCCGGAGCAGATTCAGAGCATGGTAACTGCATCTGACCTCACCACCATTCAACCGTTGATCAGACTGGCTCACAAACTAACCGATCAAGAGGTAGCCCAGGGCAAGCTACCCAAACGAGGCAAACATCTGAAGCCTCAGGAGAGCCAAAAACGGAAATGGGAACCCAGGCATCATCAATCCCACCAATCTCATCAACAACAACAATCACAACAATCTGCACCAGCAAGAGCCTTCACTGCCACCCAACCCGATGATAAGGGGAAGGGTGTGTACCAAGGAAAATACCCTCTGTGCAACAGATGTTCTTACCACCACTCTAGCCAATGCGACCGATACCGTTGCTTGTGGTGTGGAAGACATGGCCACATGGCCAAAGACTGCAGGTCCAAATTCCCCAGCAACAACAACAATAACCCCAACCACAACCAGAACAACAACCAGAACGCTCTTAGGGGGTGTTACGAATGTGGAAAGCCGGGTCACATGAGGAGGGATTGCCCTCAAATGAAGAAAGCCGGAGGGGGAGCGGCGAAGGGCCGAGCATTTGTGATTGGCTCGGGGGAAGCTAAGGATGACCCAAACATCGTAACCGGTACGTTTCTTTTAAATAATGTATATTGTAGTATATTAATTGATATCGGTGCCGATAGGAGCTTTATATCTAGTGAGTTTAGTGAATTACTAGATATTACCCCAACACCACTAGACTTTAAGTATACCGTAGAGTTAGCCGACGGCAAGCTGATTGAGACACAACACATCTTTCGAGGATGCGTCATGGTGTTGGCGGATCACGAAATCGAAATCGATTTGATGCCGGTAACTCTCGGGAGCTTCGATGTGGTCGTTGGAATGGACTGGTTATCCGTAAACCAAGCTGAGATCGTATGCAACGAGAAGATCGTACGAGAAACGTTGCAGAATGGAGAATAGATCTCGATTAAGGGAGAACGACGGGGAGTACCTCTAAACATTATGTCATGCATGAAGGCCAACAAGTACATACAAAAGGGATACACTGCTATACTAGCCCTCATCGCAGAACAACCGAAGAAAGAAAGGAAGATTGAGGACATCAATGTAGTCCGTGATTTTCCCGAAGTATTTCCCGAGGATCTACCTGGACTACCACCGAAACGACAAGTTGAGTTCCAGATAGACCTCACTCCAGGGGCAGCACCAATTGCTAGAGCTCCATACCGACTAGCACCGACTGAGATGCAGGAGCTGTCTAACCAGTTGCAGGAACTATTGGACAAAGGGTTTATCAGACCGAGCTTCTCACCTTGGGGAGCGTCGGTCTTGTTTGTAAAGAAGAAAGACGGATCATTCCGTATGTGTATCGACTATAGAGAGCTGAACAAGATGACAATCAAGAATCGATACCCACTACCACGATAGACGATTTGTTTGACCAACTGCAAGGGTCAAGCTACTATTCAAAAATCGATTTGAGATCGGGTTACCATCAGCTGAGGATACAGGAGAACGATGTTCCTAAGACTGCCTTTAGAACTCGGTACGGACACTACGAATTTTTGGTTATGCCATTCAGGCTGACCAATGCACGAGCTGTATTCATGGATCTTATAAATAGAGTATGCAAGCCTTACCTTGACAAATTCGTAATCGTGTTCATCGACGATATCCTGATTTACTCGAAGAATCAGGAAGAACATGCTGAACATTTGAGGCTAGTCTTGGAATTATTGAGGAAAGAACAGCTGTACACGAAGTTTTCAAAGTGTGACTTTTGGATTCGCGAAGTCCAATTTCTTGGACATGTGGTTAACGAACAAGGGATACATGTAGACCCAGCAAAGATCTAAGCCATCAAGAACTGGGAAGCACCCAAGACCCCAACTGAGGTGCGACAATTCCTAGGCCTGGCCGGGTACTACAGAAGATTTATAGAAGGATTCTCAAAGATCGCTCAATCATTAACATCCCTAACTCACAAAGACAAAAAGTTCGATTGGGGAGAGAAACAAGAAGCTGCTTTCAACTTGTTGAAACAGAAACTATGCACTGCACCCATCCTGTCCCTACCGGAAGGATGTGATGATTTCGTGGTGTATTGCGACGCCTCAAAACAAGGACTCGGTTGCGTATTGATGCAATGAGAGAAGGTTATCGCATACGCTTCACGGCAACTGAAGGTGCATGAGAAAAACTACATGACTCATGACCTTGAGTTGGGAGCCGTGGTGTTTGCCTTGAAGATCTGGCGACACTATCTATATGGCACCAAATGCACCATCTATACCGATCATAAGAGCTTACTACACATCTTCGACCAGAAAGAGCTGAACATGAGACAACGAAGATGGGTTGAACTTATAGGCGATTACGATTGCGCTATCAAATCTCACCCTGGTAAAGCAAACGTAGTGGCAGACGCGTTGAGCCGAAAAGAAACAACCAAACGCGTGCGTGCTCTACAACTCACAATTCACTCTGAATTGCCACAACAAATTCGAAACGCACAACAAGAAGCTCTAAAGGTCGAGAACCTCATTCAGGAATCCTCGCGTGGCATGGACAAACACATGGAGGTGAAGGCCGACGGAGCATACTACGTTAAGGATCGAATTTGGATTCCACACCACGGAGGACTGAGAAATGTGGTGATGGACGAAGCTCACAAGAGCCGGTACTCTATACATCCGGGCTCTGATAAGATGTATCATGATCTGAAGACAACTTACTGGTGGCCGAACATGAAAGCAGAGATAGCAACTTACATAAGTAAGTGTTTAACATGCTCAAAAGTCAAGGTTGAGTATCAGAAGCCATCAGGGTTACTTCAACAGCCTGAGATACCACTATGGAAATGGGAGCAGATTTCCATGGACTTCATAACAAAATTGCCAAAGACGGCAAGTGGTTGCGATACCATTTGGGTTATCGTAGACCAACTGACAAAGTCTGCACACTTTCTGCCTATTAAAGAGACTGACAAGCTAGACAAACTTACCCGTATCTACCTAAAGGAAGTGGTTACTCGACATGGAGTGCCAATCTCAATAATCTCTGACCGCGATAGTCGATTTACTTCGCATTTCTGGAAGTCTTTGCATAAGGCTTTGGTCACGAGATTGGACATGAGTACCGCTTACCACCCGCAGACTGATGGGCAGAGTGAACGAACCATACAAACACTGGAAGACATGCTCCGAGCAGGTGTTATTGATTTTGGCAGTAGCTGGGAGACTCATCTACCGTTAGTTGAGTTCTCATACAACAATAGCTACCACACGAGCATCCAAGCTGCACCATTCGAGGCACTTTACGGACGTAAGTTCGATCACCAATCTGTTGGGCGGAAGTTGGAGACAGCCAACTGACCGGACCCGAATTAGTGCACGAAACAACTGAGAAGATCGTGCAGATACGCAAACGAATGGCAGCAGCTCGGGACAGACAGAAAAGTTATGCCGACAAGCGACGCAAACCGTTGGAGTTCCAGGTGGGAGACCGGGTGCTACTCAAGGTCTCGCCCTGGAAGGGAGTCATACGATTTGGCAAATGAGGTAAGTTAAATCCTCGTTACATTGGACCTTTCGAAATCACAAAACGCATAGGCCCGGTGGCCTACGAGCTAAACCTGCCGGACGAGCTGAGCAGTGCACACAATGTATTTCATATCTCGAACCTCAAAAAGTGTTTATCCGATGAAACATTTGTCATACCTCTTGAGGAGATACAGATCGACGAACAATTGAACTTCGTTGAGGAACCGGTGGAGATTATGGACCGGGAAAACAAGAAGCTCAAGCTTAGCAAGATACCGATTGTGAAAGTGCGATGGAATTCGCGACGAGGATCGGAATTCACGTGGGAACGTGAAGACCAGATGAGACAAAAATACCCGCACCTGTTCGCGGAACAGACAAACACTGGCAACGCAAGTTGAATTTCGGGACGAAATTCTTTCTAACAAGGGGACGATGTGACACCCCGTAAATTCTAGGTCAGCTTATTATTTATTTAAATGTTTATTTAAATGCTTTATGTACACGTGGCACTAGAATTAGTTTAATTTAGTGTGACACGTGGCACGACAGCACGAACACTGACACATGAATAGATAATTCGATGAATTATCGGCAAACAGCACACACGTGTCAAAACACACGAATGTTGGTGAACATCTAACACATTGTGTAACACAGCACTTGAAAACCTCACGAAACACTCACACATTGAACTTGGAAGTTCAAACGAGGCCAAACGATGGTTCGTAAACGTGAAAACGGTGACGAACGGATCGAACCCATTAAGATAGGCTTATTGGGCTCCTCAAGGGCCCATCGCGATACGCGATGGCCCAACAAAATTCATGGTCGCGGTGCCCGACATGCATCGCGGGGGTTTGACTCCCGAAATCCGGTGCGGCACGCAAAGAGGATTTGGAAGCCCCATCGCGGTACGCGACGCCATCCAGTCGACAATATCTTTATAAAACCAAGACAATGATGCCTATACTATATTTCCTCATCATTTCTCCGGCTTCACACGTTATTTCTCGACCAAACTCGTCTTCAACCTTCTGTTACTACCATTTTCCACCGTTAGAGGTCACATGGAAGCTCCACATTTGGAAGTTGAAGCTCATTTCTCGCTTGGAAGCTCGAAGGATCATCCCCACCACCTTGTTTGTCAAGGAACTTGCTGTCCAGAAGCACCTAGGAGCCCTCTAGCTCGATTTCATCACCATCTCAAGATCTTTGGAGCTCTAAAAGGTAGCCACACATCTCTTGTAGCTTAAAAACACTCACAAGCACACATGCATGGCTTGAAACCCACATGCAAGCACCCATAGTGCACATGCACGAGTTTTGCCTCTGGGTTTGTTAGTTTTAACATGATTCTTGATGATCTATGATGTTTAGATTAAGTTCATGATGATCTATGATGATGGGTATTGATAAAACTTATGATTTGTATGCAAAATGTTGAAATATTGCCATGCATGTATGATCCATAAGTATTGGAATGATTTTAAGTATATAGAAATGTTTCTTGATGATATTGGAATAGGATTACATGGCTAGATGATGTTGAAAGGATTAAAAAGATGATTTTTGACAAACTTTCTATTATTAGTAACTTTTTATTGGCAAAATGGTGATTTGGTGACAATGATGATCATGCATGTGTATGAGAATGTTGTTTGAATGTATTTAGGATGATATTGATGCTTGGAATGAGATTTAGATGTTGGTTATAGTCATTTTTGACAAAATTGCCATATTTAGTAACTTTTGTTGATAAAATGTTGTAAGATGATGATTTGGGCTATGTTAGCATGTTTAAATGATGTTAAGTGGTTTATTATGATGATTGGTGACATAAAAATGGATTAGAATGGTTTAGAATAATCATTTCTATGAAAAATGCCATAGTTACTATTTATAGTAACTTTATTTTTACAAAACCCGACTTAGAAATATTTTGAGAGATTCGAGCATGCTAAACGGCTTAATATGTTATAACATGATGATTAGATGCTAAGTTAGATGGTTTCCGATATCGCGTATGCTAGAAATGGAAACTTTCCATTTTAGGAAACTTTTATGTGCAAGCATGTTGTAAACGACTTATGTGCCTTCGTATGATGATGTGCTATGTGTTAACATGATCACGTAGGTCTAATGAGCATGCTAGAACTATAAAGCCGTTATGCTTTGTGAACTTTCCATAAATGGAAACTAACTATAATTAGTAAGTTGTCCATAGGCGCGACTTACGCTTTTTGCACACGACGAGCACTTACACGTTTGCTACACGATTAACAACCGTCACACGGTTCACCAACGGGTCGTTGACTTGAAACGGTCAACTTTGGTCAAACACGGTCAATGTGGACCAACACAGTCAAGCACGGTCAATGTGGACCAACACAGTCAAACACGGTCATTGTGGACCGACACGAACAAACATGAACAACCGAGGGTTGTTGGGAACAAGCGCGCGCACTAGCACGAACAGAGTCGTTACACGAACTCACGTGCGGTATACAATATAGGTCGCCGGTGACCGACGCGCGGACTACACGGGAGCTTACGCTTGCGATATTTCATTTGATCATTAAGGTGAGTTTACGGCCCCTCTTTACCCTTTTTAAACGTTTTTAATAGGGGGAGAATACTAGTTGCATCGAGTCAAACAATTATGCTATTACAAACATTTTTATTGTGTATGCTAGTTTATTGGGCAAACATTAAGTGTTGAACTCGTAACAAGTCCTCACAAAGTCTTACCGTTAATGAACGAACAATGTGGTAGATTTGGATGGATCCATTAGGGTATGACCAACCCCACGGGGCACAATGTTGACTGGATATCATAACCCGTGCAAACTCTGACCTAATTTACTGTGTGTACGAGACCAGTGGAGGCAAGTACAAACAGGTCTAGTTCGGTAGTGACGCACTGACACTTGGAGCCTAGGGCTCGGTAATAACATTTGATAAACAGCATGACACACTTTTATTACTATATGTATATCAAAACCTGTGAACTCACCAACCATTGTGTTGACACTTTTTCTAAATTTGTATTCTCAGGTAACTAACAAGCTATGGATAGCAGGAATGCACACTTTAAGGGACGAGCAATTAGGAACCGCATGCATTTATGTCTTATCATTTGAAAACAATTTTATTTATGTTATTTATTGATACAATGTAGTGTTTGACAATTTCTGATTCAACTGCATTTGTTAAACTCGTTTTATCCCGCTGCAATATGATTTTGTATTCCGCTGCAAACTATTTTGTTAAGTGTATGTCAAACAGTGTTTTGAAACTGCATACGGAGGTGTTCTATATGACCTTGAGCTGTGATTCTGGCCACGTCACACCCACGTGGACTGACACCACGTGTGGGAATTTGGGGGTGTGACAAATTCTTCTCTTGGAGTTTCAGTTGTCGAGAAGCATATCCGATCACCTTCTCTCGCTGCATTAGCACGCAGCCGAGTCCTTGTATTGAGGCCTCGCAGTATACTACGAAGTCGTCTTTTCCATCAGGAAGGGATAAGATAGGTGCACTACAGAGCTTCTGCTTGAGAAGTTGGAATGCAGCTTCTTCTTTGTCAGTCCATAGATATTTCTTGTCCTTGTGGGTGAGAGTTGTAAGTGGTTGGGCTATCTTGGAAAATCCTTCAATAAATCGTCGATAATAGCCCGCCAAGCCTAGGAATTGTCGCACCTCAATTGGGGTCTTTAGTGCTTCCCAATTCTTGATTGCCTCAATCTTGAATTTATCCACAGTAATCCCTTGTTCATTGACAAAATGACCCAAGAATTGGACTTTTCGAATCCAGAATTCGCATTTGGAGAGTTTAGCATACAGCTTCTCCTGCCTATGAGTTCAAGAGTAAATTGAAGATGCTCTTTGTGTTCCTCCTGAGTATTTGAGTAGATGAGGATATCATCGATGAAAACAATGATAAATTTGTCGAGATAGGGTTTGCATACTCTATTCATGAGATCCATGAATAATGCGGGTGCGTTTGTTAAACCAAACGGCATAACCAAAAACTCATAATGGCCATACCGAGTGCAAAATGCAGTCTTTGGGATATCTTCCTCTTGAATCCTCAACTGATGGTACCCAGATCGCATATCGATCTTAGAGTAGTAGCTCGATCCTTGCAGTTGATCGAACAAATCATCGATGTGAGGCAAGGGGTAACGGTTCTTGATCGTCACTTTGTTCAATTCACGGTAGTCGATGCACATTCGAAACGTGCCATCCTTCTTCTTCACGAATAAGACCGGCGCTCCCACGGTGAGAAATTAGGTCTAATGAATCCCTTGTCCAGCAAATCCTGGAGTTGATTGGACAGTTCCTGCATCTCCGAAGGTGCAAGTCGATAGGGTGCTCATGCTATAGGCGCTGCTCCTGGCGAGAGATTTATGCGGAACTCCACTTGTCGAGGTGGTGGTAGTCCTGGTAGATCCTCAGGGAATACGTCAGGATAGTCGCATGCGATTGGGATGTCTTCTATTTTCTTCTCCTCTTCTGTCTTGTCAATGACGAGCGCTAAAATGGTTGTGTATCCCTTTCGTAAGCATTTGTGGGCCTTCATGCATGAGATGATGTTGAGAGGAGTGTCGCTCCTTTCGCTGTTGATGTTTAAGGTTTCTCCACTAGGGAGGGGTATGCGCACAACCTTGTCGTGGCAAACGATTTTGGCTTGGTTCTCAGACAACCGATCCATGCCTACTACGACATCAAAACTGCCTAGTGTAACTGGCATGAGGTCAATCTTAAATTTATGGTTTGCTAGCCCTAAAGTGCATTCCCTCAGAATGTGTTTAGTTACAATTAACTTACCATCAGCTAGCTCTACGGTATACTCAACCTCTAAGGGTGTTGGGGTCATGAGACTCGTGTGTGTGTTTCGATAATTCCTCGAATTATCTTCGATAGTTTGCGTTCGTTGTTACGAACCGTTCGCATGCTTGATTAACCATAATCAACATGTATTGCACAATCCAATAATTCCCCAAATTATTGTTTTGGCGTTTGTGTTTGTGTTTGCCACACTTGGTTTCCAAAACCAATGTGCAATGTATGATTCGATAGTTCCTCGAACTATCGTTTCGCAGTTGTGTGTGTTTAGCTCATCTAATTAAACATAATTAAATGAAATGCAACAAGTATGAAAGCGAAATACATAAAGTGTAAGAGTTGCAATTACCTGAAATTAACGGGTGTCACAGTATGTATGGTGTGTTTGAGCTAAACGGAAACATATGAATATGGGGTTGTTTAACAGATCATATTTTATTTTATTTCTTTGTATTTTACATTATTATGGTGTTTTACAAGTATGTATGATGTGTTTGAGCTAAATGTAAACATATGAATATGGGGTTGTTTAACATATCATATTTTATTTTGTTTCTGTGTATTTTACATTAGTATGATTTTTTAAAGTATGTATGGGGTTTCTGACCTAAATGGAAACATGTGAATATGATGTTGTATAACAGATCATGTTTTGTTTTTTTTATTTTATATTAGGATGGTGTTTTACAAGTATGTATGGCGTTTTTTAGCTAAATGGAAACGGATGCATATTGCGTTTTTAATGTAAATTGAAATATATTGATTAGTTTTTATCTAAATGATGGAAATGCCTAGCGTTGTTGATCTTAATGGGAATGTATGATAATGGCGTTTTTATTCTAAATGATAATGGGAAGGTATGATATTGATGTTTGTTATTTTGCTTGTCTTTTATATTATGGTGTTTTAGTTATGGCGTTTTTTTATATATTTTTTCATATTATGTTGTTTAGTCATGGTGTTTTTTTACGTAAATAGAGATGTATGAATTAGTTGTCATGTTAACAATGGAAATACCTAATGGATCATGCATGGCTATTAAGAAATAAAATCATTAATTGTTATCTAAACTGTAATAATTAAGATGGAAGGGAACATAAGCATTGTTCAAAGCAAGAAAAAATGAATAATTGTTTTGTTGTAAACTAGTCTACATATTCTTGTAATCTTGATGCTATGTTGTCATGTGCAGTGTCCTCCGCAGCTCTACTGACTTCAATGGGTAGTTGAATGTATTTTCTAATGTCCTTCAGAACCGATGTTTTTCTGTTGTTAAGTTAGTGTAAAATGATTTTAGTCGCGCACTTGCGTCTCAAGTCATAGAGTTGATTCTTTTGTACATTGTTAGCTTCATGTGACACCCCGCAATTCCAGGTCAGCATTTCAAGTATATAAATAATATTTTATATTACTAAAACATATGTGGCACTAGAATTGGTTTACTTTAATGTGACACGTGGCACGATAGTACAAACACAAAAAATCGCACCAAAGTTCGAGGAATTACCGGAAATTACACACACGTGTCTCAAACTCACGAACGCTGGTGAATTGACGAACAGAGCAACCAAACAAACAATAACAAATGATGCGTGAACACTTAACAATCAAAGTTAAGACGTAAGTCGACAAACAATAATGAATAATCAAAAACTGGACAAAAAACAAACTCAAAACATGAAAATGGGCATTTGGATCCTCCCTAGACCCATGGCGATACGCGATGGGGCCCGGTGAATTCCTTCGTGGTACGCGAAGGATGGAGGGCAATTTGAATTTAGCCGATAAGCTTCGCAGTATGCAACGACCGATCATCTTCCACTCGGCGGTATGCGACGTGTCTCAGTGGAGAACCCCTCTATTTTGTCCTTGGCAGTACGCCAAGAACCCAGGGAGGACTCTTGCAGGTACGCAAAGCCTTCTAGAATCCAAAACTCTTATAAATAGCAACCTATTTCCTTTACAACTCCCTTTACCCAATTCTATCGAGCTCCAGCCTTCCACCACGACCCAAACACCCTGCCACAGCCACCATCAACCTCTAGAAGCTTATTAGAAGTTGTGCTTAAACCTCCAAGGAGTCTAGGAGCCTTGAAGATTAAACAGATCATTTGAGGAGCTTGTTCTCACCAACACCAACTGATTTGCTCATCACCAGCCTAATTTCAAGCCTCCTAATACTTGTTCTAGCTACATCTTAGCCCCTTGAGCCTTCAAAGGTAGTCTCTTATGGGTAATCTTGCCTTTGAAAACACATGCATGCACCTAAACTCACATGCAACACTAAACTTGGCTCATGCATGACTTTTGACCTTTGAAATGTGTTTATAGTGACATGTTAACTGATTTGAAGTATTGGAATGACCTATTTTGTGTATTGATGTTATTTGATGAGTTTATGTTATGATTAATATAAATAGAAACTTTTAGGGAAAGAGGCGATGCTATAGGTTGTTTTAAACAAGCTTTATGATGATAAATGATGATTTGTGCATGGACATGATGTTGTTGATAGGTTAAATAGGTTGCATTTGATAAAAGGAATAGTTTACTCATATATTTCCATATATGGAAACTTTGGTCACTAAAGCTTGACATGCATGTAACATTATGATAATGTTCAAGTATTTTGATGATGTTGAGAGTCATATGAACACATTTGAATAGCTTGATTATGATTAAAATGAGCTTTGTAGTGAACTTTCCATTAATAGTAACTTTAATTGGGGATTTTTGTAAATAAAGTTGTATGGTCATATTAAAGAATGGAATATGATGGTAGATGCTTGTTATAAGGATATGAAAATATACGCATCATCATTAGCATTAAAACATGATAAAAATAAAACTTACTATGTTTAGTAACTTTGTTTACCGAAATTGGATTGTGTGCATACTTGATGTAATATGACAATGTGCTATGTGATAACATGAACACTTCGAAAAACAATCATGCTTAGAATGGTAAAATATAATTTTGATGTGAACTTACTAAAAATAGAAACTTGCCAAATATATAAACTTACTATAAATAGAAACCTGCTAAAAATAGAAACTTACAATAAATAGTAAGTGGTCCACTAAACGTGCTTTATGTGTTTACATGTAGTACGTGATAAATGACGAACATTAAACGAATGATAATAAACCAAATGAGTCACCAACGGGTCGTCGAGTCAAAATTGGTCAAACATGGTCTAACACAACAAGTTGGTGTTGTTTGGACACAAACACGATCTAGAAAGACCAACACGAACATGAACACGAACACGAATGCGAACATGAACTTGCGATACTTGTGTGATATAGGTGACAGTTAAGGGCGAACCGTTCACGGAAACAACAAACAACACTACTCAAGGAGTTTACAACCCCTTTTTCTATCTTAACCGTTTTGTTTAAAGTGGGGGAAATACATTGCAAACTATTTTAGATATACGACTAGTATGTTGTTCAAAAATTTCTGAGGGTGTTTTTATCGTAACAAGTCCTCACAAAACCGTACTGCTAGTTAAACACGAACAAGGCATTATTGGAAAGTACTATTGGGTCTGACCAATCCCGCTTGACGACAACTCTAACGGGTGGTCAGGACGAGCGTAATATCGACCTATTGCCATAGTTTTTACGATAGGCATGGCGGAGGCATTTAACAGTCTAGTTTCGGTAGTGGTGCAACACATACACTTGGGAACTATGGTCTGCAACTTAACATGCCTAGTATATATCTCGTGAACTGTTTTACTGTTATTATTTAAACTTGTGAACTCACCAACTTTATGTTGACACGTTTTAACATGTATTCTCAGGTAATTGAAATGCATAAGGCTAGGATGCACAAGTCATTGGAAGAGAGTCCTGCATGCATAAATTATTTATTTTGAACAATTTATGTTATCATATTACGTAGACAGTTTATCATATGTTTAAGCTTCCGCACAATTACTTCAAATTCGCTGTGTGATTTATTAAACTGTTTTGGGATATTTATATTATATCCACGTATTTTCTAAAAGCATATAGAGTCGTTCTATATGACCAGTGTATCTGAACCTGTCACATCACAACCAGCGGCATTACGCCGCAAGTGTTAATTTGGGGTTGTGACACTTCATCTTCATTACATATTCCACAATCACAATCGAACAAGTCATTACCTCGATAAGTATTTATGTGTTTTGTAATGAAAACACCACAGTCAACATAGTTGAATTGTGTTCTCCATCACATACCAAGACGATGAATTTTGATTTTTTTGATTTGTCTACCACTTGGATGTCTTTTTTGCGTCAAGTAATCTTCAAATGCATTTTTCTGTTAGATAAATAAGTTATGGTGTTTGAACTTCTAAATCACCTTCACATCCAGAATTAATGGAGTTGTTTTGGTGTTTTTAAATTTGCTGAAAGATACTTTCATAGAAATTCTCTCACTCTTTCTAACTGTACAATATACAACAACATCAATTTAAAAAGACCATATAACTTTAATATAAACACCATAAACATACAACTCATAACCATATATTGTAAACACCATAAGAAATCTTAAACAATATACACACCAGAATACAACATATGATTAAACACCATAACTTAACAACCCACCCATTATAAAAAACACCACATCCAAAAACAACATATTTTAAAAAATACACATCATATAAAAATTAAACACCATTCAGCATTTGTAAAAAAAATAATAAAAATATGATCTTTTTATAAAACACTGTATAACATTTAATATAACTTAACATATGATGTATAATAAAACAATACAAAAAAACACCTTATAAGCATATAATATAAACACCAAAAGAAACATTAAACAGACTCTACCAATGAAACTAATTAAGAATGAATTCAGATTTCAGTTTTGAATTAATAGAACCAAATGTGCCATTATTTTAAGCCTAAATGAATGGTCTTCAACAATTTCCTGTATCGTATATTGTCACACCCCGGGCCGGCGGGAACGGATCGTGTTTTCCCGTCGGGCGGAAGGTTCCCGAGGCGCGATATCTTTGAATGATAATCAAATGATCAGATTGTTTACATAGCACATGAGATATAAATGAGAATTTCTAATCATGACATGAAATAGAATTACAAAGTTAAATTACATTGTGCATCATAATTTAACTAAGTAAATCTAATCAAAAGAATCAATGAGTTTATATCTTGATCTATACAAGATATACAAAAGTGATTCAATGTTTGTCATCCAAAAGTATGCAATCAAAAGTAAGCTAGGTCTTCTATGAGTCCCCTAGCTTATCACTTGCATATAAGTATCTACACCTGTTCGTCACCTGAGAAAACATGTATTTAAACAAAGTCAACACTAGGTTGGTGAGTTCATAAGTAAGTAAATTTAAAACCATTGAATTGATCATGCACACATCCACAATGTCATACTTGTTACTTGTAATACTTGTTTCATCTGTACCACCCAATGGCCTCTCCTTAGTTATATGTACAAGTAGTGTATCACCTGATCAAGTATGCTTATATATAGGGAATCACGCAAGGGTCAAGCCCAAACGCTATCCCACCACATACTCAATCAAGTTCTACCCCACTTGCGATACAACTAAAGATATCCATTACCCGTTTGATCATCGTATTTGATATGTATTCAGTTGTTGTATTGATGATAGAATAATATATTGTATGGGGTTTAATTATCAAACCGAAGTGTTGATAACCCTCGATGTATTAAGGAATTTTAGATTAATATAATCTTATCCTTGTATTATTCTATACTTGAGGTGGGTTAACTGATGATACTCTATTAAATATTAAGAGTTTGAGTTAACCCCTTGCATTTTGTCCTTGAACCATAGTGCATAGAGCCTAAAAGGAATCCATTGAAATCCTCACGAAATCAGATTTCAATGCATCCGATTTATCTCTACCACTTTGCATGTCTATTGTCCTCAACGAAATCTATTACTAGTAGTGTAACATGAGAGCAGATCACCTTCTCAACCTACTAGTCAATAGGGTGTTCGCTGGATTAATTACTTATCACTGTAGATTAATATCACCATGTGTCGCTTACCAGAACCTGACTTGAGGTCGCCCTGTCACCGGTCATACGTTACCGGCCAATGAATCAATACGATCAACATACTAGCCCTACAAGCTAGAGGTTTGTCAAACCTATGGTACCACTATGCTATCGTCGGTTTAGTCACGTCAAACTAACTGGTCAGCGAATTAAAGGGGCTTACATGATCACTTGAACAACTTGGCACATGATTAAAGTGATATAATGCAAACAGGTCAATAGTAACTAATTGTAATTGTATTCACTTGTACTCTTGTTCTCATTGTCATATGTTCTCCGTGGTATTAACAAAGTTAAATAAGAACTAGTCTTATTAGGTTATGTTAATTAATTGAGTGAATGATGTTGTTATCATGAAATTATGTTATCATGATTATCATTCCATGTTCCTTGTTCTTCTTATAATATGTGTTGAGTTGTAAGGTTAAGTATTATAAGATCTAGTCTTATTACACTTATTTAACTCTTGTATTGAATGATGTAGTAAAGATATATTATCTTTATATCATTCTTGTGTTTTGCTCTTGTAATCATGTCATCATGTTTCCTTGTAATTGTTATAATGTCATTTCTTGTAAGAATAACTAAGTGTTGTAAGAGTTAACTTACTACTAAGTTATTCTATTGTATCGATGAGTTATGATATTAAAAATATCATCATCATCTTATCTTTCCTGTATTCTTGAATTCAAACAAGCATGCATACAATGATTTATGATAATAAGCAATTTAATATCAAATAATCAAAGTATTAACAATATGTAAGAAAAACTTTTAAATAAATAAAAGTAAAGCATGTTTCTCAGCCCCGAGAGTTTAAAATCAGTAAAGATTAAAGAAAAGGGGCATATGAACTCACCTTGTAGTTGTTGTGTTTGACTTAGCTTAAACAAGAATGTACGCGCTCTCGATTGTACTTGAGTGTGTTTTCACGATCCTGTATTGATTTCATGATATTTATAACTTATTAGTATAAATGGTAGAGGTTATGTGTGTATGTATGTGTTAGCCATAAGCTTTGGCTAGCACTCAAAGTCCTCAGTCATTGTCTGGCCCATCTTTATTTGTTATTAATCCTTGTAATCCATAGACTTTCTTTGAGTTATTATTGTTTCAACTATTTTACATTTAAACCCAATTGTTGTTTCATGAATACCAAGTTATAAATGTTATAAAAACGTATTGTAAAAGTTACCACCTTTGTAGTAATTCCTTGATTATCATGTATTTTACCATAACTAGTGTTGAATTAAAGTGTTATAGTAGTTCATTAATCATGTGGGCCAAACAAATTTAGTTGGGCCAATTAAACCATCATGGCTAGGCATTGGGCCTTGAGTTGAATTCCATGGGCCTTGGGTTCGATTTGTTGGGCCTAATAGGTTTTATCTTAGGCCTTCACCAAAACAGTTCGTGGGCCAAGCTGGGCCTCACTTATTTGGGCTGAAAACAAGTGTGGGCCAATGATTTGGGACTGTTGGGCCAGGACCGTGGCCTTGGGCCAACACGGTGGCCTCGAGCCAAAATAGTGGCCTTGGGCCAACACATTTGGGCCTATGATGATATGGGCTGGAAGACATCGTTACTGGGCCCAGAAATGTTGTCAGGCCTACTTAATGTTCTGTTGGGCCTCAAGGGAGCAGATGGGACAACCGTTGGGCCTGTTGGGCCTAAAGACTTGAATGGCCAAACATCACCATCTTGGGCCTTGACCAAACCCTAGTGTCAAGAGATGGATTGAAAATAAATCACATGTGGTCTGAATGTGTTTAAGTCATAGGGTGCTGTTGGATCGAAGGTTGATGTTGGGCCGAAACAGGATATTGGACGGGTTCTTTTGACTCAATGGGGTGTGGGCCTAGGTTGTGTACAGGCCCAAATGAATAACCAGTGGATAGCCGGCTGGAGCCTTGTCAACTAAGGATGGCTGGCCGAATGAAACTCCCCCGACCAAGCTGGTTTGCCCGAATGAGTAAGTGTCGAATGAAGGTCTTGGTCGAATGAGACACGTAGTCGGCGAATGAGCTGCTGGTTCGAAGGAGGCACATGACTGGCGAATGACACTGAACGAATGACCAAGGAGTATGACTCATTCGACCTAGTCACATGGGTATCCCATTCGGCCACCAGCCATTCGGCGGTCTGGTGGTTTGGGTCGGCCTTGGTGCTCCTATGGATGTCCACATCTAGATCTATGGTGGTTCAAGAGGCAGATGTCGAAGGAGATGGCTAGGAGTCGGGTGGTTCAATCTGTTCAAAGAAATGGGTGAAAACCCTAATTTTTCGTGACTTTCTCGTGATAATACCTCGAATTCTAGTGAGTAACAGCTCCGATCTGTTGTACTTTCATGTAGAGCTCGTCCAGGGCTTCGCATGGGCGAAAGAATCACTCAAATCGGTGAAGAAATGAAGAAGATATGAGCAATTTAAGGTGGTTTGTGGTGGTTTGTGGTGCTAGCCGGAAAAAGAGAGAGAAAGAGAAGAGTGTAGGTGGAAAAATGAGAAAAACCCTCATTTTAGAGTTTTTATACCACGAGTGGTGTCCGGGTCCATTTCGGTTGTTCGGTTCGTTAATTCGTCACGTAACCGAAAAATTTCGCGTAATTTAAATGTTTTAAAATAAAAAGAGTTTAATTTAATTATTTTGATGAGTTTCAAAATTTTAAAATGTTATTTATTTTATTTTATTAAATTATTTTCGTTCGTGTCGTGTTTTCTTTTACGTTTCGTCAGATCGCGTCACCTTCGCGCGTAATTCGTTCGAATCGTCACCCGAACGAATACGTCGATGGTTTTGCTTTCTGACTTTTGTTTTCTACTTTTCAGTCATTATTTCAGAACTCTAAACTCACAGATATGTTTGTGTGAATCGTCACCCACGCAAACACACTGTCAGTTCGTTATTCTGAAATAACACTGCATTTGTGTTTAAATTGTGTTTCCTCACTGTCGGACTCAACTAAACATCCTGTTTTCACATTGTTCTTGTACTGATTCGTCGGCCATCTGATTCCTGTCATCTGTGGACATCAGATCGCAACCGATTTGTTTTCGTTGTTCACTTGTAAACTGTTGTTTCTCATGATTTGTTGAGTTAACTGTAATTAAGTTTTCACTTAATAAACACAACTAATGTTTCAAATGTACGTTGTACTTAACGTATTTAAGTTTACACGAAAATACATACAACGATTTCTTGTATTTAGGATTCTGTTAATACGATAACTGTTCTTGTACATGTATTTACACACAGTATAAGGTGAAAGTACACATACCGTACGGACTTGCCGGACGATCTGGCACTTGATGTTACATATATGCTGCTTTGTAGAGTATAATCAATCAACTAGTTGCAACTTTCATTTAGGGGAATTCCATAAACCGCATAAACACCATAAACAATAAAGCATTCAATTCTTAACTCACCAAACTTTTAGTTTTGAATTACATTAGACGAAACACCATAAACCCCCTAAACAATGTAAATTTAAATAAACATCATAAAAAACACCATATTCAACGACATAAACACCATACAAAAACTTCAACACCATAGACATGATTAACATAACTAAAACATAAACGGGAAAAACCAGGGTGTGCATGCAATACACCTCGTCTCAATGCTTCAAATTTGGTTGGAGACAATGCTTCGGATTTGATCATCGATTTCAGCTTTCGTTTTTTGCTACTTTCTGAACAAAAAGTTAAGAACTTTTAAAAACAATAAAAACACTTTAAACTTAAATCTTTGTAATTAAGAACATCTTACTTTCATTTTTATGTTGAAATGATCTTTAGACGCCATTGATACTTGTAATCTTCTTCTTCCAAACTAGGTTGTTTCCCCCCAAAATTTACGGCCTAATTGAAAGCTACGTTTTTTTTTAATCCAGGTGAAGTATTTTGAAAACACCAAATTTACTTATGAACCCTTGTTTTTAATTGGTAATTGGTGTTTATATATATCATAATAATTACAAAAATACCACGGTGAAAATTACAGCTGCAAAACACCAAAGATCGACGACCCATATTATTTCTTATACTTTTTAAGAATATTTCACTTTGTAATATATATATATATAGAGAGAGAGAGAGAAAGTGGATCATATAATAACTCACTCTAATTGAGAAAAACTCTATAATTCAAATCCAATGATTCAAATTTTCTAGATTTAACCATATGGTGACATGTGTCACTAATTAATTTAAAATACAAAAGGGCATTCTAGTTTTTTGTCTTAATTACAAGAATCAGATTTAATATAAGAGTGACAAGTGTTACACTCTTAAAAACCATCTATTTTCCTATTTTTAAATTAAAGTTTCCCCCCTTGATTTTTATACACTTATAACTTTTTATACTATATTATTTTTTTATAAAAATTACACCATTAAACTCGTCATATTTTTCTCGTTCATTCCATTATATTCATGCCAAATTTTTTCTGGGCATTCGTAATTACACTAACGTAAAAAACATAAGTACAATAATTTCCCTCTTTTTTCAAAAAATTTCCATCATAAAATTTTTTTCTCTCATCTTAAATATATATTAAAAACTTATTTTTTATTATAAAAATTAGTTAATTAAATAAATTTATATCAAATAAGATAGAAAGTAAGATAATTGTAACGTAAAAAAATAATAAGTTACAGCTCGTTACATCAGTGTAATTATGAACACTTTGAAAAAATTCAGCTCGATACATCAGTGTAATTACGAACACCTGGAAAAATTCAGCTCGTTACATCAGTGTAATTACAAACACTTTGAAAAATTCAGCTTGTTACATCAGTGTAATTTAGAAAACTTTAAAAAATTTTTGACAAACTATACTTGAATTAAAGATAAAAATGTGACAAATTTAATTGTGTAATTTTTTTTTAAAAAATAATAATGTCTATAAAAGTTATGAAGGTTTAAAAAATTGGTGTTTAAAATCAAATAAAGTACATCTAACAAATCTCCTAAATACCTTTAAACAAATCTCAACCACTCATTTTCCCAGAATTAATATGTACCACACATTTCAAATTCATTAAATTAGATAATCAATCAAATTGGGTTACTAACTTATCTCAATTAGTGTGGGTTACCAATTGATCCTTACCCTGTATGTATGTATGTATGTATGTATGTATGTATGTATGTATGTATGTATGTATGTATGTATGTATGTATGTATGTATGTATGTATGTATGTATGTATGTATGTATGTATGTATGTATGTATGTATGTATGTATGTATGTATGTATGTATGTATGTATGTATGTATGTAGGGGATGAAAGTATACATAACCCATTAAAAATAAACTAACACATTAACCATCATCCAATGATTAATTTAAAATGTAATTGCATATGATCATATCATATGTCATTTTCCATTTTTTAATATGAGAGGACATTTAGGACATTTTGTAACCACTAAAAAAGTTATATTTAATATGTTGGTGACAAATGTCATTATCTAATATATTTTAATAAATCTAAATTTTTATATAAAGTTAACCCTTCTATTTTTAAACATTCATAAAGTTTTGTACTATATTATTTTTTTTAAAAATTATACCATTATACTCGTCTCATTTTTCTCTTTAATTCCGTTATAGTCTCAACTAGTTTTTTTTATTTTTTTTTATGTCATGTATTTACATCATTGTAACGAGCTTAAATATAACAAATTAATTTGAAATTTTTTTTCAAACAATGGTATATTACAATGATGTAACTCATTATTTACAGAGATATAACTTATTATATACAGTGATGTATTTATCTTTAATTCCATTTTAATCTGGACTGCTTTTTATTTTTTTCAAAATATCTCGCTTTACATTGATGTAACGAATATAAACATAACACATTATTTTAATTTTTTTTCCTAACATCGGTAAATTAAAGTGATGTAATACAACATGAAGTAATATACAATGATATAATTTACGTTGATGTAACTCATTATTTACAGTGATGTAATTTTCTTTTGATTATGTTATAATCTCGACTAGTTTTTTTAATTTTTTCTCATACGCCCTTTATTTACATCGATGTAACGAGCATTAAAATAACACATTATTTTGAATTTGTTTCTAACAATAATAAATTACAGTGATGTAATATTACACATTATAATAACACATTATTTTTATTTTTTGTCTAACAATAATAATTAGAATGATGTTATATACAATGATGTAATTTACAGTGATGTAATTTAGCATTATTTGAAAAAAATTCAAATTAATTTGTTATATTAAGGCTCGTTACAATTATGGCCTTATGGGTGAGCAAAAAGCCGAAAAAAAACCGTACCGGAAATTAATTAACCGAAAAAACCGAACTAGAACCAAATTAACCGAAAAAACCGAAACGGGATTGAATTAACAAAAAAACCGAACCGGAACCGAAAAAACCGAACAAAAAAATCGAAACCGAAATTTTCGAATCTGTTTAGTTTTTTCATATACCGAATTTTAATCTTCTTTAAAAACTAACATATATAGTTGGTATTTGATCAATTAATTTATACATTATCCATTGTTAAACATGTTTGTATTTTTGATATTTGGTGTGAGATAAGGGTGAGCATAATATATTCATAACTGAAAAATAACCGATAACCACCCCGAACCATAACCGATCTAATTGAAAAAGACTTTAACCGACAGTTGTAGTTAAGCGAAGCCATTAACCGAACCATTCGATTATGGTTATGGTTAAGGCTAATCATTAACCGACTTTAACTAAACCGGACCAAATAATGTATATTTGTTTTTTTAATATTTATATGTTTGTATGTTTTTTTGATAAGTTATGGTGCAAGTTAAGTATAGAAGCTGAATCTTTACTTTTACCATATGAAAATACTATAGATCATATGGGAGACTATGTATATAAGAAAATAAATCAGAGTTCACGTGGTTTATTTTTTATTCATACATTCTCAGTCACTACAAAGTTTTACAAGCTTTACTAAGATTTTCATCATTAATATATCTATAATTCACAACTATATTTACAAGTCTTTCATAGTTTTTCAACAATTTCATTATTAACCGAATTTAGCCGAAACCAAACCATAACCCGTGATTAACCGATCAATTGATTATGATTGTGGTTAATGGTTTAGAATTGACTGAAGTAGCGGTTTTGGTTATAGAAACGATCATAATCGTACCGAACCAAACCATGCACACCCATAGTGTGACAATCCGACTTTTCGGATTAACCCTGTTAACTGAAAATGGTTAGATCACAGGCCCAATAAGTCATGTAAGGCCCAGTAAGGCCAAAGAAGGCCCAGTAAGGCCAAAGAAGGCCCAGTAAGGCCAAGGAAGGCCCAATAAGGCCAAGGTAGGCCAATGAGGCCCAATAGTAGTTATGAGGCCCAGTTGAATAGGAAGTAAACCCAATCACAAACCTGAGGCCTAAGGGAGGCCCAATTACAAATTTAAGGCCCAAGATAGGCCCAATTATATTTTGTGAGGCCCAAGTGGACAGAAGGTAGGCCCAATGAGCCAAAGTAGGCCCAATGGTATCTAGGAGGCCCAATTGGATAAATCAAGTCCAATAATATTCTAAATGGCCGATTTGTGACGATCCGGTATTCCGAATTAACTTCGTTAACTTTAAAATTAACCAAATTGTTATGCAATTGAGCTAAACTATACCTAAAGGATTGGAATTAGTAGAAATTAGTCTCAATATGCTCTAATTACAAAATTAAGACTTGTAATTGATTTAAAAGTCCAATTTTGACTTTAGAAGTCAAAATTCGTGGGTGTTAATCATGATTTAATTCGAAATATACATGTAACGGTTGGAGTTAATCAAATTAAACCTCCCAATTATGTGTACTAATGATTATTATCATCAATCAGGCGTTTTAAGTCCCTACAACTTCGAATTAATCATGGATTGAAGACTAAAGGTTGTAACCGTAGCAATTGTGGATCAAATTCGATAAATTCGATTAGGACATTCACAATTGAACGCTCCTACACTTCAATCGGTATTCTCAGAGTATCTAGCATACACCATTTCGATCGCAGAAGCATCGGATTGAGGAATTGGATTGAGGTCGGCCGAAGTAGCAATCTAGAAGACGAGATACTTCAATTCATTATCAAAACAAGTAAGTTATTGTTCCTACATCTTCTAACATGGCCGATTAAGAATAACCACAGGTCAATTTCAACTTCTAATATCGGATTAATGGGATACGAATTCTAGGGTTCATCCTAGAATCGGTTTTGGGGGTTTGTGGTCAAACACGCTCAAGAGTCAAATTGATTTATGTAGAAAGCTTCAGAAACCTCCGATTGTGCTAAACCACATTTCAATTTCATTAAAAGTTCACGAATTGATCAAGTTCCATTATTAGGGTTCATAGTATAAACGATTTTAGGGGTTTCAACACAAATGAGTTTAAGAATCAAATTAAATAGCATGGGTAGATTCAGAGGATTCCGTTTAAGGTTAATGTTATGCCAATTTCATCCTAGAACTAAGAATTCAATGATTTCGAGTTTAAGGTTATTTAGTTTAAAACACTTTGGGGATTTTAAGTTAAACAGAATGGTTATTCAAATTAACCATTACAAACAGTTTCGGAATTTGTTGTTTATTGATAACCCTCTATCAATTTTATAATGTATGAGCGAATTACATGATTTTGAGTTGGGGCTCAAGAATTCGAGTTCGAGTCTGATAATGGCCGATTTAGTAGGTTATTGTTAATCATTTTGTAAATCATAAGCACCTGTATGGTCGACTGAATATATGGAATAGAAACCCTATGACTTTGGGACTGATTAGGTTCGAATTCGTGGTCAATTGAGTGTTGTATGCTTCGGCTATATTTGTTAAAGGGAATCGGTTGGGGGTTAAGTTAAAACAATTTAATTGGGAAGTCTAATGCGAAACCCTAGCGGGCCGGAGTGGTAGGATGCGTGTGATGGGAGTGGGGGGTCGCGGGTTCGATCCCGGGTTCGATCCCGGGTTCCACCATTTTTGAGAAATTAAAACCATTTTAGTATTTTTGTCATAACTTTCGCGTACGAACTCCGTTTTAACCCGTTCAAGTTGCGTTGGAACCGTAATGGGAATACGGACGCTGTGAAATGATAAAATTCATATTTTAATCCGAAAACGAAATCGCGTATAATTCCGGTTATTTAAATAAAATCAAATATGATTTTATTTAAACGATTTCAAAGGCACGCGTACATACGTATGCACATTCTTAACACTCTAACATACGTGTGTTGACACGTATGTGATTTCAAGCACAAAACGACATTTTGAATAACACTAGGTTATTGTTTAAACACAGATTCTTCGTAGGAGGATTTCCTACACGAGCTTTTAGTGTGTGATCATTCTGCTGAAATCAAAGGTGCGTACACGGCCCTTTCTTATTTTAAACTGTTTTGGGGGAGAAAACATGTGCAACAAACTCTTTTTAGATACATATCACTTGCATGAGTTAGCTGTTTACATTATGTGACAATATAGCAATTTGAAAGTCCTTACACACCTCGAACCGTTTAGTTTGCCGTAGCGCAAAGCGTGGTAGTTGGAAATAGATCTATTAGGTTTGACAAACCTCACCTGGTAGATGGGATCTACGCAGGTGTTTGACTGACCAAACAACACATTACTATTGTTGTGCTAGACAATAGTGGCAAGGCAAAAAAAAACATGCTATAGCATGGCAATTCGTCAGCTTCGGTGTCGATCACTTATGTAAATAGTTTATATGACTAGCTATCATGACTGTGCATGTGTGATTATGTTATCTACAAACTTGATATTCAAACTGTTGTTTTGAACACTGTGAATACTTAAAAACCTGTGTTATGCACCAACCATTGTGTTGACTTGATTTACATGTTTTCTCAGGACGCTAAGGTGCGCAATAAAGCTGGCATGGACTAGGAGATAGAGTCGCATGCATTTGTTACATTTCAGTTATTTAAATTTGAACATTTGATACTTTGTATTGTACTTTACATTTTACAACTGTTACTGGTTTTAAAACGCTTCCGCAAATTTTGAAAACTCTGATGTTATGTTTTTAGACCAATGTATGTTTTGAAATTCATATAGAGGTCTTCGTTATGTCTAATGATCTGAGATCCTGGTTTGTCACGTTCCCAAACGGTGTGATTCCGTTAGTTGAAAATTGGGGGTGTGACACATAGTGAGAGAGAACGAAAAAAACAACAAATACAAAAAAAATAAAAAAACCCGAAAACCGAACTAAAACCAAAAAAAGCCGAAAATCGAATCATTCATATCATAATAAATAAAAACCGAGTATGTCGGTTTCTATTTTGATTCGCCAAAAATTGAACCGAACCGAACACACCCATAGTTACAATGATGTAAATACGGAGCATCTAAACAAATAAAAAAAAACTACTCGAGACTATAACAGATGTGACAATCTGACTTTTCACACTAACCTTGTTAACGGGAGTTGGTGCTATCATAGGCCCAATAAGGCCAATCAAGGCCCAATAAGACCAATGAAGGTCCAACAGGCCCAACAAGGCCAATGAAGGCCCAACAAGGCCAATGAAGGCCCAGTAAAGCCAAAGAAGATCCAGTAAGGTCAAGGAAGACTCAACAAGATCAATTAGGCCCAACGAAGTCTATGTAGGCCCAACATTGCCAATGTAGGCCCACAAAGCCAAGAGAAGCCCAATAAGGCCCAATAAATTCAAGTAAGGCCCAATGTAAACAAGGTAGGCCCAGGGAAGGCCAAGGTAGGCCCAAGAAGGCCCAGTGAGGCCCAATTGTATTTGAGAAGCCCAATTTGGTTAATTTAGCCCAACAAGGAATTAAAGGACCAAATTAGTGACAATTTGGGACTTTCGGCTCAATTTTGTTAATCGAATTATTATGCAAACGAGCTAAATCATATCTAAAGGACCTGATTGAATAGAAATCAGTTTCAATTTGTTATAATTACAAGATTAAGACTTGTAATTGATTTTAAAGGTTCATGTTTGACATTAAAGGTCAAAATTCGGCCTAACAACCAAATTGGAATTCGAATAGTGAGCTAGGATCGGTTATAATGGAATTAAATGACCACAAATCATCATAATGATGATAATTAACAGTTCTTATACGTTATGGAGCATCAATCATCGAATTTATGTTGAAAACCGTTTCTAAATGTTAAAGCCGTGGGTATTCAAAACCAAAACCACACAATTCGATCTCGACTATCACAATTGAGTGTACAAGACACTTTATCGGTGATATTAGGGGCCTCTGTCTTCAACAATTCGATCGCATAGCACTCGGTTTCAAGAATTGGATTTAGGGACGGCCGAAGAACACCCACTAGTCGACTGACATCAATTCGAGATCAATTCAGGTAATCCTTGATTCCTACACTTTCTAAACATGCTGAATAAGGTTTAACCCAAATCAATTTCGGTTGATAATATTGAATTATAAGAGTTCAAGAACTAGGGTTCATACTTGAAACGGTTTTGGGGGTTTAAATTAAAACGTGTTTGTTAATCAAATTAAACAGTATGGATAGGTTCAGAGGAGTTCGACTAAGGTTAATGTCATGTCAATTTCATCAGGTAATTACGAATTATGAGGGTTCGATCCTAGGGTTCTTAGTGTGAAGACGATTTGGGGATTTCATAACAAATGGGTTGAAAAATCAAATTGATTGATATGGTTAGTATCAGATAGTTCCGATTAATGATTATGTTAGGATGATTTCATTATAGAATAACGAATTGATGAATTTCGAGTTTAGGGTTCTTGATGTTAAATGAGTTTGAGGATTTTGATATAAACAAGCTTAGAAAGGAAATTAAATTATGTATTCAGCATCATAAGACTCCGATTAGGCTAAACCCTATGATTTTGTGGACTCATTTGTTAGAATTGAACGATTTCAAGTCGAGAGTTTAAGAACTTAAGTTCGAAACTGAAATGAACCAGGATTTGGAACTTTCTGTTGTTGTTGATCAAATTAATTTCATTTCTAAACTCGTTTGAAGAATGGGGATCAAAGCCCTAAGGTTTTGTGCTTAATCGGATTCGAATTCATGGTTAATTAGAACTAGTTTGCTTCGGCTATATTATGGAATAGGATTTGGACTGGAATGAGATTTAAAAGAATTTAATTCTGATAACCATCGCGAAACCCTAGCGGGCTGAGATGGTAGACGCGGTGTGTTTGGTGTTGAAGGTCGCGGGTTCGAGTCCCGGCCCGACCATATTTTTAGGTTTTAAATCAATTTTAGTATTTTTAGCATAACTTTCGCATACGAACTCCGTTTTCATCCGTTCAAGTTGCGTTGGAACCGTAACGAGAATACGAACGTGTTGAAATGATAAAATTCATATTTTAGTCCGAACACGAAATCGCGTATAATTACGTTCAATTAAATAAAATCAAATGTGATTTTATTTAAACGATTTCAAAAGCACGCGTACTTCCGTATGCCTAATTCTCACACTTTAACACACGTATGTTGATACGTATGTGATTTCAAGCACAAAACGACATTCCGAATAACAATAGGTTATTGTTTAAATCACAGATTCTTCGTAGAGGATTTCTACGCAAGTTCACACGTGTTTGATCATTCTACTACTATCAAAGGTGCGTACACGGCCCCTTTCTTATTTTAAACTGTTTTGGGGGAGAAAACATGTGCAACAAACTGATTTTTAGATACATAACACTTGCATGAGTTATCTGTTTACATTATGTGAAAACATATCAACTTGAAAGTCCTTACACACCTCGAACCGTTTAGTTTGCTGTAATGCAAAGCGTGGTAGTTGGAAATAGATCTATTAGGTTTGACAAACCTCACCTGGTAGATGGGATCTACGCAGGTGTTTGACTGACCAAACACATTTTTACTATTGTTGTGATAGACAATAGTGGCAAGGCGAAAACATGCTATAGCATGGCAACTAGTCAGCTTCGGTGTCGAACACGTATGTAAATAGTTTATATGACTAGCTATCATGACTGTGCAATTGTGATTATGTTATCTACAAACTTGTTATTCAAACTGATGTTTTGAACACTATGATTACTTAAAACCTGTGTTATGCACCAACCTTTGTGTTGACTTGATTTGCATGTTTTCTCAGGACGCTAAGGCGCGCGTAACAGCTGGCATGGACTAGGAAGATAGAGTCTCATGCATTTCTTTCACTTTGATTATTTAAATCTGAATATTTTAGTACTTTGAATTGTAATGTTTGATTTACAACTGTTTATGGTTTTTAAACGCTTCCGCACTTTTTGTAAACTCTGGTTATTATGTTTGTTTTAAAGACCAACGTATGTTTTTGAAATTCATATAGAGGTCTTCGCTATGTCTAATGATCTGAGATCCTGGTTTGTCACGTTCCCAAACGGTATGATTCCGTTAGTTGAAATTGGGGGTGTGACAACAGAAATAAAGAGAAAAAATGAGATGAGTATAATTGTGCAATTCTTTTTAAAAAAATATATAGTATAAAAAAGTTACTAATATATAAAAAAAGAGATATATAAAAAATTAAATTAATTAAAATATATTAGATGAAACATGTGTACATTAGGTTAAATGGTATAGATGTCAAAATAAAAAAAAGGAGGCTACACATGCATGTCACATGCAACTTCAACCAACTTTTTAAACGTTCGTAACTATTTTTATACGTTAACATTTTTTTAAAAAAAATTACAATATAAAATCAAGAGTTTTTTTTACCCTTTTTCACGAGTATAATATTGTTATCTTAAAAAATAACCAAAACTGGGAGTTCCAAAACTTGCTTTTTGTAGCTCTTTTGTTGTTTTATGGTGTTTCTGAACACTACTAGCAAAACATAAAACACCATAGGGCATTTTATGGTGTTTTTTAACATGAAAAACATCACAAACACTTAAGTCTATACCTAGTGTTTTTTAAACTTAGTTTTATGGTATTCATGAATAACATATTAAAAACACCATAAAGCATTGTTACGCTTGATTTAATGGTGTTTTTGCAGAATTTCACAAATTGAATGTTTTCGTGGTTTTTTAGCACTAAACAAAATAGTAAACACTTAATTTTGCACTTGGCGTTTTTAAATTACGTAATTTTACATATGAACAATTTATGTTTTTTTCATGTGTATTTGATAATTGAAAACACAATATGTATTTTCAAAATAAAAACGTCATACAACATTGTTATTCAAAGAAAATTGTGAACATTCGGAAAAAACATATAGAAAAGCACCATAAAACATTGTTTCTTTTGGTTTATTTAGTAAAAAACACCATAAGGCATGAACATAAAAAAACCATAAAATGTTTTTTTCATACACCTACGATAAAACACCGAGTTTCACAAACGCACCATGTTAATTTGCAAAATAAAATGAACATATGTATTAAAAACATGTATATTTGTTGAATTAAAAACACCATATGTATTTCCATGATAAAAACATCATAAAATGTTGAGAAAAATCATGAATATTAAAAGGAACATAAGAAAAAACACCATAAAACATTGTTATCCTTTTCGTTTATTTAGCGAAAAACACCATAAAACGTTTAGGGGTTGTTTATTTGCATTTGAATGGGTCTGAATCTAAATGGTTCAGAGTCAGACCGTTTGTTTTATGGAAAAAAACACATCAGAATGAACGTCTGAACTATTCAGACTTGAGAAGGAGTCTGAATGAGTAGAAAGGGACGCTAGGGCAGGGGCTCGTCTGCTCGTCGTCCAGTCACCTCCATTCCTATCGCCGCCACTGCTGCTCTTCCACTCCCATCGGCACCATTGACGACGTCCACAGCCCCAAACGCCGCCACCATCCGCTCTCGTCACCGCCACCATGCTGATCCTGAATGAGATGTGTAGATTTTGACAATAAATTGTCACACCCCGAGCCGGCGGGGTTGGATCGAAGTCCCCGTTGGGCCGAAGGTTCTCGGGGCGCGATATCGTGAATGATAATCGTGATGATCTAATTGTTTACATAGCATCAATGTTAAGAATAATTAAGCACAATAAGACATTAACTAGGATTACAAAGTTAAATTACAAATGTCAATGTTTAGTAATTTAACTAAATAAACCTATCCAAAAGAATTAAATATATCTATCTTGTATCTATACAAGATATCAAAAGAGATTCATATTGATCTCAAAAGATGTGCTTCTTCAAAAGTCAACTAGGATCTATATCTGGGCATCCTAGCATGCAATCCTGTATCTTAGCTTAATCTTGTGCATCACCTGAGAAAGCATGTAAGTAAAACAAAGTCAACGCAATGGTTAGTGAGTTCATGTAGTTTTTATGTAAAAATAGTTTGAAAAATCCTTTGAATGACAACCTTAACCACACCATTAACCACCTATACCATCTGTTTCAGTATGCTTATATATAGGGCATATGTAGGGTCGAACTTACCGTCCGCCCAGCCACCGTCCCACCACATACCAAATCACATGATATGTTGTTCCTGATGATAATTAAGCGTTTCATCCCACATCTTTGATTCCATAACATTCGATTCCTTGAATTCGATTACCCAGTAATTGTTTACCTTGATTCCCTGAATGACAACCTTAACCTCACTAACAACCACCTATGCTATCCAACCAAGTATGCTTATATATAGGGCATATGTAGGGGACAGGCCCCAGCCACCATCCCACCACATACCGGGCTGCTTAACATATTGTTGTTAATGATAATTAAGCAATTCATTCCACTACGTTGATTCCATGACATATGATTCTTAGCATTTGTTTTCCCTGCCAATGTTTACTTTGTTTCCCCCGAAATGACAACCTTAACCTCACTAACAACCACCTATGCTATCCAACCAAGTATACTTATATATAGGGCATATGTAGGGGGCAAGCCCTAGCCACCGTCCCACCACATACCGGGCTGCTTAACATATTGTTGTTAATGATAATTAAGCGTTTCACTCCACCCTATTGTTTCCATGACATAAGAGTATCAAGTTTAAGAGGCACCATTATGGACAGCTGAACACCCTAGGGAATTCAGCATCCATCCATAGTGGTCCTAAATATGACTCGTGATGTGTTATGATAGAGAAACCTTTAAGATGACACAAAGTCAACTAGAAGAACTCAAATCATTCTAGTCACTTGTCATAACCATGGATGAATCACGAAGAATACTGAATGACTAGTAGGGTTTGACACCTAGGTCAACACGCGGCGGCCAATCAGTCTGTCTTACATGACTCTGACAAAGAAGAACACTGATGACTAGTAGGGGTTGACACCATGCGGCGGCCAACAGTCTGTCTTACAATGTCCTATAGCTTAAGCATACAAGTTTAACGCATTCACATAGTTTCACTGATGACTAGTAGGGGTTGACACACAGGTCAACACGCGGCTGTCATTCAGTCTTTTGTTTAAGCATCCCAAGTATATCACGCATTCATGTGTTTCAAGCATTCCAAGTGTATCAAGCATTCACGTGTTTTCAAGCATTTCAATGTATATCAAGCATTCACGTGTTTTCAAGCATTTCAATGTATATCAAGCATTCACGTGTTTTCAAGCATTTCAAGTATATCAATCATTCAAGTATTTCAAGTATCTCACGCATATAAGTATTTCTAAGCATATAAGTTTTCAAGTTAAGTTTAAGCAATTAATTGTAAGTGTAAAACAATTTAACACTTTACTAAGAATGTAGAACATTAACTTTCTGAAATATTTATATAGAGTATTAGTGTTTAGTATAAGTATTTTCAAAGCCTTAACATTGAGTAGGTAATTTAAACATAGAATTTATAATTTAAACATCAAATGTATAGTTTAAGCACATAGTTTATAGTATAAGTATTTAGCTCAAAGTTTAAGTATTAAGTTTATATCATAAGCGTCTAACATAAAGTTTAGACTTCAAGTCTATAGCGTAAGCCTCAAGTATATAGTTTAAGCTTCTAGTTTGTAGTCTAAGTATCAAGTTTATAGCTTCTCAAAGTATACTAGTTTCCAAGCATAAGCATCAACATAAGCATCATGTTTAAGTTTAAAAGCATTAAATAACATTTCAATAGTTTATAAAAAAATGTTTAACCTGCTCCTCAGTCCCGAAGTAAAACAAATAAGTTTGAAAAGGGACAAATGAACTCACCTGATGTTTGAAGTGGTTGACTTATCTTAACTAGACTGCGTGCACTCGTTGTTGTGTTTGTGGTAGTATTCACATTCATGTATTGATTTCATGTCATTTGTAGTTTATAAGTATACGTTTTAATGATCTGTGTGTGTCCATATGTGTTAGCCCAAATTTGGCTAACACTTGTGAGTCACAGTCATCTTTCGGCCCCCTTATACTTATTAGGATGAATAGTCTTGAACTTCTATGGTTCATAACTATAAACTCAAGTTTTCGTTCGAAGATTTTAAATCCTTACACTTTATAGTATTTTGAATAATAATTTCATAGTTATTACATAACTATGACATTTTTCTTGTAAAGTTTAATGTTTCATGTGTTATAATATGTTAAGTTGTATTCTAATAAGTGGGCCGAATAGAAATGGGTCGTGTATTAATCAATTGGGCTAAGGCTAAGAGTGGGCCTAGCAATTGTATGTATATGGACCGGCTAAGTGTATTGGGCCAATATAGTGATTCCATGATCCAATTGTAAGTGGGCCTTGGGCCAAACGTTATGTTTGTGAGCCCAATAGAACAAAGCGATCAAGTTATTGGGCCGCATAGGGAATGGGCCGAACATCAATTTATTTGGATCAAGCGTGGGCCGAATCTATCACTTAGGCCAAATTAGAAAACTATTCTTGGGTCGGTTAATTGGGTTTAAACCAATTGAGATGTTTGGGTCTAAAGAATTTCGTTATGGGCTGCATCATAGGGTTTTGGATCGGAAGGTTTATGCTGGGCCGAACCAAAGCTATAAGTTTCCAGCGAACCTATGGGTGAAGATTCGTGACTCTTAGGTTCGGTGGCCTATTTGGGTTCGTCTAGAGTTAGAGGTTCGCCAGAGGGTTACAGGTTCGGCACCATGGGTCGTGACAAATCCCAAAGGTTCGCAGTAGGTTCGCGGCTAAGGATTAACAACATTAGTTCATCTAGTTGTCGGTTCGCTTAGGTTGTTGGAGGGTTCGACTGCCAAGGTACAAGGTTCGCTACCATGTGGTCTTGTGGCAGCAAGGTTCGGCTGTGTTTGAGATCAAAGGTTCGCGGGGAGGATGCATCTGAAAGGTTCGTGGTTAACATCAATGGTTCGTGAATTGTAGTAGGTTCGGCTGGGACGCATGAGAAGGGTTCGTCGATATGGGTTCACCTGACATGACAGGTTCATTGGCATTGGGGTTAGGCTGAGTGACTATGCAGGTTCGCCATAGGCAAGGAGGTTCGCCACCCTAGCATGAAGGTTCGGTGATGGCATCAAAAGGTTCGGCCGGTGTGCAGCCCCACGAACCTGAACGTGGTTGTCTTCTTCATGCAGCTTCAACCTTCGATCCAACCCCTGCCATTTGGTTGCTACATGTATACAAGTCCTCGGAACAATGGAGGTTCAAATCTAGAGCTCCATAATCGGTTGTGTATGAGTGTGTATCCATCAAACTAGAAAACCCTAATTTCAGTGATGTTTCAAGCTTCATACCTCGAATTTGGCCGAGTAAAACCCCAGATCGGTTGTAATTCTGTGTAGAGGGATTCAAGAGCTTAGCGTGGACACCAAGAACGCCCGATTTGGTCTCCAAACGAGTGAGTTATGGAGGTTTGAAGGGTGATTCTCCTAGAGAGAGATGGCCGGAATTTGTTTGTTGAGAGAGAGTGGGAATATAAGAAATGAAAGAAATGGTGTCTTTTAGGGTTTAAATACCCCCGGGGGTGTTCGGGTTCGTTTCGGTTGCTCGGTTATCGTTTTCGTCGCGTTTCCAGATCGTAACGCGCGTAATTACATAATTTAAATAAAAATGATTTTATTTTAAATTATTTTAAAGGTTGTAATTCCTACTAAATACTAAATATTTAATTTTCTTGAATTATTTACCGTAATTTATTATTTTTACGCACTACGTTAACTGTTTCGCGAATTTACGTATTTTAAATTAAATTGTTTCTTTTAAATTTATTTTTGATGAGTTTCAAAATTGTAAAACAGAAATATTATATTTCCTTAAGTTTATTATCGTTCGAATCGTCTTCGTTTTTGTTTCGTCAGAAAACGTCACTTACGCGCGTTTTCGTACAGAGCGCTAACTGTACGAACACGATCGTATATTTCACTTTCTGATTTTGTTTTCTACTTTTCAGTCATCATGTCAGATCGTTAAACTATTAGATCTATTCGTACAGATCGTCACCTATACGAATAGTTCGTCGGTTTAGCATTCTGTAACAGCAGTTGTTATAGTTTTTTATTCTGATTACCCTCACATACGTTTAAACCTAATAATACAAAATCAAGCATGTATGCACCTGTTCATGATTGTCTGATGTGTTTCTGAATGTTTAAACCATGAGGTTTAAATCAGAATTTTAGAAACATCGTGCAATAGTTTATGTTCATCATCGAATGTTAATAGCTTCTAAGTATTTCTCCTAGTTTGTACCTGAGTTACTGTACAAGTTACTGTACATATTACTATTCCGGTAACGATTCCGGCACAGATGTTACATAAATCGTCACCGGTGTTGTTCTGAGTTGCAAAGACGGTATTGCAATAGAAATTACAAAGGGAGCTGGCTACCATTGGGGGGGGGGGGTTAATGAGGTGTATGTTATTTTCATTCAAACGTTCAATTAAACAGTCTTAACCGGTTTAACACATAATGGTTCAGATTCTCTTAACCATTCAGACATCTTAATCATTCAACACTTAATAATTCAGACCCAAACAAACGGCCCCATAAGGGGCGTTTGTTTGCATCTGAATGGGTAGACACATCTGAATGAAGGTCTGAACTATTTAGACTTGAGGAGGAGTCTGAATGAGTAGAAATGGGGCTAGGGCAGGGGCTCGTCCGCTCGTCGTCTAGTCACCGCTACTGCTGCTCTTCCGCTCCCATCACCACCGTTGACAACGTCCACACTCCCAAACACCGCCACTCATCCGCTCCCGTCACCGCCACCATGCCGATCCTGAATGAGATGTGTCGATTTTGACAAGAAACTGTCACCGGTGATGTTCCAGGTTGCAAAGACGAGATTGCCAAAGAAATTACGAAAGGAGCCGGCTACCATTTGGGGGGGGGGGGTTTGAATGAGGTGTATATTATTTTTATTCAGACGTTCAATCAAACAGTCTTAACCGGTTCAACACTTAATGGTTCAAATCCTCTTAACCATTTAGCACTTAATGGTTCAGACCCAACCAAACGGCCCCTATATATTTATATATAATATATAATAACTAAGGGGTTGTTTGGTAGTGTCTGAATAAGTCTGAATGAGTCTGAATGAGTCTGAATCACTGTTTGTTTCAAAGACCGTTTGTTTCAAACGTCTGAAAGAAAAAAATTCTGAAGCAAGGTCTGAATGGTTTAGGGTGTTCAATTCTACCCTCATTCCCCTTTCCCTTACAAAACCCTATATTCTCCCTCTCCTCGCCTCTCTCGTCACCTCTCTTGGCTATTGATCGCCAGTTCAAAGAAAGTCACCACAACACCGGGTAAGTTTTTCTTCATCACACGACCTAATTACTGTCTTTTATGAACTGTGGTTCATTGCTTTTGACCGATTGGATGAGCGTTCTTGGTGGATTACTTCGATTATGTCCCTGAAAACGACTATGTGCAATTGATCTATATTTTGCTTATGTTAGTGCCTTGATATGAAATTATCACCAGAAACATTTAAATATCTTTTTAAAAAAGATTGATCTTTCGAATTGAAGTCTGCAATTGATCTATATTTTGCTTCTGTTAGTACCATTACTTGTACCTTGTTAAGTATTTAAATGCCAAGTAATCTTTAGTTCACCTAAATACTTATTGATAAGTTCTTTGTGGAGATAATATTTTGAATTATTGATCCATATCATTGAATCTTTACTTGCTAGACATATTCGTTGTTGACAACTTGACATCTTGCTCATCCAACTAGTCACCTTGCTTGACAATGTCAACTGTTATTTTATGTTCGAATTTTATCAATATTTATGTATTCTGAAAAGACTATTATGTAATTTGGATGTTTGGATTTTATCATGTTTGGATTTTACCTTGTTTTTATAATTTATATTATTACTGAAAAAATGCTTCAGAAGGATAAAATAGTCATCCTGCATATTCATTTAGATGTTTAACCAAACAGTCATAACTGGTTTGACACTTAATGGTTCATACACTCTTAACCATTCATGCATCTTAACCATTCAGACATCTTAACTATTCAACACTTAATGATTCAAATCCTACAAAACGGCCCCAAGTGTTTACAAGTTGAAAAAGTTAAGTTACTAACTCCTAAGTCCCACTAAAATTCAGTTCCGGCTCTTAAAATTAAAAACCCTAGATTCTTTGGTTTTCTTCATCTTCATTCGGTTCCTCAAATATCTCCCTGCCATTGCGCCCACGAGAACCGCCACTCCCTATGCCAATGCGTCCACGGGATACTGCCAGTCCTGCTCACTCCTGCTACCATTGATGACGCCAAGATCAAACGACACTCCTGTTACCATTACGTTCGACCAACAACACCACTCCTCAAATAATCCTGATCTGTTTGTCTTCTCCTCTTTCGAATCGGAATTTCCCAGCCAATCGAAACCATGTTCCGGCGGCTATCTCAGGGTTTGAATTTTGCGTGTACGTCTCTTTCTCAACCTAACATTCACAAATTGTTCTTGGATGGTTCGCCTAAAATTTTGGTATTTTATAACTAGAATTCATGATTAATTTCATACATTCATCATGTATAGTGCATCGCTGGTGCAAATCTTTATCAGATTAATACGTTAGTAAATTTAACTTGAAGTTCTGTTCAGAAGGTGATAGTTGATGCTAGAATTGGGCCTTTGTTATATGAAAAGTGTTTGCACATGATTTTATTTTAGATATTGTCATTAATTTTCAAGTAGAGGTGTTTCTATGACCAAAAAACATATTGCAATTAAATATTAACTGATCCAAGTTTCAAAACTGAGGTCTGATAATAGCCCAAGATGATGTTTTATGGTTGGAGTTCTTCATGATTGTTTGTCACTTTAAGCAAAATAATCCTATCTTTTTCACACATATGGCAACTTGATTAATGAAAAAGATGATTGTTGATAATTGCTCGTAGGATGGTTGAGTATGAAAGCCCAAAGAAAGGACAGATAAGCAAAAAAACCATTTGGAAATCGAATGGAACTGTACTTTGTTTAGCCATCTCTTTTGAGGTCTTACATGTCATTTAACCATCAACAAACATAGTACATGCAGGCTAATACAATTGGAACTGTTCTGGGAAACATTATCAATTATAGTCAAGGGTTATTATGTGTTCTTGATTTAGAGGGCTTGTATGAACTGATCATGCCCAAAATTACTGGTAACTTAAGCAATTTAAGGTCTTAGGTTTAAGATCAACATATTTGGATAGCGTCCCTCCATCAGTAGGTGAATTGACCCATTTAGAAACCCTAGATATGAAGCATACTTGCATAGATGAGCTACCATGTTCCATTTGAAGGTTGAAGAAACTCCATCATCTTAATCTTAATGAAATGTGGCTTGATATGCATCTTCATTCTTCCTTGAAGCTGTTGACATTGTAGGATTTGTTTTTGGACAAGAAAGTACCTGCAAAAGATGGTTTAGATAAGCTACGTGATAGAACCCAGAAAATCAAAGGTAAATAAACGATTCAATTGATAATAAACCCAATTCGAGAAGGGTGATTTCTCCAAGTTACAAAGTAACAATTTAGATAACATAAAACATTGACTCCCTATTGAACATAACACCATACTACTAAAACTATTCTTAGATCGTAACTTCTGCCCCCACGTTTTCCCCTGATTGCATGAACTACCGTCCCCACTTTCTTAGTTTGAACTTTTCCCGCAACGAAGTTTCCCGCCACCAGTAAACAAGTGTCCCAACCCATAGGGATTAGGATTCGGGTTCGTATCAATACATCCAGCCTGGAAAATCTGTTGGGTATCACACACACACTAACACACGATAATCACGCAGACGAGAAAATAGTAAACGATAAACACGACACAAGAATTTTACGTGGTTCGGTTCCATTGGGGAACCCACGTCCACGGGCTGCAACTAGGTATTTTTCATTAAGTTCAGACCAAAGATTACAATTACATGACAAGGGTATATATAGAGATACAATTTAGGTTAAACAACTAAACGGGCTGAACATAGGGCCAGACTAGGGCCGGTTGCCCTAATTTTCCTAAGGCCTTCGTAAACCTAACAATCTCCCACTCGGAGGCCTTGCGATAGAATCAAGCCCGCCATCCAAAGCACATAGCAACCCCATCATCCAGTAACTTCAGTAATCTTCAAACCATACAGGAACAGAAGTCTTCAGGTCCAGCTCCCAAGAAAAAACCAAACTTCAAACCATGTATCTTTAATCAACCTAGCTGCAGCGGCCTTTCTCATCAGTAACCTGAAAGGCCCATTGAAGCACCCATGGCTCCAATATAGTCATCACAGACTCGGTCATAGCAAAAACAGCCAATGACTCATCCTCAATCTCAACCGGCACCTACTTACTCGAATAACCGGCTCCAGAGACTCCAGAGGAAAGAACACTCCCCAAAAAATACAAGCACCCATGGAGAGAATTTCCATTCGGAATTCCGGTCTCAAAACCCAATGTCACTAAGTAACTATGCCCGAAACACGCCTCGTGCTCCCACTGTTACCAAATCCTCATCCAGGTTTAAACCTCCGAATACACTCGAGCTGACATCCTAGTGGCTCCAGGATTCATGCTTGCAATACGAATCCACTTAGCACTACCCGATGCAACGAGCCAAGACTTTACTACTCGGAAGTTGGTCCATTTCTTCCGGTGATATGTAATCCCATATCTCCTAAAAGTCTTCAATCAAACAGATTCACCGATGCTTCATTGAAGTAGGTAACAATATAATGAAGCAAAATAGAATCTCAGAACCAAGAGTCTTCACTGCGTTCCACTGAATCCCAATGCATCAAGTCCAGACACATTTTCAAAGCAGAATTCAAACATCTTTGGACATTGACTCTAAAGAATGTCCACACCTCTATGCAGCTCTACCAAGTCAAGCAGTCAACTATGCCAAGCTCCCACTGTCCTTGTTATCCCAACCCATGCCAAACCAACACTCCATGAGATGAATCCCCAAACGTACTTCCACGGCAAATGTCTTCACCCAGTACCGAGTCCCATATCACCTCAAATGTTGTACAACTGATCACCATTGAACAAGACAGTTCAAGACCAGCTAACATGCAAACGGTTATAACAACCGTAGAACTTTCATGGAAAGTAAGCAGTACCAAGGGTTCTATGACCGTACACACGATCAGCTAACGCAAACCCTAACCGAAAAATCTTCCAAACAAGCAATAGTTCACATGACTTTCACTAAACTCTTTTCCACTTATTTCGTCACCCATTTTCTCCAAGTTTTATCCATCGTTTGTACCACATCCAAGTTCCTTGACAAACCAATCAACCGAGATCCACAACTGACGAACAATTCGATTTCATCCTGTTTTCAGTTATAACAATAACAAGCAAGAACGAGAACAAAAAAAAAACAGTGAACAGACACAACAATGGCACGAGCCTGAACTTGACGGCTGTTCTACTGAACCCTGTCAATCAAAACCGATTTGCTCCTGCAATAACTCAATAATCAGAAACAAACTTCAAACAGTTACCTGAAGATCTCCTACAGACAAATCTTCACCCAAATGCTGAACATAACCCGGTTCCTCATTTTTAAGTTGATTATGAGTCAAACGAAACAAAAAAAAAAAACTCCAACTCGGTAAATCCAAGAGTTTCTGAACCAAAACCCTAATCACCGTCTCAAGAGTTTAACCCGGTACTCAAACAAAAAAAAACTTACACCTGCGATATCAAAACCTGAAAAAACACCCAATCAACGCCCGATCAAACAAATCCGAACACATCTGACCTGAATAACAGCGGAAGCGGTCGAGAAAACCCTAATCAACAGCAAAACCAGCTGCAATCTGAACAATTCTGGTCAGAATCAGACATTTTTGATCGGAAAGATCGTCGGAACCCTAATCCGGCAACTATGGCGGTGCCGGAACCCTAATCCGGCGGCTGCTTGGTCGGAATGTCAGAAAACGATGGCAACAAAGTTCGTCTGAACCCTAATCGTTCCAATCCGTGTCTGTTCTCAGCAAATCGCGCCCCCCGAAACCCTAAATCGTGAACAACGGCGGTTGTAGCAACAAATCGCGACGGCTAGGGTTCGTCGGAACCCTAGTCCGGCTATGACGGCGGCGGCGGCCTAGAAAACCCTAGATCTAGGGTGGCGGTGGCACAAACCTCTCCAATCGAAACCCTAATCGCGACTTTTTAGAACTGGAACAGTACAATCTCAGATCAACAACCTGCGGCAGTGGTGGTCAGACTCCGGCTACGGCAGCGACGTCTCCGGCAGCGGCGATTCCGGCGGTGGCAGTGGTGATTTCCGGCAGTAGCAGTGGTGGTTAGTGATGAAACTCAAAACCCAGCTCTACACAAACTAACACACGATAATCACGCGGACGAGAAAATAGTAAACAATAAACACGACACAAGAATTTTACGTGGTTCGGTTCCAGTGGGGAACCTACGTCCACGGGCTGCAACTAGGTATTTTTCATTAAGTTCAGACCAAAGATTACAATTACATGACAATGGTATATATAGAGATACAATTTAGGTTAAACAACTAAACGGGCCGAACATAGGGCCAGACTAGGGCCGGCTGCCCTAATTTCCTTAAGGCCTTCGTAAACCTAACAAAATTGACTTGTCCTAAAGTCGGAAAGAAATTATGCTCCAAGCAATAAGCCATTCTATATTTTTCGAGATTTGCCCCTTCACGAATATACGAGTAGTATGCTTCCTGACATTACAAGCCTTAACAAATGTGGTCGAATTGAGATTGATATCGGACCAATAAAGGGGACTTTTTTATCTGCAAGTGGGCTAGCCCACACCTTATAAGAACAAATGTAGCCCTCTTTTCCAATTGTCATAATGTCTGAATCTTTCTAGCCATCAGGTTCAGCCCATTTTTCTTTTCTATCAGTCCATGAAATCATGAGAATAGGTCCAACAAGAGGTAAACTGGTAGGTAACCATTCCACGTGACTTTGGGTTTTTTCCAGATCTTCAATCTTCAATTGATTGCCATCACAGACCTCCAATTGACCACCCACGACATTTTGAAATTGATCTTCATCATCACTAGGGTGGTCGCCAGAAATTTCCTCTGTATCCGGTTTAAATCGATCTTCCTCATCATTATGGTTGTCATCGGGGGCTTCCTTTTTGACCTGATTTGATGATGGCTCAAAGTGTGTTTTAAGGAATGCTATGTCTTCTCTAAAATGTGATTCCAAACTATCAAGCCTAACAGCGATGGCTACTAATTGTTCGGTAAGTGGATTTTTAGGGCTACAATTTCCACAATCTTCATCAGATTTTGTTGGTTCTTCATCAAACTTTGTTCATTGGGCTTTTCGGGATGCGATGCCAGCCATGAGTGATTAAAACGACTCCAATTTTGAATCAATTGCAGCCAACTGTGTTGCAATCGGATTTTGTGGGTTACCATCGATGTCACTAGAACGGATCTGGGTCTGAACCGTGGCTTCGTTTCCCGGCAATAGAACCATTGATAGAACCCAGAAAATCAAAGGTAAATAAACGATTCAATTGATAATAAACCCAATTCGAGAAGGGTGATTTCTCCAAGTTACAAAGTAACAATTTAGATAACATAAAACATCGACTCCCTATTGAACATAACACCATACTAAAACTATTCTTAGACCGTAACTTCTGCCCCCACGTTTTCCCCTGATTGCATGAACTACCGTCCCCACTTTCTTAGTTTGAACTTTTCCCGCAACCAATTTTCCCGCCACCAGTAAACAAGTGTCCCCCAACCCATAGGGATTAGGATTCGGGTCCACAAACCAGAAAGAGGTAATGAACTGGATCAGGAATCTTAGAGATTTGCGTTCTTCAAGGTTGAGATCCAAAGATAATCAAGGACGCACTTCAAACCTTATGAATAGATCAATGTCAAATCTATGCCAGCTTTCCCACTTAAACTTGTTGGAAAATTGGAAAAGCTACCTGATTACAATGGGTTCCGACCAACACTCAAGGTTTTGACATTGTCGATCTTGTTGCTACAGCATGACCCTATGGATGTTGAAGGAGCTGGAGAGTTTTGTTGCAGATGAATTAATGCAATGCCTCAAACATCTAGAGATAAGGTGTTGTGGGAAGCTAAATTACATTCCAACCACATTGCTGCTACACTTACGGTTAGAAAACCTGGTTTTGAATGGCATGCCGCCATGCCACATGCCTTCACACAGACGTGAAGGGAGCAAAATCGGATCATACATCCTTGACTATCAAAGATTGGAATTTCGCCCCTTTACCTGTGAATTCTTGACCAATTTAATCTTTACAATATTGCAAGCTTGTATTTCTCATAAACATTTACCACTTTGTTCTGATTTTCTAATTATGTTTTTAGGTAAATTTTTTCAAAATAGTCTATTCTGAGACCTCATTCTTTATGTCAAACTGAATATCAATTGTTTTTCTTTTTTGAATAAAGAATTTAATTATCATTAGATGCTTATGAATTTGTTTTATTATTAGTTAAAGCTTTAAATTTTTGTACTTAACTAGGTTTTGAAGCTGCAGAGATATGATATAGTGAATGGTGTTGAAGGTGATGCTGTGAATGATGAATCTGAAATGGATGCAGATGCTTAACAGAAAAGGGCGTGTCAAGTTTTTGGTTAAATGCAATGAAGAATAATAAATTATTGGCCGAGGAGGTATGACCTTTTACCTATGACACTTCAAGGTTCTTCAGTTTTCTATCTTTTTTTGGTTAATTTCATGTGAGCCTAGGGGTTGTTTGGGTTCTCTTTATCAACTATGATTTTAGTGCTTTTTTTTTTTTAAATTTATTTCCCAGGGATAGAAATCTATATAAGTAACTTTTGACCTGAATATTTTACAAAGTCACAGTTTGTTGAAGAAGGTTTTTTTTGTTGGACTAATCTTGTAATTATTAAATAGTTAAGAGGTTAAAGTTAGAAACTTTAGTTTAATTGTTTAGGAGTTATCTAATTGAGTTTTAAAGTTTAAAGTTAGATTAGGTTTTGGATTAGATTGTTTAGTTTGAGTGTTTTTAGGGATAGAGTTTTGACTTTTTATGTTTGGTTTTATTATAAATAGGGGGTTAATGTTTTAGGTTTTCTTGTACCAAGATTTTATTCAATAAAGTGTTTCTTTTCTTCTGTTCTTATACCATTGTCGATTTTGGGAACCAAAGCAGAGGCTTCAAATGGTATCAGAGCTGGTTAAGCTCTATACTGTCGATCATTGAAGGCTCATCGCAAGCGACGAACGCCACTCATCTCAGGCGAAGTTGAAGGCCAATTTCAGAAGAAATCGAAGGCTCGTTCCAAAGAGACGACAGAGAAAATTGATTCCTGGCGACAAATTGAAGACTCCAATCATCTAATCGAAGGTTCCAGGTCTCAATCGAAGTTCGTTCCACGGTTCCAGGCGACGTAATCGAAGGTTTTATCCAGAAAATCAGAGCCGCAGCGGTGTTTGTGGGTTGAAATCAAAGTCGAAGAAGGAAAAACAAGGTTCTATTTCGGCGATTGAGGAAAAATCAAGGTACCACGTATATAGAATACAGCTCTGTGTGAGCCGACTGAGTATAATAGATCTCTGTGATCAGATTCTGAGTGAATCGCATCTGGAATCGAGTGAGCCAGAAAGGAGGAGGGATCTGTGTGATCAATTCGTATTTGGTTCTAGGTGAGCCAGTCAAAATCGATCTGTGTGATTGAAGGGGAGGATTCTGGGTGAATCAGTGTGATCGAGGGGAAGGTTCTGTGTGAATCAAACCGAGGAAGGAGATGGCAGAAGGAGGTGCTGCTGGTGCAATTGGTGAGCTGGAAAAACAGGTCTCGATGAGACGAGAAAGAAGACGGTTCTGTGTGAGCTGTGTGGTTGTTTTGTGTGAACACGAGGCAAAGGATTTGTGGAAAAATAATAAGTGTGATTCATGGGTTCGATTGAGAAGAATTTTTGTATGGTTGTCTTTGGTTGCTTGGGTGTGTGCAGATGTACAAAGGAATGGAAGAAGGCAGAAGGGATGTGCAAGAATGATGCTGAAAAAACTGTGTTTAGAGAGGGAGCCACATCAAGAATTACAAGATTAGAGGGGTGATTGTTGGACTAATCTTGTAATTATTAAATAGTTAAGAGGTTAAAGTTTGAAACTTTAGCTTAATTGTTTAGGAGTTATCTAATTGAGTTTTAAAGTTTAAAGTTAGATCAGGTTTTGGATTAGATTGTTTAGTTTGAGTGTTTTTAGGGATAGAGTTTTGACTTTTTATGTTTGGTTTTATTATAAATAGGGGTTAATGTTTTAGGTTTTCTTGTACCAAGATTTTATTCAATAAAGTGTTTCTTTTCTTCTGTTCTTATACCATTGTCGATTTTGGGAACCAAAGCAGAGGCTTCATTTTTAATGTTTTTATTATTTTTAAGATTTGCACAAAATTATTGTTTTAACCTATTATGGTTTATTTTTTTTCATTTATCAAAGCTATCCTTTCTTTTGCAAGCGTTTGAATTTTGGCCTATCAGATAAGCTAATTTTTTTCCCCACTGGTAGACTGCTATCAACAAAGCTCAAATTAGTTGTAAGATCACTCATATCCACAACCAACTAACCAACCAAAACTATTCTATAAAATATTAATTTCTCTCTCTTTCATATATACAACCAACCAAATTTAAATTTTTCACTCTCTTCACAACTAACTCGACCTAATAAATTAAACAATCACAAAAATACATGTGGCATAGAAAATCTTGTTTAATAATATTATAATAATCAACCAATGGTTGGTGTTTCTTTGGTTTTTTTTTTAGTTTTTGCCGAACGACTAGACATCCATATCATGGATGGGAGTGGTCTAAGGCTTTGTACGATCTTATTGTTGCTGTCGCCAAGGTTTAAAAAAACGGAAATGAGCCTCGAGGCGTTTCCTGTTACACACACCCTCGTAAGCCTCAGAACAACATTGAAAAATAATTAAAATTACACACACACACACACACACATATATATATAGGGAAGGGATATTTTAAGAAGGCTAAAAACCATGAGAAGTGTGAGAAGCCACGAGAATGTGACACGTGTATTTTAGGGTAAAGGGTATAAACGTCAACACATAAATGGAGGCTGCACATGCAAGTCACATGTTAATTCCACCAAATTTTTTAAACGTATGTAACTATTTTATACGTTAAAATTTTTTGAAAAAAATTACACCATAAAATCACAAATTTCTTTACCTTTCTAACGAGTATAATATTGTTATATTTAACAATAGAAAAAGAACAAACCTGATTGTTCTTGAAACTTGTGCGTTTTTATGGTGTTTTCATATTGTTTGTGAAACTAGACGTTTTATGGTGTTTTGAACATAAACAAAACACAACGTTTTTTAATTGCGTCATTTACACATGACGTTTTATGGTGTTTCTGTACTGTGTAATTTTCATAGACATTTTATGGTGTTTTTGAATTGTAATTTTATTTATGGTGTTTTTGAACTGTAATTTTATTTATGGTGTTTTTGAACTGTAATTTTATTCATGGTGTTTTTGGACTGTATAATTTTACACATTGTGTTTTATGGCGTTTTTGAAAACTAAAAAACATATCGTTCTAAACTTTGCGTTTTTACACATGGTGTTTTCGAACCACGATATTTTACACATGACACTTTTTAATTGTGTAATTTAAGTGTAAAATACCATGTGTAAACTACTAAAACACGATGTTCATATTAACAGTAAGACGCATAGTCTAAAAACATCATGTACAAACTTAAAAAAAATGCAAAATCCGAAAATGAATGCCATAAAATATACATATTTATAACCAATGTAAAACACCATGTACAAACTTAACACATTTATGTATAAATTAAAAACACCATGAACATATTTAATACACCATATATTGACATTTAAGTTTAAAACGTCATGTATAAAATGTTTATGAACTAGGTGTTTTTGTTATGGTGTTTTCCAATGGTTTATGAAATATAGCGATTTATGGTGTTTTTAGTATTCAAAAACACCATAAAAATGCCTGGTCTTAGTTTCATGAATATCCGAACACAAAAACACCATAAAATGTTAACACCATAAACACAATAACATATCTTGAAAAAACGCCATAAACAATAAAATATCTCGAAAAAACATCATAAACTAAGTTAAAAACACCACGTACAAACTTAGGTGTTTATGGTGTTTTTCGTTTTCAAAAACACCAAAAAATGCCCTCTTTTAGTTTTATTAATACGCAAACACCAAAAAATAACATAAAATGTTAACATCATAAACACCATAAAATATCTTTGAAAACACCATAAAACATACATATGTGTAAAAAACACCATAAAAGATCAGTTTCATATATATTGGAAAAACACCATAAACATATGGTTCGTGAAACTCATTTTAGGTTATTATTTTAATTTTAAAAAATATACTAATATTATACTCATTAGAAAGATAAAAAAATGCTCGATTTTATGGTGTAATTTTTAAAAAAAAATACTAATGTATAAAAAAGTTATGAACGTTTAAAAAAGATGGAGGAAAATGCATGTGACTTGCATGTGCAGATTTTTTGCTAGATCTTCCCATTCTACCCCTACTGATGGTTTTAACTTATAATTAATTACGAAAATACCACCAGATTAATCTCAACCACAAAACAAATTGATCTAATGGTTGAGATCCCTTCTCACACTTCTCATGGTTTCTAGACTTTCTAGCCAAACCTTATACTATATATATATACAGGGGAGGGCTCCTCAAAAAACTCCTATTGTATTGAAAACCAAGAAAACTTTGATCTAACCATTGATTTAAATGATCAATGGTTAAATATTGACAATGATATTTTAGTAAAACTGATGTAATAAATGCCTTAAATATATATCAAAAGGGTATTTGTGGTAAAACATCTTAATTAATTATTAGGAAAAAAATAAAATTCTCTCTCTCCTAACATAATTTATGGAGTTTCCAAAAATCAAGTATTTAATTCAAAAGTTTGAGTTGTAATCTAATGATGTACAACATATTTTTATTTTTGTCTTGAATGACTTAAAAGCAATGGAACATGGTGGATCAAATGATCAACATTGAAAATTTAAATAAATATTTATAATTTACATAGTTGTTTAAAATTTGGTTCCTATATATTGTGTTTGATTACAAATTATTATGGAACTTGAAATTGTTGGAGCAAGTAATGTTGGTTGCATATATGTAATATTTGATTACATATATGTAATCAGTTGAAATCGTTGATTAACTATATGTACTCAGTTTATACTAGTTAATTACATATATGTAAGCATTTTCAGATACAAAATATTTGATTACAAAACCAATTACTTAATGAATATCTAATATGTTGATATTGGTTACATATATGTAACCAATATCAAATGTTACAGGTAGGTAAAAAAGCATACATGTAATCAATATAAATTGTTACATGCAGGTTAAAAAAGACATAATTAATGAAATACTACATGTTAATAAAAGTACTATGATTTTTATAGATGCAAAAATATACTTACATATACATAATCATACAAAGTAAGATTGCTTACATATATGTAAGTATTAAGTAAAATTGCTTATGTATATGTAAGCATACATGTAACTTATAGATCCAACAAATCGAACCGCATGCAAACGTCTAGTCAAAAACTATAAACGAACTAGAGTCTTATCGAAAATAAAAGGTTCAACAAATTGACCCAATACAAACAAAATTGAAAACTAGAACCACAAGATGGAAACACAAACCAGTTTTAGGGTTGAAAACACAAGTAAAATGTGTGAATTTTAATCGATCACATATATGTAATCTGGCTACATATATACCTTGATGGCTTCGACCTCCAGTGAGCTTGACCTACGACCATCCTCCCTGCTAGTTTGGCTCTTGCGACCAGGGCCGGCTCAAGCTTTATAGAGGCCCAAAGCAAAAAATAAAATGGAGGCCCTATAGTACAAAAAAAACTGACCTGGAGTCGTCCTGCATGGCTGTTGGCTGCACCAGCCACCATGAGTCCCTTTAGAGTCTTTCACTGCTATTTTAATCTGTAAAAACAAGCCATTCTTTTTTGCTCCAGAAATAGAACCCATGAAGATATTAAATATACAAAACAAATTAGACCAAAAACTCCATATTTGACACCACCATAACTCACCTCTGCAATTGCTGTTGCAACACAAAAACCAACCAATTCCTGCAAATATAAAGTCGGGTAAAAAATTTGGCGGTGTAAACTATTTTTCAAATTCTCATAATGAAGTTAAGTGATATAAAACTAAAGAACATAAAAATATTTTGTTATTTTAATGATCCATTTTGTTGCTACAAGATTGCTAGTATCAAAATGCTCGTCTGACTCCAAAATTGGATATAAACACACTTTAAATTGATCATCATTTTGCACATCTAAAAACCCTCAAAACTGAATAAACACTAATAAATTAATTAGCATATTACACATCCAAACACCTCCAAAATTGGATAATATAATGAAATTCCCAAACCCTAATATCAAATCCACTCGATTACTACTAACCATAAGCCGGTCGACGCTAAATCCAAGAGGACCCACGAGAATCTCATCAACCTCAGCAGCTTCTCGTTGATTCAAATACGAAATCGTGTCTGAATTTTGAACCACTTTAATGTTGTTAGCCATGACTCTCGAAGAACAATAACCCCGAAACTTGCAACTCAAAATCGAAGAACCCCCAAGCGTCTTCTCGATTCCCCAAAATCGTCATCACCCTGCCCCTCGTTTCTCCGGTCGAAGAACCCCAATCTGGCAACCTTTTTGGCTTTTTCCCCTTTCTGATGGAAGCAATTAACGCAAGGTAATGGGTATTGGGGAGTGGGACGGCAGAGCGGTATTTGAAAGGCCACTTGCGGATGCCCAATATAGATCAGTGGCCCAAGTTCCCAACGTTGTTTTAACCCATAATTCTGAAGTGGAAGAAAATTAAGCCTAAAATATTGAAAAATAGGAGGCCCTATAAGATTTGGAGGCCCTAAGCCCTAGATTGGGCTGGCCATGCTTGCGACCGCGAGGAAAGGAGAAGGCAAGCTCTGGATTTAATTTAAGCTTCTGATTCAAAAACCATCTCCACCTCTTTTTTGTTTATTTAACCATTTTTGACCAAATTTGTTTGCAACTCTTTTACATCCTTGAGTATATCTTGGAATGTTGGTCTTGAATCTGACCTACATGTAGCTTTATACATCCAGATCATCTGACCTACATGTTACCATTTAGAAATTACAAAAAAATAAACGTCAGTTTCTATCCGTCAATCAGAAGATGAAAAGGTCAAACAAACATTAAACTGAAGAATATGTATGCGATTGGAAAGCAGGATACACCCAAAATCCCAATAATTTTGCCATGTTCATCACGAAGGGGCTTAGAAGAACAAAAAGAAAGAACTATTTCCTTATTTTTATATCTAACAACAAACTCTCCACCATGAATCGCTCCTTTAGAATCCGTTGAAGGGTGTTAGAGGCTATGGCGGCATCCGCAGGTGCTACAAATACGCCATAGAACTTCTCTCAAGTAGTTTCCTACATGTCGATTTGCCATCCACCATTATTGTTGAAGCTTCGATTGCAACACCGACGAACAAGAACAACCATCGATCTGCCATCCACCAAGCCTTGATTGTGCCTGAGAACGATTGTTTCTTTGCGATTCAAGCAATTAAGTGATGTGATGAAATTATGGTTACAGGAACCTTAAAGAAAACGTGATTTATAGTGGAGGTTAGATAGAAATATTCGAGGGTTGTTTGGGTCTCTTCCAGATCATAGTGGAGGTTAGATTGAAATTTTGAGGGTTTGATATAGATTTAGGGTTAAAAATTGGATGGTGAAATTAGGTTGAAAATGTTGTTCGTGTTAATGTGAGAAATAAAATAATTTCCATAATTAAAAAATGTTAATTTACTAAAATATCCTTTTGAATAAAAATAAATAAGTATGAAAGAAATTATTTGATTGGTTAAATGAAGTTTTCTAAATTTTCTTTAAAATAAGAGGTTTTCATATGATCCCTCCCCTATATATATATATATAAAAGTCACAATTTAACACAAAACAAATGATAAAAGTATAACAAGGTATAATATAATTGAAAAGGATGAGCAAATTGAATTCCATTATGCGTTGTATAATGAAATTAAGCACCATCATAATCTTCTGTTGCATATTTTAGCGTAAAATGGATACAAAGGAATCTTAAAGAGTTTGGACGTGTGAATTACACACCTGTTAAGATTTCTGAGCTCTTGACCAAGTGGGGGTCAAGGGGGCCGCGCCCCTTGCGAGGTGCTAGGGGCAGAGCCCCTGGTGGTGGTCTCGCTGGCAAGTAAGCGGGCGGGGGTCAAGAGGCAACGCTCGTTGTGGGGTTCGGGCAGAAAAGTTAATATGTTCAAGATTAACTTTCTTATGCTTGGTTTATTGTATATGCATGCTTTAGTTCAAATAGGTTCCTTATTTTCCCTAAACGGGTGGACTAAGGGTCAAAAAAAGTCAAAACAGGTAAAAAGTCCAAAATCAAAAAATGTCCTCTTTAGTGAGGCTTAAGCCTCACCGCCTCGACGCCTCGATCCATTTGAGGCTTACGTTTCATTTCCCCCTACTGAGGCTACGCCTCTTATGCCTTTTCAGGATGCCTTGGCCTAGGTGTACGCCTCGAGGCATGCCTAGGTATTTTATTATTACGTTTCGTACACAGATTACAATTACATGATAAGGATAATAGGATATATATATATAGAGATACAATTAGGTAAAACAAGTAAACTGACCGGGCTTAGGGCCGGCTGCCCTAATCTGCCATAAGGCCTACGTAAACATAACACCTACCACTTAGGCTTAACTAAAATTACATACACTATTAATATATTCAGTTTCGATATAAGTAAATGCTGTGTATGTTATTTGTTTTAAATAATCAGTTTAGTATTACTATTATCATGTTGTGTGATGATTTTAGTATATAACTTCTTTTTAGTAAATTAAGATCTGTTAAAAATCATTGGGAAATCTGGTTAAACATCAATACGAGTTAGTCAGGCTTTTGGCACAAAAGAACCTTGATAGTTTAGCGGTAGAAGCAACCCCTGACAGGATGACAACGGATTGAGCATTTGATACCTTTGGTGTGGTCTCACCAACAATCTTAGGAAACTTCTCCTTATATGACAAGTACTTTGCTTAATAGGAAATTAGGAATAGCAATTATGTGATTATTAATAGCAGATTCGCCAGGATTTGTTAGATTTGCACCTCTCTGAGGACATGATCACTGATAGGAGTTCATGGAGATGTAGGATAAGGGTGAGATAACCCTAGCTTGGTTAGTCGGACTTTAGGGGATAGATTCTACTATGTGTCTCTATGCATTGTTTTTGCTTGCGTAGCCTATATCTGTTTCCTTTTTAGCGTAAGTATGTGTGCCTATGTTGTGGTGTTTTGCTAACTTTCTATGTGATATTCATATGTGATATTGCTAATAAAAAAAAGAAAACAAAAAAAATATAATAACAATAAATATATATATATAGATAGTTAATAATAATAATAAATAAATAAATAAATAAATATATATATTTTTTTGAAAACTCTTGAGCCCGGGGACTCTCAAGAAGCAGCCTCTCTACCACATTGGGGTAAGGGTAAGGGTAAGGTATGTGTTCATCTCTCCCCCAGACCCCACAAAGTGGGATTACACTGGTACGTGTTGTTGTTGTTGTTGTTGTAATTATGTGATTATTAACAACTTTTTAAAAACCAGACCAACCGGTTGGGATGTCGGACCAGTAACCAGAGGGTGGCTGACCCAAATAAGTCATGTAAACCACTCTCAAAAAATTGGTCGGTTTAGTCGGTTCACTGGTCAGACCAGATATAGTTTTTTGTTCCACTAAAATCCAAAGAATGAAATATTAAAGCCAAATCATGTATTTATTTAACATGGTAATGTTTGTTTAAACATTAATTATGATTGTTTAAATATGTTAATAATTTTATAATTTTTTTTTGAATTTTTTATACATTTGTTATGTCATCCGGTTCTTGAATCCAATCTAACTGGTCCGATCAATGACAGTAAGACGTCCAACTCAACATACGGTTTGGTTATAAAAACATTTGTTAACAACAATGAGTAATCAAGAGCGTCTAACTAGATAGGTATTTAAAAACCTCTTATATAGTTCTTACTCTCAAAGTTTCTTTTAACATAACCAAAATTAACTGTCAACCGTTCTAGCCGTAAACTCACACTCATTTTTCATGATTTATTGTGTCGTGTGAACAAATAATTGTGATGGTTTCTACCTATAAAGCAAATTGTCTATTTTATGTGTTGTTTTTCAAAACAAGAAATACATTACGCCATCAAATACAAAATGGATGTCGTCATAGGTGAGCCACCTCCTTTTTTCTTCCCATTCAGACTTACTCCCAAGTCTGAACCATTCAGATGCAAACAAACAGCCTCGTAAACCGACTTGTATATTGCCAAGCATCTTGGCCAAAACCAACTTGTTTTGAGCCTCACCTATCACGCATTATGTTCTAACATTCATCCTCTTAATTTACGAATCAAATTAAGCTGACAATCAACTCCAAGGAGTTCTCGCATTTCTTTGAATTTGATAATCACGAGAGCCTTAGTGAAATTGTAGCTTTGTTGGTCGTCACCGTACATGTTCAAACAGACAACGAATATGTATGATTGTTAAATACTAAAACGAACACACAAGGATTTCTCTGAAGATTAACAGAAGATGAATCTTTCGTTCATTCTATATTTTCTCGGATTAATATGGAATTATTACCACATGCTCATTTCGGTCGATTACGATTGATCTTTTGAGTGAGATTGATCAGCTGCTTGCTTCTAGAATGGCTTGAACAAATTACTTAAAGTTTAAAAGAATCAGACAAGAATAATTTGGTCACAGTTCTGTGTATTCTGATCCTGCTCAATTGGTCTTCGAACCCAGGAGCTGGTTTGCCATCAAGAATTGCGATCACACATCAAGCTCCGATATCGATTCAAGTCATGAATCAGTAAAACGAGAACATGTAAGCCAATCACTCCCAAATACTCTTATGTAATCAAGAAAAAATACTCAAAAACTTGATAACGCCTCTTACCCTATCCCTTAACTAGTTTGAAGTATATATAGCCAACCAAAATTGGCTATCAATCAATATAATTATTACATTCATGCTATAAAACTATACAGTACTTGTATATTTGATAAATGAGATAGGATTAAATAAGAATATCATTTTGCTTAAAAAACATAAAACACTTATTTTTTATTATATTTTTTTTGTGTTGTATTATTTTTTGTAGTTTGTACTAAACGTTTTTAGTACTAGATTTATATTTTTATTGGATTTTTTTTGAATTAGATTTTGTTTTTTGTACTGAATTTTTGTTTTCATGTTGTTAGACAAAATTGTATCTTTTAAAATTCTTTCGAGTTATAAATCTCACTCCAACATGTTTGTTTTGGGTCTTAGGAATTATCTACAAAAAAATAGGTAAAAACCATTATACAATACAAATGAAATTTGGTTGTTAAGTAAATTGTTGGCTTAATTATTTATGTTCTTATTAAGTCTAGAGTGTGAGTTATATTTAACCTAAATTAAAAGAAATAAAATTAAGTGTAGATTAAGGTTAAGAAGTTTATACTTTTATTAAATAAACAGCTAACCTAAGTTGAAGCACCAGAAGATCAATGGACAACGAACCGGTTGCTAGATCCGTGATCTAAACCATAAAACACTAAGGGGGTGTTTGTTTTTTCCAAAAAGCTCTTTCTGGGCTCTTTTGTCTGCGCTGCGCAGACCACGGGCAGAGGTTAGGGGCCGCAGATTGTTTGTTTTTTAGAAAACGTTTCATTAAAAAACATCTGCCCAACCTCTTTTACATGTAGACATGGACCAAGCTCTTCCCGTCTCCTTATTCTCCTCCCCTTATTCACGCAGCCCTACTCCCACCGTTTCCTCGTCCCCGTCCGCCTCCACACCAGTGACCACCTTCCACCGCCGCCCCTTTTTCATCTTCGATCTATAAAATAAAAAAATCGAAAATTTAAGAAATTGATCAAAGTCTTTCAAATCTTTGGATGGGTTTGAAGGTCAGAACAGCTAGTTGATGTCATTATTTTGGCCACTCATCCGTCAACTAGCAGAGATTTAAGCCATGGTAATCATTCATACTCCTTTTCTCATATGTTCTTCGAGAAAATTTAAATATGTTCGAACTGCTAATTCAGTAACGGATACAGTGTATAATCGTATCCATTCATTGATACTGGTGTTTGATTTCTTCAAGTCTTGCTGTGAGTCTCGTGATTTTTGAGTCTAGGGTTTGTCGTTTTCGTAATTGATTTGGTTATATAATACTATTGACAGTGATGTTATGACCGTCGAAGCAAAAACAGGGAAGGAAGTGGGGTTGCTCAGATTTCCCCCTTTTTACTGAGCCTGTTCGAACAAACCCTCTTGGTGTGGTCATATTCTCCTCCCCTTAAAAGAGGTTTGCAGAAGTAAAAACAAACCCTCTTCTTGCAGAGGTTTGGTCCACCTCTTCTGCAAAAGAGGTATGCAGACTGTAGATTTTTTGCCTCTGAAAAAATAAACACTACCTAAGAGAACTATTCCTTCGGTTTCGATCACTGCTGATCCCATACCGTATCGGCTGCGACCGATTCTTCTTTCTGGAAACAACAGGCAGCTAAGCAACACAGGACTAGTGATAGTCAACTATGTGTATGCAACAATAGCAGCGACAGTGGTGCTGCCATGGGGTGTAGTGAGAGGTGTTGCTGGTCCCTGGTTAGCTTAAAGTTTAATCGGCAATAAATGAATTCACAAAGCTTAATTTTGCGTGTGCGTAGAGTTGACAATCTTCACCAAAATCAAAACAAACGAGTTGGTTTGAGTAAACAATTATTGTATAATATGTTGAAATGGGTAAAATATCATAACATAGAATGTGTTAAGATGAGTAACACTTTAACACAATGCATGTCAAGATGGGTAAGCTAAGAACTATGTGAATGCAATGGACAATTTGATTAGTTTCAACACATTCTGACATAAATCAAATTGATGTTTTTTTTAAAACAATCCATTTCGACCCAAATTGATTTTGCATAAAACTCGTTCTGACCCGCACCTATCATGACCAGAACCTGTTTTGACCTGTTACCCAACCCGTCCATTTTGCCAGACTTGCGTGTGTGTTATGCTAAATTTACATCAACATTTGACAACCAGAAAATAGAAATGCTTATATATTATTCACATGTAAAAGATTCTATAAGAGTGAATAAGATGAAGCTCTTTGAAAAAGTAGGTTGTGAAATTAGAGTGTCACTCTTTGATATTTATTGAGATCCCTCTTGAAGCAAAACACACACATATATGAGGGTTGTATCCAACAGAAAAAGATTTTTGTCGAAGAAGATTATGAACCAATAAAAGTTTAATATTTGACATGCTAAAAACACAAACAGAAATCCAATACAAAAAACAAAATCTAGTACAACAAACAAAAATCTACAATACAGAAAATCAAAAAATCCTGGACAAAAAACAAAAATTAAGTACAAAACAATCCGCAAAAAAATACATAACAAAAAAATGCATTAAAAAATCTAGTATAAAAAATAAGATGTTATATCTAAATTATCATTCATTTCTTATTAACATAACTCGTGTCAAACTTCTATTATTTCATATTCATTTTATGCAAAAATACTTTTATTGGTTACTACAGTTAGTTTTTCTTTTCATTATATAAAAATCATTATTAATGGATTGGTTTATTGATTCATCTAAAAACCATAAACTCTAAAATCATGTTCTTTTATGGAGGAGAAGATTATGGAGGAGATAAAATTATGTTCTTTTATTTGGATAAAAAATAGAACAAACTCAAACGCTATAGATTGGAGTTCTTGGTGCGGATTAAATGTAAAATTTTAAACTTTTGATGTAGATTGAGCTTCTTGCTTAATCTTACTTTTATTTTTATAATATAATATGTTTTGCTGTTCAAAAAAAAAAAATCTAAAAACCATAAACACTTTTACGTCCAGCCCACCAAGCACTATTTGAACATACCTAACTCTTCTTGGGAACATTCGGAGTCAACAAGAGTTTAATATGCCATTAAAAAGGGCAAAGACATAGCAATTGAAAGGTATTATTCTCAATCATCAACATCATCATCGTTATTGCCCCCCTCCCGTCGTAACCGGTGATTCTCCGTGACCACCTCCGCTCTATTCCCTGCCGGCAGTCCTCCAATCGGCCACAGTTGCTTTTGGCAACTGCTACCTCAGGACAACGTGTCTTAGTATCCACATCAATCCTATCCACCCATTTACTTGAAAACGTAGATTAAACCCCCAAAATATCACAAACCAGAGGCCGAAACCTTGAAGATCATTTCTGGAGACAACCGTCTGATTCGTTGATCAGTGATGATGGAACTAAATGTTTATGAGCAATTGCTGTTGCCAGCAGGTACATCTTACATTGCGGGTAGCTTTTTTGAGAGTGAGAAAGACTGTTTCACCGTCAGATTTAGTGTGCGTATGATAAACTCTCCGATCAAACTTCCATGTTAGGGAATGTTTTTAACTCAAAGGCTGATGGTTCCTATAAATGTATTTGATACACTAGCTACTAGTGAATTGATGATATCTGATTGGGAGTAACTTCTCCATCTTATTGGAGAGAGTAGATTCACACATAGTGCTTGGATATTATTTGGTACATCAGTTTGTTTCTTAGCTAGTTGCTAACAAAATTAAAGAAAAACTAAAAATTAGGTATGTTTTTTTCTCATTTTTTTTGTTGGATTTCTTTTGATTATATAGATTAGCATTCTAAATCATGTCTACTTGTTTTGCTAAAATTTTGGTTTATGATATCTAATCATGTGTGCTTGTAAAGTTTTATGGATTGTTTAATCTGTCATGGTTAGAAGTCTTGATTTTATACATTATCAATAGTATTATGCTCTGGTCTTTACAGGTTATCAGAAGATGTTGAAGTCATTAGTTTCAAAAGCTAGTTCTACTCATAAAAATTTCCAGCTTTCTCCATTCAATCAGCAGGTACTTCTGTTACCATTCCTTTTTTCCAAAAATTGCAACATTTGATTCATCACACAAATTAATGAAATGTTTGACTGTTGATTTATTATTTTCAAAATCCCTTAACAAAGCAACACTGATATGAAACTTGTGGATCAGATTCAAAGGTTTCATTTTTTGTTAGGTTTATCTTGTTACACCTACAGCCATACGAAAAAAATCTTAGATAAGTAAAGAATTGGCCGGATCCCCAAGTTCCCAGCCATGAAATGAAAGACCCTGTATAGACATCAATATCTTCACCGATCAGCAACTTCATTATCTTTGACAAAGTGCCGACATTAATCTCATATACTTTTCTCACCGCCAACTTTTAATCATCATTCTGCCCACATTCTTTTTTCTTGTAATACGGTTATGGCTACCATATGATTTTTAGGGCTATTATCATCTTTACTTCTTGTTCATTTCCATTAGGTTATTAATTTATTATTTCAAAACCCATCAAATATCTCCAATGTTTTTAGAATCACTCTTGATTTGTTTTGGTTTAAATCACCGAATTAGATTTTCTTGATACTATCAGAGAAATCGGAAAAAAGAAAGAAATAAATAGATTTTTTGGTTTTTGTTGACATACATTTTTTTCTTACTTGACTATCAGTCTTAGCAATTGATACAAAGCTGGATTTGAAAAAATTTCACTTGTGTATGCTTCTGTTGTTGATTGAAGTAGTGAACATTAAGATATCATTGTAATTAGGCATACTCTTGTCTGTTTAACCTATAATTGAGGCGGTTATAATCAAATAAAGGCTGCCTCAGATCATACTTGAATTCAAATGGAGTACTATATATTTTTCCTCCTTTTATTATTCTTGAAAGAGAAATACACAACTTTATTTCTTACACAGGAAGCAACTACCAGTTTGCTGATTGCTATTGGAGAAGACATGCATCTTTTTAATCAGCTATTAAATTATAATTTCCAAACCCTAGACTACATCAAGGGCTGTATTTTTCAGATGTGTACAGGCTTTTTTCTTTGCAAACTTTCCATGGAAACGAGGTAACCAACACAATTTAAAATAATGTAGATGCGAAAACTGCAACAATATCAACATTAGCTATGCATTTGAGTGTGCAACTTTAAACTTTCAGTCCAAAAATATTGACATTTTGCGTTTTATTTGGATCAAAGGGTACCACAACCATACTCGATGAAACCCACTCATAGCAAAATTATTTACAGGGTCTAGCGAGGTTGAGATGTGACAAGTAGGGAAAGAGAAGTTGGTTTCAAAGTGACCTTTGGCTCCAAAATCAAACATACAAATATCAACAAACAAACAAACAAAAACAATAGACAAGCATACTGTTATAAACATATGGAGATGGAAAGCTACGTATACAAGAGAATTAATGGTAGGATAAGTAACAACATGATAATATCCTAAAACTACACATAAATGTATAATATAGTCGTACAATAACATAAAAAATTCTCTTAAGATGTAGGAAAACTCTATGCCCCTCATGGTTGTAAACATCGCTAATCGGTAGTCGGGCGGCGAGGTGGAGACTAGGGATTAATCAGAATTAATCGGATTGGAAATTTATATATAATTTTACAAAATTTTACAATATTATATATATACAAAAAATTTTATATATAATTTTCAAAATAAATATTAGCTTTTCAATACATCAAAGATTTTCACAAATTAAAAAGCCTATAAGTATATTTTCTTGCCAAAACACAATTAAAAAACCAATTAATAGGCCAAAACATGTTTAAAATGGACTGGACAAAGGCTTTTAGTTATTAGGTTAAAGAAAAACCACAATTTCTTTAGGCTGGACTGAAATTTTGGGCTTAAAACTGGGTTGACCGATTTTTTTGAACTTGACCGATTAATCCCGACTAGAGCCGACTATCGATTAGTGGATCGACTAGGCAAAATTTAATCAGCTTAGGGCCGACTAGCGATTAATCCCGATTTTTACAACACTGATGCCCCTAAGAACACAACTAAGGACATCCACACATTCTCTTAAAAAATTAACCTTAATCCAAAGTCTTCACAAACTCCTATCTGAGCCATGTCCTTGGAGAGGGGAATCATGTTCTTAGAAATGTGCAAATGTAATAGATTCTGCCTAATCTACTCATCTCAACTCAGTTTGTGCCTACCTCTATTCCTCCTCTCTCATTGACTGTTTCCACTACACTAACTAGCGTTGTCTCTTGCCACATCTTCGCATACCCAAACCATGTCAGTATATCCTCTGTTATCTTATCCGCTAGCCACTTCTAAGTATCTCTAACATAATAATTTCTTAGACACACTATTCATTCTTATCTGCCATACAACCTGTTTGTAGCATATCATCTATTACATTCGCATGCTACTTGCATAAAGGACAACATATACTTTATGACTTTCAAGCATTTTCCTTGTTAGCATTCATAAATTATATGGATTTTGTCAAACTGTGCTTTACCACTCTGAAATGCTGAACTTGTGCAGGTTTTCTGGAGACAATAAGTTGTTCCTGTTTGCTTTTCAAGATCTTATTGCAACAATTGGAAGTAAATATCAACAGAAAATACAAGATTGGCCACCACCTTTTAAAAATTCGAAGGGTAGAAATAATCCTGAAGTGGCCTTACCTATGCTGGATGCCATTCTTAAGTCTAGTTTGGAGCGATTAAAACTTATGAGGTTAGATTTACAACTTTATCTTCCTAAGTAATTGTGCTAGTGTATGTTGATTGTTGCTTTTGTTAAAATCTAAAGAAAACGAAAAAAATTTCATCAAATTCTTTTATAACTTTCTCTATGGTTCCATTTTGGATTTTAATGGATTTGGTCCTTATTTGCGTGTGATTCCCCATTTGTGGTGCACACATATAATGTATATATGTGTGGGTCCTCAAGGGGCAAAAGCAAAATTGCACTTATTTTAAGGTTATTTTACTTATTTTGTGAAAATAACTTTTAAAGTGTTGGGATGATTAACTTCAAACGATAACTTTGAGACGGGGACTCCTTCGGTGCAGCCTCTCTATCCCACTTGGGATAGGGGTAAGGTTTGTCTTCATCCTTCCCCCCAGACCCTACTGAATAATGGGAATATAATGGGTGAGTTTGTTTGCTTGTGAAATACCCCCTTTAATTTTTAGTTTCTAAGTTATTTCTATTTGATCTTATGAAAAATTGTCCATTATGACCTGAGCCCATTTGACCCATACCCAACCGTTTTTCCATCTATAATATGCAGGCTTATAATATATATTAGGTAGTGTTTGGTATAAAGGAATTGAAGGAGGATTGGAAGGACCGTTTTGAGGAATGAAAAAAATCACGCGTTTATAACCGAATTGAATCGACTATTCCATTTAGAATGTGTTCGTGTGTCTATTCAATTAAAGTTCTTTATACTTCAGGGAAAGCTTGCCTTTTCCCATTTCTTCATGGAATGGAATGTAATTGAAATTTACATTTTAATTTAGCCTTTTCTATTCAAAAAGTTATATGACATTATATCCTAAAAACCTAAATTTCATTTACATATTTCTGCAGAAGTTACTAAAGTTCTGTTATTTACTGAATTTTTCCTTATCTTTGTATTTAATTTGTTTGGTATTTTTTTTTAATATTTTCTACTCATTAATGTGAAAATTATGTTTTTGTATATGGGAGGGCAGACCTTGAAGCAACTAGTAAGGTTGTTGCTTTGTGGCCTAGAGGTCATGGTTCAAGCCGAGCCTCTTCCACAAATGTGCAAGGTAAGGCTACGCACATCAAATCGCGAAGTGATCTGGCCCTGTGCAAAACGAGAGCTAAGATAAGCACAAGATACACCCTTTTTTATATGGATTAAACATTGAAAATTGATATACAAGGTAATATATGTTTATGGAAATACGAAAGCAACAAATATAAAATTATTTTTAAACATGTCATGTTGAATGATAGTATGAGTAACAAAATTGCAAAAAACTGCATTTTAAACAACATATTTGAATGACTTTTTTCATTCTCCCTTGCTAACCAAAGCTGACAGTAGAATGCAATGGTTCATTTCATCCTGAAGCCCATTTACCTTGTGTTTTCCATTCCTTTGTCATTAATTTCTGTTTAACCAAAGAGACACAGTTTCTTCTACCGATTCTTAATTATGATGAAAATTTCAGGGAAAGCATGCCATGTGCACAGAATATAGGCAATTACAGCTGCACTATGGAGGCAGGATACAGTCAACATGTAAATACAATCAGGAATTTGAGTTTAGGAGGCAGGTTAGGTGTAGCCTTGTGGCTGCATAACAAAATGATATATAGCAGTGGTGTCATTCCAGATGTAGTTACACATAATCACCTTATTAATGGATTTTGTAAAGTTGGTGCAATCGAGAAAGCTGAGTGGCTTATAGGACAAATGTCTTACTGGGGCCCATCTCCAAATTGTGCTACCTACAACACTTTAATGAAGGGCTATTGTGCCTTCAATGATATTGAGAAAGCTTTGGATCTTTTATCAACCATGAGTAATGATGGTGGTGGTAATAAGGTAAAACCAAATATTGTCACTTTTAACATCCTGGTACATGCGCTATGTAAAAAAGGCCTGTCAGATGAAGCTAGGGTACTTCTTTCAAAACTAACAGATGAAAATCGTGAAAAGAATCTTATAGCATCAACGATATTAATGGACAATTATTTCAAGAACGGGAATACATCTCTTGCTCTCACACTTTGGGAAGAGATTTACAAAAAGGGTAAAGAATTGGATGTTGTTGCCTATAATGTTCTTGTCCATGGATATTGTTTGAACTTGGATTTGATTGTAGTTTACAAATATGTTAATGAAATGTTAAAAATTGGTTTGGGTCCTGATAAATTCACATACAACACTTTGATTAGTGGACTTTGTAAGGTGAAGAGGATAGATGATGCTCGTTATCTGTTCTACAATGTTATGTCAAGAATGGGTGTTTCCCCTGATATGGTTTCACACAACATACTTATTCAAGGATTATGTAATGTTGGTAATGTGGTTGAAGCTCACGAGTTACTAAACGGTATGCTAGATAAGTCGATGGTTCCTAAACAACGTATCTGGAACATTATTATTCATTGGTATGGTAAAAATGGAGACAAACAAAACGCGCTTTATGTCAGAGATCAGATGATAGCACATGGTGTTTCACCAAATATGTTTACTTATAATGCTTTGATTCATATGTTTACAAGAACTGGAGAAATATTTGAGGCTCATTTATTGATGAAAGAGATGCTAACGGTTGGTCCTTTGCCTGATACAGTCACTTATAATCTACTGGTAGGTGCAGAATCTGAATATGGACACCTTTTTTCTGCACACCAAGTTTATGATGAGATGTTACAAAGAGGGTATCATCCAGATGTCGTGACCTACTCAGAACTGATAAAAGGTTATTGCATGAGAGGTAAAGTAAACGAGGCAGAGAGATTATTTTACACTTTATATGATTCCAATTTAGTAATTGATCATGTACCATTTCAAATACTTATCAAAACATACTTTAAGTTGAGAGATTTTGATGGTGCATATGGTGTTTATCAAAAGTGGGTAAGAATGGATCAAAGGGATTAAGATGCATTGTTACCAAGAGTATCAAAAGGGGCTTCAGCAATGCTATTCATGCACCACTGATGGTATTAATACATGTAACTGCTGTGATTTATTCTTCAGGCTCAAATATCTGTTCTTTTTAGCAAGGATTCTAATGATTTTTTCTTTATGTTGGTGTCATGTCACCTATGTTATCAAAAGTGCACGAGGCGTGTTCCTAGGTGCTCAGGCAAGGAGAGGAGAGGCACTATAAAACCGCCTTGTGGCAGTCGATGCGCAATTCCGGCTAGAGTCTTAAGATTCCGGTGAGTTTTCGGGATCGTGCTGAGATTCCGGAGAGTGCTGGTGCCCTCTAGCTCGTTTGTTCTGATTTTACGGTGAAATCGACCCTAAAGCGGCTACCAAGATCACAAACTCACATTGAATGTACAACAAAAGGGGAAGAAGAGAGGGCCTTGAATAAGTTTTTTTTAGCAGACCAGAATTTTAAGCTTCATCACGATTGATATGCATACTAAAACTCAAAGTTGATCTGTTGGAAAGTGCATCTGTGTCTAGGCCTGTGTGTAGGTCTACTGCTTGTAAGAGTTAGAGACAACAATTGATTTAAATTTTTTAATTTTATTTTATATTGTAGTTTCTTTTTAATTAGTTTAAGAAGGAACCTATGTCAAGCCGACTACAAAACGAATGCAGAAAACAAGAGAAAAAAAAATGGCATTAGGAACAACACTACCAGTTTTCATTTAGTATAGTAGGGGTTTGAAATATTGTTTAAAACCGTCTAAACTAGCCTTAAACGTGTCTAAAATAGCTAAGAATGGTAACAAAATCATGTGGTTTGTTAAAAAAAAAGCCTTTGCTTTAAGTCTCACCCTTCGTGGTTTGAGGGCATCTTGTGAAAAATAGCATGTTACAAGTAAATGGTTATCTAGAATCTAGCTTATGTTAGTTTTTTTCTTTCAAAACCCTTGAACGTCACTTGCAGGTGCAATTTGTGCTTTTTATAGGTCTCCTATGTTAGGAGGGTATTGATGGATGTGTTTAAGTCTTACACGCTCCATCAAGACATCAAAATACTCGCATTTTTACAATGAGGCAGGCAATCTCAACATGTGTCCTTAACACGAGTCCCTCCTTTGCTTTAACTTCAAAGGATATATTAGAAGGGTTCTAGTATTTGTACATCAATCTCTATCATCTATACACCATACATCTTATCAAATCAATCATATCATACATATATTACTTTTACTTGTACATTTTTATAAAACATTTTTTAATTTAAAAAAGTACAAAAAGATCTTGTTGTTTGGTATATTGGTGTACCAATAACATAACTCTATTATTAAAATATGTTTATATTAATTTAAAGATAACTCGTTAAGGGGTTGGTCCACAATAATTGGTAAAATCATCCAAAAACAGAATGTATGTCCTGTTAAACTAAGGATCGACGAGGTATATGAGTCACTATATAAGATATCAAAAAGTAAATAAAAAACAAGTAGAATAAAAGAAAGGTAACTTAGGTGGTGTTTGTTTTTCTTAAAAAGGTCTTTCTGACCTCTTCTGTCTGCGCCACGCAGATCACGGCTGCAGTCTATTTGTTTTTTGGAAGACATTTTATTAAAAAAGGTCTTCCTGGCCTTTTCTTGAAGCAAACGTAAACCAAAGTCTTCCCACCTCTTCTAGGTTAAAAATTCGAACTCCACATCAACCGGCCACTCCACCACCGCTGATCCTCAACCACGTTACTCTACCGTTTCTTGAAACAAACCATTTTCTTGCAGGGGTTTGGTCCATCTCTTCTGCAAAAGAGGTATGCAGACATGGTCTGCTGATGTTTTGCCTCTGAAAAAACACACACCTTAATTTGTTTTGCCAAAGCCAAAGCTCTTGATTGACAAAATAACATTTAATTATTCTTCCCACAAACAATATGATTATTATTCTTAATATGACGTAAAATAGAAGAGTCGAGAAGACCTAAAATTCACAAGTCTCGTGATAAAGTTAGTGCTGTAAACGTGATTTTATCTGAGAGTGATATAAGTTACGACTAATATATGCCAGCCGCATATTCTGAACGGGATATCGGATGCCCTATTTGATGTGAACCAAAATGCGGAATCAGCAAGAGAACTATGGGACACATTGGAGATAAAATACAAGGCAAAAAACTCGTCCGGTAAGAAATTTCTTGTATTAGTTTCAGTGTATATAAGATGATATACAATCGATCAGTTATGGAGCAATTTAATTAATTGCTTCACATTCTCGGTCAATTTACGCAACACAATATGCACATGGATGAATTAACTTTGGCGTCTTGTATCATTGATAAACTTTCACCCATGTGAAAAGATTTTAAACACACCCTAAAACATAAAAAGAATGAATTGAGTCTTGCTCAATTAGACAATTAGGTAGGATGATTATAATATAACCATAACCAACAAATAACCAGTAACTGCCCGAACCATAACCGATTTTAACCAAAACCAACGTTAACCAACGGTTATGGTTAAGCTAAATCATTAAACGACCATTTAGTTATGGTTATGGTTAAGCTAAGTCACTAATTGACTTTAACCGAACCGAACCGATTATTGTATACTTGTTTTTTTTGTATATTTCTATGTGTGTATGTTTTTAAAAAGTTATGGTGCAAGTCAAGTATAGAAGGTGAGTCATAACTTTTTGTTGTGAAAATATTATTAATCACATGTGGAACTATATATATATATTAGAAGATGAGTTAGAGTTCACATGTTTTTTACTTTTTGTTCATTCATTCTCAGTCACTCTACAGTCTTACGAGCTTCACTTAGATTTTCATTATCAATATATTTCTAATCCACAAGTTTATTTACAAGTTTTTCTTAGTTTTTCAACAATTTCATTATTAACTTAATATAACCGAAACCAAACCATAACTGGTGGTTAACCGATCAATTGGTTATGGTTATGAGTATTGATTTAGAATTAGCCAAAGTAGTGGTTTTGGTTATGGAAATGACGATAACCGCACCAAACCGAATCATGCTCACTCTACAATTAGGTAGTCATTTGAGAATTGAGGAATCTTTACGGTTACAAGAAAATGACAAAAGAAAGGAGAACATTGAAGAAAACAAATCTACTGTTAACATGGTTGAAACTAAGAATAAGCCAGCGAAATTCAATAAAATTCAAAAGGGTAAACATCTGGGCCGTCTCTGAGAAATTAGGTGCCCTGTGCGAATGTTAAAAATGGGCACTATATGCGCGCGCACAAATTGACGATAGTTAAAACAACAGTAAAAACAATATAAACAATATTGTTTTAGCAAAATGATGCATTTCAATGTTTCAAATAACTAAATAAAACATGACGTTATTCTAGCATTTTTTGATGCAAACTTGTTGATTAAATCTCCATAATCCACATTGTCTAGTATCTCATCTTCAATAGTATAATTGTCAATTCATTAAGTATTTCTTAAGATATTATCGACTGTAAGTATGACTTCAACAACTTCAATTGTGAAAAATTTCTTTCTGCATATGCTACGGTTACCGGAATAGTTAACAGAATTCTATATGCAATTGATGCATTTGAAAAACAATCGACTTGCTTCAAATATTTTAAATATATATAATTAAAAGTTGAATTGTTATATTTGTTTGTTGTAAAATAAATTAAAATATATATAATATATACAATTTTTTTAAAAATTTAGGGCCCCCTAAAAAGTTGGGCCCTGTGCGGTCGCACCTCCCGCACATGCTTTAAGACCCCCTTGGTAAACATACGTTTAAAGAAAATAGTCATCATTCGAATAAGGAAAATAGTTTGATGGAATTGTGAAAAACCCACGCATATCAAACGTGATTGCTGATCGAATTAGTGAATTATGGAACAAAGATTGTGGATAGTTCGAGACCAAGTGGGTCGAAAGACTTACCGAGTCAAACGGGTACGATTTTTAGTTTTGGTTTGCATCATAATATTGTCTTGAATACTGATTTTGTTGATGAATTGTTGTTTAAATAATAATCCATGTCCAGACAATTCAACAAAAGTTGACAATTATGGTTTATTAAAGGGCAACTTTATGAATAATTCTTTTGTGAATTATGTCTCTTTTATAGCTAAATCACTTATACATAGGATGATTTGATGGTTTGGTGGGTGGATTCAGAGGCTACATGTTATTTTTGTAAAGATCCAATATGGTTTACAAGACTAAATAACATTAAAAATGGTTCCGTATTACGAATGAGGAATATAGCTATCGAACCGATCAAAGGAGTATAAACCATTTACCTATATATTAAAAATAGGGCTGTTTTATTTAAACACCCCACTTTTATATTTTAACACCCCTGCGGGCCAAGACGGGCCGTACTGGCCAGTACGGCCCGTATTGAGTACATACAAACATTCCGGGGAATTTTTGGAATCAGTGAAACATTCTGTGGGCCAGTACGGCCCGTCTTGGCCCAAGCTTATTTTTCCAAGCCATTTTGGGTGTCAACCAGTTTTGCTTAACTCAAGACGGGCCGTACTGACCAGTACGGGCCGTCTTGAATTAATTAATTTTCCCTTTATTTAAGCTTAATTTTCGTTTTTAAATAATTTTTAACGATAAATACGTGAATTATTTGAACGATATGTGTTATTTATTTTATTTAAACTTAATTTACGTATTTAAATTTAATTTTTAACGATATACGTTTATTGTAAGTTATTTGAACGATATACGGCTCTTATGTTAATTAAACGTGTTTATTACATTTTAACTAAATATTTCATTTTACAATTAGTTTGTTTACATTAATTTAAATAATTTAAACGATATAAAGTTTGCCGCGCAAATGTTAAACAACACAAACAGAAACAATACAAATGCTGAAAGAAACATACGTATATACATTGTACGGTTTTATATACAAGGAAACAAAATACAAAATGAACTACGATCCGGATGGTCCAGCGTCCGATCCGTCGTTTGCGTAGACGCGTGGCTCCGGGAACGGTGGAAGCTGTGTCCCGTCCCGTCGCGCATGCTCTGACGCGACTGTCCACTGGACCAAATCCTCGTAACGATCGAGCCGTCGCTCGATGCGTGCCATCCGCTGAGCCGTCTCGTCGCACCGGGCGGCAATCTGGTGCAACAACGCCTCGAGTGGCTCGGTCAGGCGCACCGCACGGTAAACGTGCGGTGGATGCTGCGGAGGCTCCTTCTCGTGCGGCGGTGACTGAACCGGCTCCTCCCGAATCGGCTCGGGCTCCGGCATCGGGCCACCGTCCTGCTGCTGCTGATCCTGCTGCTGGTCCGGCAATACAATGACCTGGGCCGGCTGAAAGGGGCGGCCGTCCTGCCCAATAAACCGCAATCCCAGACCCGGGATGTCGGCGGCAAGTTTCATGTTGATGACCGTCCGGCAATCGAGCTTACGAGGCTCGATCGCCGGCAGATCCTCAAGCATGTCAACCATGCCTCTGCTGCGGTCGATGTAGGTGACAAAGGCGCCACCCCACAATGTACCGCGCTCCTGGCGGTGGTAGAAGGAGGCATAGTACAACACAAAACACCGTGCCAGGTTGCACGGCTTGCCAGCAATGAGTGAGTGCAGATAAAACAGATCTGTAGTCGTCACCCACTCCTGACTCTGACCGCGACCTGAGATGGTCGTCACGATGCAGCGGTGGATGTAACGGATCAGAGGATCTCTGATCATCGTGGCCCGTACCCGGTGGCCGGTGAAAAGCGTATCTGATATCTGGGACCACCAGGCCCTCATAACCCCCTCCTCCCCCTACGTCAACCCCTACGCGAAGTCGTCACTAACGGTCTCCGGCTCGTAATAGATGCCTAAGTACACGGCGAACCGCTCGATCGACATCTCGAAGTGCTGGCCGCATAAGGAAAACTCGATATTTGGGGGACACTCCTCGTCATCCTCCTCCCGAACTGCTGCCTGGTGAGCTCGGTATCTAAATGTGGTCGACTAACTTATTTTCATCTATGAATTTTTGGTATTCTTGCAGCCTGTCATGATATACGGACTCCTAGTCGGATGCGGCATAATTTCGGTAACGTTTCCAGATAGGATTTACCGTTGTCATTGGATAACATCCTTGTAAAGTAACATTAATGAAATGGACGCCAAGATGAACTACGGATACGACGTTATGTCGCGGCAAACTATTAGCAGATGTCCACAAAGGAAAAATGGTTTGAGGACCTCCTCTGCTGAAAAGGTGAACGATGATGCCAAATCTTTGAGCAATCACTAAACATGTGTGAGGCATAAACATCCAATGTTCGGCAGGAGCAGGCGCAATCTGTTGCCAGTTTATTGTGTTGCGTAGTACATCATAAGATCCTGGGTCGTAGGAGTTAAACACATATCTGTACAGATCTGCGTTGAAATCCAATTCGTGCAAGAGTTGTTGTCGAATAAATGCCCAGTGACTTTCATCGAATCCTAAACCCACGACTAAAGAACGAAAACAACAGTTACCATCTGGCTCGACATCTTGTATGTTTATCACGTAAGGTTGAAGCAGAGGAAGGATGTGATGACCGAAGCGATAAACATTGTTTAATCCTTCTGGCTTCATGTTACGTGGAAAACGGAATTCGTTTTGACTTAGCGAGTCCGATGGCGGCATTGCTTTTGATATCGATGTGGAACGACTGCGCCGAAATACGGGTTTCTGACTTTTCTCGGTCACAGATGTAAACGAACTATGCCTCGAAGGTTCAAATGTACTTTCTTGGGATGCTAAATTATCTTTAAAGTCTTGCTCTTTTTGTTTATGTGCCTTTAAAGTTGGACGACCACGTGTATCTTTTTGAACTGAAGGCGTCTTTTTGTCACTTTTATTTGGAAATACCTGCGGCAAGACCTTCTTTATTAGACTCCTTTTTATTTCAGGAGGTTTGGAATTTATTTCTTCTGTAACCAAACCCATTTGTCCTATAACATCTATTTCTTCTTCTTCTAACAGTGTTGGGTTAGCTGCGTTAAGTTTTGTCCAAAAAATATCTATATCTGAGAGTGGTATCTTTTTATCTGCATAATTTATAATTAGAATTAATATAAAAGTAACTACGTGTGAAACATCTAAGATTTACATTTAATATTACGAACCTGTGTTGTAATATTTTGATATATTACAAGCGCACGGCAACCCACAACTCGTCCAAAGCTGGTGGCCACACGTCATATTTTTGTCACGCATGACTCTTATTTTGTCTTTTTCCTCGACCAACAAATCAAGAGCTTTATGGGACACCTTTCCTCGAAGGTTATCAAATATTGGTAGTTTATGATGACCCATAGTTTTAATCAAGCTCGTTTCAAAATCGTGTTTCATTTTTACCTCCTGTGCTTGCACGATTTCATTTACGAAACCTACAAGCGAGGCAAGCGTGCTGTTTGGTGATCTGAGGAATCGTTTTAGGTTCGAGTGCTGACTTTCCACCCGGTTTGTTGTTCGTTGACCAAAGTTGCGCGTTCTATTGGTCCATGCTGTTACAAACATATCTCAGTAACCGTTTAACTAGGTGTGCGTCAGATACTCCAGAACCCCTGAAATGAAACAAAAAACCAATGATGATATGATGATAATAATGATGGTATATGATGCTTACTTTTTTTGTCGTCTTTGATAAGTCTTTCGTACAGACGGTTGTAGTTGTAGTCGTATAACTCTGTTGTCGGAGAATTACACAAATTCGCCCATCGACCTTTGAATTTCTTCCAGTCTGCGTCCGAAAAGCTTGCCTTGCAGTGTTTGGCAATATTTTCGTCTATGTGCCATCTGCAGAGATATTTTGCAGCTTCTGGAAACACTTTACGGCACGCATTCATAACGGCAAGGTCTCAATCTGTTATGATCACACGTGGCTCCATACATTTATTCAACATACTCTTAGCCATTTCCAAGACCCACACGTAGTTCTCCTCACGCTCTTTGCTTACGAACGCGTGAGCAATACTAAACGTCTGGTGTGTGGAAGTCACGCCAACAATTTGAATAAATGGAAGTCTGTACTGGTTCGTTTTGTACGTCACGTCCATCATCAGTGTAACACCCCGACCGACGGCGGAATCATCGGGATGCCACGAGGGATGTGTAGATTGTTCACAAGCTCATGGGCATCTAAATCATGTCATCATATATCATTTAATCAACCACAATAATTACACAAAAATCATGTTCAACAGCTGGTTTCTTGGTATCCTCTTGTTCCTCTCGATCACGCGGTCGTGTAGGCTCCGAGATCTCGCAAATCCGTCGAGTAACGAACGCGGTAGGCTAGAGAGAAGATGGAGAATGTGTGTGTGTGTTTTCTAGAGAGAGAAAGGGAGTTGTGAAAATGAAGACAAATGGTGGAGTCTTCCACCATTTAAATCAATCTCGTTTCCTCTCGTCTGGTCTCGTCTTTATCGCGATAATAAAAATATAGTTCGGTTTTGCTCGTTAAACGTATTTAAACATAAATTGTTTAAATAATATGATTTTATTGATTTACTTGATTTATTTATACAATTCTTGTCTAGTAGAGTGATCTAGTTAATACGCGAGATGTAATAATATATTTAATGATTAAATTATTTTAAATAAATTAATTTTCTTTAATTAAATATGTTTTAAATAAATTACATCATAATTCGCTTTCGTTACAATATTTTTAAATAATTATTTGATAAATTAAATCATTTCGATTTAATTTAGGTTGTGATTCCTAATAAATATTTTTAGTTTTAATTTATTAAATTAATATCGTTCGATATTATTTAATTTATCTCGTCGAAACGCGTTACTCGCGTACGTATTCGTAAAGATCGTCACCTTTCCGAATACAACGTTCATATCGTATTTCGATTCGATTGACGATTTATGGAATATTGTTTCAGAATATTATTCTTAATAATTATATTCGTGTGAATCGTCACTCACGCGAATACATTATTAAGTTAATATTTCTGAATCAACATTCGCGTCTAAATAATGATCGTAACCTCACTTCGCGTAATTAATTTCCGTTATTTATTAACTTCAATATTATCATTCCCAAACCAAAAACCCACTAAACCCTAGTCACTGACACATCCATGATAGACCGAAATATGCATATATATAGGGCATATGTAAGGGTCAGTCGCAACTGCCCTAGCCACCGTCCCACCGCTATTTCGATAAACCATGACCATGGGTCCTTAACTACGTTTAGTAACCAGACTCAACCAACTCCTCATTCCATCTCAATCCATTCTCAGTCCAATAATCCCTCATTATCAGTGATAAGTAACCGCGATAAACACTGCGGGTCTGTTTAGTCGAATTACAACTAAACTTTCCGTGGTTTACGCGTACAATAAATTATAATCATGTATACCAGTAACAGTGATAATATCAGTAATATCAATCAATAATTTCATAATCATTCGAAATAAATAAATCTCCAGTCGTAACAGTACAATCGTACGGATGTACGGACGTACGGACAACTGAAAGTACTGTGATGTTACAGTCTCCCCTAGTTAAAGGAATTTCGTCCCGAAATTCAACTTGGAGTGACCGTAGTAAATAATTGTGGGTACTTAAGCTTCATCTGATCTTCCCGCTCCCATGTGAATTCTGGACCCCGCTTCGATTCCCAACGTACTTTGACAATTGGAATTCTACTGCGTTTGAGCTGTTTAACCTCACGATCCATTATCTCCACTGGTTTTTCAACGAAGTGCATGGTATCATCGATACGAATGTCATCGAGTGGTACCTGAAGATCTTGATCAGCTAAGCACTTTCTTAGATTGGACACGTGGAACGTCGGGTGCACATTACTAAGTTCAGGAGGAAGTTCTAATTTGTAAGCAACCTTCCCGATCCGTTCAAGGATCTTAAAAGGGCCAACGTATCGTGGAGCAAGCTTCCCCTTCTTCCCAAATCGAACAACGCCTTTCCAAGGCGACACTTTAAGCAATACCATATCTCCCACTTCAAACTCCAAAGGTTTTCTTCTTTTATCCGCGTAGCTCTTCTGTCGACTGCGAGCGGCTAACAGATTGTCACGGATCTGGCGGATCTTGTCAGTCGTTTCCTGAATAATCTCAGGACCAGTAATCTGTGCATCGCCGACCTCGGTCCAACAAATAGGTGACCGACATTTCCTGCCATAAAGAGCTTCGAACGGCGCCATACCAATGCTCGCGTGATAACTGTTGTTATACGAGAACTCAACCAATGGTAGATGGCTATCCCAATTGCCACCAAAATCGATGACACAAGCTCTTAACATATCTTCCAATGTTTGAATCGTTCGCTCCGTTTGACCATCCGTTTGAGGATGATAAGCAGTGCTAAGATCCAGTCTTGTTCCAAAAGCTTCATGAAGTGATTCCCAAAATCGTGCCGTGAAACGAGCATCACGGTCCGATATTATGCTTAAGGGAATGCCATGTCGGCTAATGATCTCATCAATGTAGATACGAGCTAACTTCCGCACAGTGTAAGTTTCGCGTATCGGTAAGAAATGAGCCGACTTGGTCAATCTGTCAACAATCACCCAGATACTATCCTTACCGTTTGCGGTTCGTGGGAGTTTAGTAATGAAATCCATGGAGATATTCTCCCACTTCCACATCGGTATTTCTGGTTGTAATAACAATCCTGAAGGTCGCTGATGTTCTGCCTTGACTTTAGCACAGTTAAGGCACTTAGACACATATTCAGCAATATCCTTCTTCATTCCAGGCCACCAGTACAAGCCCCTAAGGTCTTGATACATCTTGTCAGAACCTGGATGGATCGAGTAACGAGACTTATGAGCTTCATTCATAATAATCATCCTGAGATCACCTCGGTTCGGTATCCACAACCGATTCAAGTAATACATCAAACCATCATCCTTAGTTTCCAATAAAATTTCAGCCCCGCAGGACATCTCATTTTTCAAGTCATCTTGAGCTAATGAGTGTTGTTGGGCCGTGAGAACATCATTTCGGAGATTATTGTGCACTCGGACACTATGGATTTGAACTTGACTCTTGCGACTAAGCGCGTCTGCTACTACATTCGCCTTACCAGGATGGTAGCGAATTTCACAGTCATAATCATTCAACAGTTCAGCCCATCTCCGTTGTCTCATGTTGAGCTCTTTCTGATTCAAAATGTGTTGCAAACTTTTGTGATCAGTAAAGACTACACACTTCGTGCCATAAAGATAATGTCTCCATATCTTCAAAGCAAACACGACTGCACCAAGTTCCAAGTCGTGCGTAGTGTAGTTCTTCTCATGAATCTTCAATTGTCTTGATGCATAAGCCACAACCTTTCCCCGTTGCATGAGAACACAACCGAGACCTAAGTTGGATGCATCACAATAGACTACAAAATCATCATTTCCATTAGGCAGTGTCAAGACAGGAGCATCACAAAGTTTCTGCTTCAGAGTCTGAAATGCCTCTTCTTGCTTTGGTCCCCACTCGTATGGCCTATTTTTCTGAGTCAAAGCAGTGAGAGGGACAGCAATTCTGGAGAAGTTCGATATGAACCGCCGATAGTAACCGGCAAGTCCAAGGAACGATCGAATCTCCGTCGGTGTCTTCGGTGTACTCCAATTCTTCACAGCATCAATCTTTGCAGGATCCACGTGTACACCATTTGCATTGACTATGTGTCCCAAGAATTGAACTTCCTTAAGCCAGAATTCACATTTAGAGAATTTGGCATACAGTCGTTCTTCTCTTAGGATCTCCAGAACCAACTTAAGGTGTTTCTCGTGTTCTTCCTTAGTCTTTGAGTAAATTAGAATGTCATCAATGAATACAATCACAAATTTATCCAAGTATGGCCTGCAAACCCGGTTCATGAGGTCCATGAAAACCGCAGGTGCGTTGGTAAGGCCGAAGGGCATTACCAGAAATTCATAGTGGCCATATCTTGTTCTGAAAGCAGTCTTGGGAATATCATCATCATGTACGCGAAGCTGATGATACCCAGACCTAAGATCGATCTTTGAAAACCATGCCGAGCCCTGAAGCTGATCGAAAAGGTCATCGATACGCGGCAGTGGATATCGATTCTTAATGGTGAGTTTGTTCAATTCACGGTAATCGATGCACATTCGGAATGACCCGTCCTTTTTCTTGACAAACAAGACCGGTGCACCCCATGGTGAATGGCTCGGACGAATGAATCCTTTATCGGTAAGTTCTTGCAACTGGCTCGCCAACTCTTGCAACTCCGAAGGCGCAAGTCTGTAGGGAGCTTTGGCTACTGGGTTCGCACCAGGTACTAAGTCAATCCGGAACTCAACTTGGCGTTCTGGTGGAAGACCCGGCAAATCATCTGGAAATACTTCTGGAAAATCTCGTATCACCGGAACATCTTCAATTCTATTCTCTTTCTCTTTCTTCTCCACAATGTGTGCTAAGAAGGCTATACATTTCTTTCTAAGGTACTTGTGTGCTTTAGTGCAAGACATCAGCTTAAGACCTTTACTAGCAGTTTCTCCAAATATTCTCAAAGTCTCACCCGAAGGTAAAGGAATACGAATATATTTCTCATGACAAACAATCTCCGCTCTGTGGGTGGCTAACCAGTCCATGCCTATGATAACATCAAAGCTACCAAGATGCATAGGTATAAGATCAATTGGGAAAACGTGATCATTTAAGTTCACCGTACATCCAACTATAATAGTGTCAATATCAATAGTGTTCCCGTCAGCCACTTCCACGTTAAACGGTTTATCTAAGTATGTACGTGTTCTACCAAGCAAGCATTCAAAATCATATGAAACAAAACTCCTATCGGCACCAGAATCAAACAAGACAGATGCATAAGAGTTGTTGATCAGAAATGTACCGTTGACCACGTCCTGATTGGCTTGAGCAGCTGGAGCATTCAGTTGGAAAGCCCGGCCTCTTGCCACCCTCTGATTGTTCCCGATCAACTTTGGGCATTGATTCCTGAAATGACCCACCTCACCACACTCATAACAGGCTCTTGCCTGCGCCTGAGGTACCTGGCGAACGGGTACAGCTGGAATAGGTTGTGCAGGAGGAGCTGGCAATGCAAGCGGTGCATGCTGCATCCTTTGTGCTTGCAGTGCACTCCGACAAACATTAGCAAAGTGACCAAACTTGCCGCAGTTGTTGCAGACGCGACATGGCAAATTTGGTGCATGATGATAACGGCAGGTGTTACACTGAGGAGTGTTCCCAGTGAAATTCCTAGCAGTTGAATTGTTTGATGATTGCTGCGCAGACTTAGCAGCAGGAGCAGTGACCATGAAGTTTCTGGTCTTTCTCTTCTTGTTGCTGCTTTTGGATGAACTAGCAGCTTCAGACTTGACTTCAGCTTTGACTTCCTTTGCAGTAGTCTTGGTGTCAGTCTTCTTGTAACCTTTCCTAGTAAGTGTTCCATTCCTCACATGATTGTCAGTAAGAGTTGCAGATAATCGGATCGCAGCCTCAAGTGTTTTGGGATTGCTCCCGTAGACTGTATCCTGAATCTGCACCGGCAGCCCGCCGATATACTTCTCAATCGCCCTCTCCAAGGGTGTCACCATATGAGGCACTAGCAGACTATACTCATGGAATTGAGTATTGTAGATGACGTTCTCGCCACTATCTTGTTTGAGTTCCCAGAACTCAGTCTCCAGTTTCCTCATCTCGCTTCTAGGACAGAATTCAGTGGTCATCAGATTCTTGACCTCTGTCCATGTCAGTGCTAAGGCAGCATCCACTCCCCTAGTTCGCTTTTCCCCGTTCCACCAAGTCAGTGCTCTCTTTTGGAAAACACTGGTGGCATAGCGAACTTTCAGATTTTCAGGGCATTCGCTGTTGATGAAGGTGTTCTCCATACTCTCGAACCACTGCAGCAGACCAGTGGCTGATTCAGCACCCGTAAATTTCAGGGGATTGCAGGAATTGAAGTGTTTGAATGTGCAAGTTGTCTGGTTTGCACCACCTCGATTCTGATTAATGTTCTGGTTAGCCTGAGTCAGTTGGCTCACCAATCCAGAAATAAGTGTAGCTAACTCTTGTATGCCGGAGTTGGCATTACTGTTGTTAGCTTCCCCATTGTTCGAGTCATCTTCGTTGTGACGGCGAGGTGGCATGTTTCTGAAGGAAATAGAAACATGTTACTACCGTTTACAACGTAAGTCATACAAACAATGGTCAATTGAGTTTATTTTAAACAGTTAGGATTACATATAGGAACTATATTTATTTCCTATCTGTTATTTAAACTCATAATGTCTATAAATTTGCCTATTATCATTCTAAGTGTCCTAGTTGGTCATAACTAGTGTTAGCTAACTATTTCCTAGATCCTATACGTTCTTCACTCTATACTAACACTGACAACCTCCCAATGCAATGCAACAAGCTTATATATAGGGCATATGCAGAGGTAGATCGCAATCTCCCCTACACCGTCCCACCACCGTTCCATTGCACCACGATTATGCCCTTGCTAGTGTGTAGAGTGTGTCATGTACTTCACCACAAATCTCACTTCACACACCTTATCCTTAGTAGGATAATTTTGAGTGAAGTGATCTCTAGTTCCCTTGGACAATTAGGTTTACCTAATGTCTAAGTTCACCTGACATGTAGGCTTGCCTATTTCTAAGTTCACCTAATGTCTAAGTTCACCTGACATTAAGTTTCCCCCAATTGTCTAAGTTCACTAAAATCCATATCAATTCCAATGTCAATAATCATCATTAAGGGTTCATATCATCACGAAGTGCTCTTATTGTCACTAAGCGTTCATATCCTCCCTATAGTTTATTCTCATCAAGTGTCCATACCATCACTAAGTGTTAGTATCATCACTATGCGTTTATATTATCATCAAGTGTCTATACCATCACCCAAGTCCATATCACATCACTAATCGCTCATTATCGTTCATTAATCCTATGCACCCTACGTGTCCAATCCGTATGTTTTTATAAGGGAATTTATAAGTGTTTATCAAGTGTGATCATCCAAAGTGTCAATCCAAACCAACCTTAACCAACAGACCATCAACATCCATCTCACAATAATTCCTAGTAATATCCTAAGTTCCTGACACTGACAGACTCCCAATATGCTACAAATGGTATATGTATAGGGCATATGTAGGGGTCAGTCGCAACTGCCCCAGCCACCGTCCCACCACCTTTGTAGTATACCACGAGTGTGTCCTTGTCTGGAGTTTATAGATCAAACAGATAATTTTCTAAAACAGATAATTCCTAAGCAATCAGTTTCCTAAGCAAATAATTTCCCAAACGGGTAGTTCCCACATTCTTCAATACTGACATCCACCTAATGTACCGTAAATGGTATATATATAGGGCATATGTAAGGGTCAGTCGCAACTGCCCTAGCCAACGTCCCACCACCTTTACGATACACCACGTGTATGTCCTTATCGAATCATTAGGGCACAAGTAGAACAAGAAATTTATAATCAGCATATTTATATCAAATGTATAACAGGGTTTCAATTAACATGTAATAAACACATAAGCATGAAATCCTGAATATACTAACTAGTGTATGAATTTAATTCATACTAGGGTATCCTATGGTTATAGACTAGGTCAACCATTTCTAGTAACCTAATTCCCTATAACCCAGGCTCTGATACCAATCTGTAACACCCCGACCGACGGCGGAATCATCGGGATGCCACGAGGGATGTGTAGATTGTTCACAAGCTCATGGGCATCTAAATCATGTCATCATATATCATTTAATCAACCACAATAATTACACAAAAATCATGTTCAACAGCTGGTTTCTTGGTATCCTCTTGTTCCTCTCGATCACGCGGTCGTGTAGGCTCCGAGATCTCGCAAATCCGTCGAGTAACGAACGCGGTAGGCTAGAGAGAAGATGGAGAATGTGTGTGTGTGTTTTCTAGAGAGAGAAAGGGAGTTGTGAAAATGAAGACAAATGGTGGAGTCTTCCACCATTTAAATCAATCTCGTTTCCTCTCGTCTGGTCTCGTCTTTATCGCGATAATAAAAATATAGTTCGGTTTTGCTCGTTAAACGTATTTAAACATAAATTGTTTAAATAATATGATTTTATTGATTTACTTGATTTATTTATACAATTCTTGTCTAGTAGAGTGATCTAGTTAATACGCGAGATGTAATAATATATTTAATGATTAAATTATTTTAAATAAATTAATTTTCTTTAATTAAATATGTTTTAAATAAATTACATCATAATTCGCTTTCGTTACAATATTTTTAAATAATTATTTGATAAATTAAATCATTTCGATTTAATTTAGGTTGTGATTCCTAATAAATATTTTTAGTTTTAATTTATTAAATTAATATCGTTCGATATTATTTAATTTATCTCGTCGAAACGCGTTACTCGCGTACGTATTCGTAAAGATCGTCACCTTTCCGAATACAACGTTCATATCGTATTTCGATTCGATTGACGATTTATGGAATATTGTTTCAGAATATTATTCTTAATAATTATATTCGTGTGAATCGTCACTCACGCGAATACATTATTAAGTTAATATTTCTGAATCAACATTCGCGTCTAAATAATGATCGTAACCTCACTTCGCGTAATTAATTTCCGTTATTTATTAACTTCAATATTATCATTCCCAAACCAAAAACCCACTAAACCCTAGTCACTGACACATCCATGATAGACCGAAATATGCATATATATAGGGCATATGTAAGGGTCAGTCGCAACTGCCCTAGCCACCGTCCCACCGCTATTTCGATAAACCATGACCATGGGTCCTTAACTACGTTTAGTAACCAGACTCAACCAACTCCTCATTCCATCTCAATCCATTCTCAGTCCAATAATCCCTCATTATCAGTGATAAGTAACCGCGATAAACACTGCGGGTCTGTTTAGTCGAATTACAACTAAACTTTCCGTGGTTTACGCGTACAATAAATTATAATCATGTATACCAGTAACAGTGATAATATCAGTAATATCAATCAATAATTTCATAATCATTCGAAATAAATAAATCTCCAGTCGTAACAGTACAATCGTACGGATGTACGGACGTACGGACAACTGAAAGTACTGTGATGTTACAATCAGTACGTGCGGAAATGCACGCCACCAGCAATACGCTTTTGGATGACAGAAGAAAATGTCTTTCACGACGTTTGTTTCAGGATCCTCCCGAGTATAATAAACGTACCGCTGACTGTGAAGCACGTTTTCCAAGACCTGCATCGGAGTATCACCGAATTTCTTCTTGTTTTTTATCTTCTGCTGTAAATTGTATACATCCCTAGGGACAGATACATTTGCAGGGTTATGTTTCTTTATGCTCGAAAGCATGTTACGAGGATCCATGTGTCGCTCGGTTAGATTCTCAACCAGATCTTCTTCCTCTTGAGTGAATCTTCTAACATATGGATGATCCTCTAGATTCTGAGCAGGTTCGTGATTGTGATTGTCGTTAATCACCTGTAATTTCCAGGATTCACGAACTTCGTTATATAACCCTATCAGTTGAAACGGACAACCGATTTTCTTGCTACCAGACCGTCTAAGGATTGCGATGCTATTGTGCTCGCCACCACGGTCACACATGAGCCAGACTTTGATTACACTGCCTGTTGTCTTTGATTTCTTCGTTTTTCTTTTAACTACAATGTAACCATTGTCTACTGCTCTATTTTTCACCCACCCTACCAGCGCTTCCTCATACATAAACTCCTGACTTATAAAAGCAATAATAAATACCTTAAATGGATAGCGATAATATACAATCATTAATATTTATGTTTCATTTAAGTTACCTCTTTGGTTTCCCAGTTAACATTTTAAGCCCCCGGCTTTTCTTCATAACCCTCCTCCGTGTTACTTTGTTTACTGTCGTCATACACGAACCCATGCGATTAGAGGTGTACAAATCGGTTTTTTTTTGGAACCGGTTCCGGTTCCAGAACCTGTTCCGGTTCCAGAACCTGTTCCGGTTCCAATCGGTTCCAGTTACAGTCAACAAAGTCAATACCCAGTTCCGGTTCCAGTTCCGGGTTTTAACCGGTTTTTGACCGGTTCCGGTTCGGGTTTTGGCCGGGTTCAGGTGGAACTAGTTCCGGTTTTCCGGTTTCGGTTCTAATTTGTCTGAAAAACCGTACCCGTTCGTACCCACCGGTTCGGGTATGACTGGTTCTGGTTCCGGTTCGGGTTGTCAATTCCGGTTCCGGGTCCGGTTTTTTTGTACACCTCTACATACGATACTTGACTGTCAAAACCGACATCAGCGTTAGGTTCAGCATTCAAATCTATCGTGCCGTATGAATACTCGACAGGAGGCTCTTCGTTCAAATCTGGCACGGAATAGTTGAAAAAACTCCCGTCCCAAAACGACATCGTTACAGATATGAATTATCTTGAAATATATTCGAATTCGAAAGTTACGCGTTCGTTTGAAACGATTCAAGCTTATATACAAATTTGAAAATGTTCAATACGGCCCGTACTGGCCTATACGGCCCGTACTAGGTCAAATCAGTGTCCTTTTGTCAGAATTGAAAAAGCAAGACGGGCCGTCTTGCTGTCAAATCATTGTACTAGGTTACAGGAAATGTCTGTACGATGAATGAGACGGGCCGTCCTGGCCAGTACGGCTCGTCTTGCTCCCAATCATTGGCACAGGTTGTCAGGAGCGAATGTTTGACCGAGGCCTGAGACGGGCCGTACTGGCCAGTACGGGCCGTCTCAGGGGTGTATTTTTAAAGAATATGGGTGTGAGAATAACAACACCCTAAAAAAAACAACTTTTATTAATGAATAGAAGTCTTTTATAGTTTCATAGTTTGGCCACCAGGTTTTAAGTTCCCTTCTTATATTTGGTTCGCAAGTGCCTTTACTCATTTCAACGGTTTACATGGATCGCCTCTAAGGTAGATGACGACGTTGGCTATGACAGACGGATGCCGACGTATACGATTTTGGATCAAGAAGACGTCGCTCGATGATCCAGCTACCTTCGACGCGTAGTTTCAAACCCTAAGGTAAATGGTTGGTATTATTTCTTGGATCAAGCCGATGTAGATGAAATCAGAGTCTCAGGTAAATGGTTGCTGCTATTACTTGAATCAAGTTAATATTCTCTCTTTTTGGAATTTATAGTTTTTGAGAAACTGTATGCTTGAACTTGCCATTTTGGGTCAATTTTCAGAGACTTTCTTGAAAATTTTCTGAAAATTCGTTAAATCGAGTGGTTGCTTTCTGAATTAGGGTTTTGTAGAATCTGATCCCTTCAAAATTGGGTTAGTGATGGTGGGTTCGGAGGCTTTAGCTTCACCCATGCAGCATGGAGTTACCAAACCCTTGCCTCTAGCTGGGCCATCTGAGGCTAATTTACTCAGAACTAAAAAGCTGAATAAGATAGGTTTTGAAAGTTGATTTGAAGAGTTGAATCACGAGTTTCATTGTTTTTGTATTCAAAGGTTTACATTTTTGCTTTGTTTTTTTGAAGTTTTTGGTAGATGCTGGATTATATGGAAGTCAAGAAGAAGCAGCACACAGGGAGAAAGTTCTTGGTCAAATTAAGCAGGTTCTTGTGTGATAAATCATTAGTTTAATGTTGCTGCAGAATCATCAAAACTATGCAATTAAATCAATTTAAGTTCAGCCTGGCAAATTAAACCCATATGATTTTTTTTTGGGTCTGAATGGGTTAATTTTTCTATATAATGGGTTATATTGGGTTAATGAAAAAAACTAAATGGGTTAGAATGGGTATATTATATAGAATAGGAAATTAAATAGCTGGTCAGGATGGGTAGATTGTAACAAGGACAGCTTCTCTTAACCCTAAAGTGAAATCATGAGACTCTCACGCAGGAAGAACTTAAGAAGTGAAGAGCATGGGTTGAATTCAGCGAGTGTATGTCTCGGTGCAGAAGGTGAAAATCAGAATCAATGTCATCTGGGTCGGGGGTAACAGGGAAGATGCTACGATTTCTTGATGGATTTCAGCGAGTGTATGTTTTGGTGCAAAGGTTCTCTTCTCCATGAAACCTATCTTCAGAGTCTTCACCACTTCAAACAGGTACAATCTATTGCTAAAAAGTTAAATCCAATCGGTGTGTGATTATGTGTTGGTACTGGAAAAAGCATTCACCGATCTGCATTACGTAACTTTTTAATTGATATGTTTTTGTAACATTCTTTCGTTGTATGTTTTTATAGGGTTCATTTGTTGTAGTTGACCCAAGATATTTCAAACAAAAAACATATGTGTGAAAGAGAAAGCAAGGTCGAAATAAAGATAGAGTGATGGAAGGCTTGGCCGTCCTTCAGCGGCTTCTTCTGACGTGATTCTGGCCACCATCAAGGTGGTGATGCTGGTATATATAATAACTTATACATATAATAATTAGTTGTATGTTAAGTAAGGTAAATATAAATAGTTGCCGCACAAAATTTAAATATATATTTGTTTCTTTATTACTTGCCTTACCCCATGTTTTATAGGTCAAAATTGTTGTTTTCATCATGGAGTATGCCATCTTAATTCATAAATTGAGAACTATAGATGGATCCTTATTGATCAAGGTTCGTACTACTTTGTTTTTTTAATTTTTTGACTCTAGCAAATTTTGTGTCACCTGTGGTTATATGAAAAAAAGTTGAATATAGATGTTTTAGTGATGAATGCAGATTGGTGTTAGGATCATTCAAATTTTGTTGTACTTTTGTTAATGTTTAAATTCGGATGTTATGTTATTAATCAATAAACTTGAATTTTAGCAAATATGATTTGGTTATTTCTTTTGATTGTTATAGTCTTGGAAGAAGAGAAGTAATATTTTATACATTGTTTGCTAATCCATTTTAATTTGAGTGTGTTCATGCAACCCAGGTGTTTTCCAAAGTTAAAATAAGTTCATAGATTCATGTAATATGTTTAGTGACTAAATGAAACTTTTTCCTTCAGGCTGCATATGCAAACACATCGCTCAATAGATGTAATTGTTATGTTTTATTCCCATGTTAGGATTCTTGGTTTGTTGGCATACAGTGCCCTCTTTTATATGACAGATTTTGCTGAGTAAGTATGAATAGATGATTAGTTTTAAGCTAAGAGGCAAATTCAGGTTCTATTTTGGATAATTGTTCTGAACATAGCAACAACTAAAAAGTATATTGTTTATATGTTGTTGATTCAAATTGTGTTTTTAATCATTGAGGTATTATGTTTTTGATTTGGGTCAAATGCAACTAAATATATAGTAATTTTTTTCAAAGATTTATTGGCTTTTATTATTAACAATTTGGTTTATGATGTTATTAACTTTTTTAACAGGAACGACAATGCACATATTCAACTTGACAAGGACGAGGAAAATTGTATTATTATCGATGTTATAATTGCTCATAGGGTATTTGATAATTGGTATTTACCAGTTTAGCATTTTAGCGCCGCAACGCGCGCTGCTGATTAACACTAGTTACTATTATGTTTACTTAATTCTAGTAAGAAACTTGTATTAGATAATGTATTGATTGTCCTAGGAATTTGAAAGAATTTCATATCCGGAATTGTATAATCATGGATTTAAACAGTAATCGAATCAGATAAGTTGTATTGTCTAAACATACAAACTTTACTGGTTTTGGGTATCTTTCAAATGAAATGTTTAATTGAATATCCATGTGTCTTGTGCAAGATAAATGTGTGACATCTTCATCTAAAAACCAAGTAGATAAAATTTCTAGTGTAGGGTATGTTTGCTATGATTTTAGTATGATACAAATTTCAAATAATTATATTTTTAATTTAAATGTTATGGTATTAAACTAATTCTTTTAATAATATAAAACATGTTAAATGAATAAACAAAATAAATGAACTGGAAAGAACATAAACGAACACATTACCAAACATTCACGAAGACGACATCTGTTCATGTTTCTTTATTTGTTAAATGAACGAACATAAACAAACTCCTCCCCAAAATATTTGCTGAACATTCGATTAGTTTAGAGTCTTATTCATGGTTAACGATGGCTATAATTATTCAATGACATAAATATCATCAATTGAGAAATACTTTGTCATTATTTTGTAAATATCCCTAAGAAAAAAGGTAAAGTTTATAGTCTATATTTCTCATCTTTGACTCTCATAAGTCATATTGTTTATTTTCTTTTGTTTTTTCCTCAGAAAATCAAAACACTTTAACAAAAGTAGATCTCGGTGCTTTTTCCTTGAATTTTCCGAAGCAAAACAAAGAACCCAAGCCACGTATCCCCAAATCTTTGATTAGTTACGTACTCACTCATACAAGATTAAAAAAAATAATAATAAAAATAAAAAAAACACTAAACAACTCGTAAAATTAAGAGCTCTATGACACTTTATTACCATAATTTATATTGTGTAACCATCTAGGAAGTTTCCTATATACAACATCTAATAACTATAATTTATACTTTTGGAAATTTATGGAGTTGTATATAAGTGTTGTATAGCTCCGTCGTATATACAATCATCTAACAAGTTAATTAGTCGCAAAAAAAATATGTAAAAATGACAAAAAAGGAATTACTTGTATAGAGTTATACATGTTGTATAGCTTCGTCATAAAAAACATCTGACATTATTAACATCCTATATGTATTTATACGAGTCGTATATGTTGCCAGTAGGCTCCACTTAAGAGTTAGATGATTTCGAATAACCGAGTCGTTTTGATGTATATATCAACATGGTTATTAGCATGACACTACAAATGTTATTTTGATAACGTTAAAAAGATACTAAAAAATTCAAAAAGAAAAAGAAGCCACCCATATCATAATTCATAATTGTATGGTTGCGAGGTTTAATTGCTCCGGGTCCTTTCCAACTTCTACCTACATTAATAACTCGTAACATTTTACCTAATACATATGACAATATCTGCCCTCCTTTAACCCAATCGACTATATATTAAACGAATTTACATTTAACAAAATTGATAGGTGAAATAATTATATAATGAGTTCAAATTAGGGCTTAGATAACGAGTATAACACGGCACGATAAGACACGATATATTAAGACATGAAACATGAGATGAGTTTACTAGAACATAACAGGAAAAATTATTGTGTCTGTTTTTTCAAACATAACACAAATGTTTAAAACAGTTCAACACAAAATGATACGTTAAGAAACATGCTCAACATTTAACATTATAAATGAGTTGTTAAGGATAAAGGAACCATCTTTCTATTATAATAAACAAAAATCATTTTGCCACATGGCACATTCTCTTGTTTTAATTGCCACTTGTCATCTTTTTACTATCCTATTTAATTATCTCTCATATTAAATAACTATATTATTTATCTTATTAAATAATTATAATATTAATGAATAATAATATTATTTGTCTTTTCTCACACTAGAAAATAGTTTTTGATATATTAAAAATCAAATATTTTCATTAAAAGAAAACTTTAAAACAAGTTTATAACAATTTCTATAAATCAATTTTTTTTAAAATAAATATTTTAATTTAATATTGCTATAAAATAAAAGTTTTATAAAGAACAAGTTTTCTTAAAAAAACAATTTTTAAAAAATGAAGTAAATTATAAATTAAAGTTTTAATTAATAGGATTTTTATAAAAAAATGATTTTATTTTGAAACAAAACGTTTAAAAAATAATTTTTTTAAAACCTAAAAGTAAAATAAAAATAATAGGAAAAATTAAAATTTTAGTTCTTTATGTTTAATGATATTTTCAAATGACTCTTTTAACTTTAATAATTAAATAAATTGTTTATTATGTTCTTGATTTGCAACAGTTTTTTCTTAAATTTTACATAATAAGATCAGTTAACTTAAAAATCGTTATTGTTAGCAATCAAAAAACTCAGGGACATTTCTTAATTTATTAAAAATTTTAAAAATTATTTTATTAATTAAAATAAATATTAATACGTAATTTAATCAATGTCTATGATCAAAATATTATTTTATAATTTTTTATTTTTTATTACTAATTGTTTAATATTTTTATGTAATCCGTGTAATACACGGGTAACAACCTAGTAGTTAGAATATAAGAAATTCTAAATGGTAATTACATATTCACCTATTTTATTATATAATTTATTTTAAATTTTAAATTATAAACATGTCTTAATAGGTTAACAAATTTTTACCTATTTAGAAACAAAAATAAACAAGTCTTAACATATAGACCAGTTTTTTTACACGAATCATGTTAAAGACATGTCGTGTATTTGTCTAAAATTATTAGTCCTAGTCCAAATAAGTAAAATAAAACATGTGTTTTTTGTAAGTTCTGTTAATTTATTATAATAAAATAAAAATTGATAATGACAAATGCCACTATGTTATGCCTTTTTAGCTTTATTTTTATGGTGCTCTCTCAATATAGATGAGAGTAAATTGTTATCTTATATGTTACTATTTTCGCACTTCTTTCTTATTAAATCTTACTATCTTAATAAACAAAAATCAATTGTTGTCACCTGTTATAGTTTTAGATTACTATTGCCACATGACATTTTATTATCATCTCAATTAATTCTCCACCATATTAAATAGTTATATTATCTCTCATAATAAAGAATTTCAATATTAATCATATTATTTACTTTTTTCATATTAAAAATTAAAAATGGTTTTAAAAAGATTAATTTTTTTTATTGAAAAACACACAACAAAAAGTTTATAAATTATGTACTTTTTCTAAAAATTATAAACTATTTTTAAATAAGAAACATAAATCATTATTTTTAGAAAATTAAAATTTTTCGAGAAAACAAATATTCTTAAAAGATGTTTTTTTTAAGAATGAATGGAACTATAAAACTTAGTTTTCAAACAAAATGATTTTCATAAACAAATGACATTTTTAAAACAAATGGCTTAAAAATTATTTTTTTTATAAACCAAAATTATAGAAATGATATGAAAAACTATGCTTTGAAAGAAAAAAACTATATAAAGTTTTCAACATAAGTTAATTTAAAAATCTCACTTGTTACAAACTAAGATGGTCTGGAAAAATTTTTAGTTATTAAAGTTTTTAAATATTTTTCTATTACTTAAAGTACTTATATATATATATATACATTTACCTTTATACCAAAATAACGTTTTATATTTCTTAATTTTTATTAATAATTATTTAATATTTTATATTTAATCCGTGTAATATACGGGTTAATAATCTAGTAATAATAATACGAAAAGAAACATATACTATAAATTTCATTATAAATAATTATTATTTATTTTAACTAAACGATTACTGATTACTATTTAATTTTTTATTCTATTTAATAATATATTACATATGTTTTTTAAGCTAGTAATTAATATATTGAATAGAATATTTAAACTTTCTAAGAAAACGATTACTTTTTATAGAATATAACTTTTGAACATAGCCAGAAGCTTTATTGACGTAACATTTACTAATGAATGTTATGTTATGCAAGGTTTTTTTATGTTAATAGAAATATACTATGTTGTAGTACCTATTTTTCCAAATTGAAACTATCATAGCACTTGAGTAATTTTTTATAAAACTTGGAGTTAATAACACAGATTGCTCAAATAGTTTGCTGTATTTAACATGTTTGATTTCTAAAGATCTAAAGTTGTAAGTTTGGATACCATGTTTTCAATTTATTAAAAAGTTTGTTAAAGGATTGTTCATCGTTTGGTTTGGGTTAGTGCCTTGGAATTTTAAAGTCTAATCAAGACTTCTAAGCTCCCCTTACACCTTTGACGAGTTTTCTTATGGGTTGTAGCAGTTTCACATTTTATTTTTAAAATGCAAAGGTCTTTTGCGTGCAAAGTGCATGAAGTCTGTATGATTATATCACACAAGAATAAATTGTTCTTGAATAATAACTACACTAATGCCATATGAACTCATCGTTGTACCCAAGGGGGTCTTAGAGCATGTGCGGGAGGTGCGACCGCACAGGGCCCGATTTTTTAGAGGGCCCTAAATTTTTAAAAAAATTGTATATATTATATATATTTTAATTTATTTTACAACAAACAAATATAACAATTCAATTATTAATTATATATATTTAAAATATTTGAAGCAAGTCGATTGTTTTTCAAATACATTAACTGCATATAGAATCTTGTTGACTATTCCGGTAATTGTAGCATATGCAGAAAGAAATTTTTCAAAATTGAAGCCATACTTACGATCGATAATGTCTTAAGAAAGACTTAATGAATTGACAATTATACTATTGAGAATGAGATACTAGACAATGTGGAATTTGAAGATTTAATCAACAAGTTTGCATCAAAAAATGTTAGAAGAACGTCACGTTTTATTTAATTATTTAAAACATTGAAATGCATCATTTTGCTAAAACAATATTGTTTATATTGTTTTTACTGTTGTTTTAATTATCGTCAATTTTTGTGTGTGTGCGCGTGCGCGCACATAGGGCCCGTTTTTAACATTCGCACAGGGCACCTAATTTCTCAGAGACGGCTCTGGTTGTACCTAAACTTGATTTAACACAACTAATGAACTATTTTTATCTTTACCAATTGTACGATTTAGTTCATTCAAGAGGTGTGCTTGTTTTAGTTATCCTCGGTTCAGTTTGGTTTGGTTTTTATCTAAAACCAAAACTAAAGAAGTCGGTTATTAGATTTTAATTATCAACTGACCGGTTTTTGGTTTTCTAACAGTCTTGGTTTGGTTTTTCGGTTTTTTCAGCTTTTTTATAAGAAATATACTTAATCAATAAATTATTAGTAAATATACCAACTTGATGATCGGTAACATGCTTTCACTACATCAAATATTTAATCTCATAATAAAAAACAAAATTTTATAAAGAGACAAAAACTAATCTCATAAATTTATGAAAATTAATCTCATAAATTTTCTAGTTGGCCTAAAATGTCAAATTGTTTTAGTGGTCAATGAAGCTACTATGATTTGTTTAGTTATATACATTGGTTCGATAATAATTTGGTTCGGTTCGATTATATACATCGATTTGGTTAATCGCATAGGTTATAAATATATAGTTAACCAAAACCAAAGCAAAAAAAATCATTTTCTCAAAAAATAATAACAAACTGTCATTTATTGCTTCGGTTTGGTTTTTTCGGTTTAGCTAATTGGTTATTTCGGTTTTGGTTCGGTCGATTAGGTTTTCTTCAAACCCCTAGTTCATTCCATATATTTTATTATTGTTAGTAATATTGTAATGTTTATATTACACGAGCATGGCTCAAATAGATACCAAAGCCATGCAACCAAAGGATGCATTACCATGATAGGTTAATAATTAATTTCACAGTGTACAACACGTGCACATGCTCCATATAATATCACAAATTTGAAGATCACATTGCAAATACTATCTTTGATGATATTAAATATTTAAAAAAATTAAAAAAGGATTGTAACAATGTACTCGATTTTGGATTGATTTATTCTTACCGTAACGACGACAACATTTTATAGGGCTTTTAAATAAAATTACACTAGGGTATTCTTGTGTGTAGAATATCACTAATTAAGGATATAAAACGAGTCATGATTTAAAAGTTCAAATCAAACCGAACTTAGTTAAGTTTAAGTTCAAGCTCCATATATCAAGTTTGATTAGATTCGGGCATAAACGAGTCTATTACACTACAAGTTTGGATTATGAAAGTGAATAGAATTTCACTTTGTTTGGATTTACTTTAATAAACAAGTTTGGTTGAATTTGATGATTGTGACTTATGTTTGTCGTCGAATTTGGATTTGGTATTTTAAACATATATTTGTATTAGGATAATCGTCGTACGGTTTGTTTGGTGGTAATTTTCGTAGTAATTATAGTTAAAAGCATGTTTCAATTTGTTGATAAAAAGCTGGAAATGAACAACAAAAAAAAATTGCATTTTTTGGTTGGAGCTATAGCGGCGACTTTTCGTCCTTATAGATCAAAACGAAAAAAAATATTAAAAAAATTAATTAAAAATAATATTTTATTATTTTTAAATCATTTTCATAATTAAAAAAGTAAAAATAATATTTTATTATTTTTAATTTTCATAATTAAAAAAAAAACAAAAAAAGGATTTTTTTTAATTACACTTGTAGCGACGACAAGTCGTCGCTAATGATTCCAATACTGCAAGGACGTCAATTGCGACGGCTTGTCCGGGCTACTGCGACGAACTTATTGCGATGACTTGGTTGAGACGACCAGTCGTCGCTATAGGCTATAGTAACGACAACATTGGGCTATAGCGACGACTGTTGTCGTCCCTAAACCTTTTTTTTCCTGTAATGTTAATTTATAAATATAATTAGCTTTATTTTATATGATCACTGCATAACTACATATAATAGATAATAAAGGAGCCTAGTCCAACAAGTGAAAAAAAATTTTATAAGTTCGAGACCAAATTTTAGATAAAACTCAAAACAAGATAAAGATAAGTTGAAGGTTAAATACTTAAATGTGTTTATGTTGAGCTTGCTCACATCCCTAAATATAATTACCTACATACCATTGTGGAAGATGAGTGAGTAAGGAAATACAACAACAACCTTACCCAGTATATTCTTATTTTTCAGTAGGGTCTAGGGGAAGGATAGATACAAACCTTACCTCTATCCCAATTGGGATAGAGATGCTGCTCCGAAAGAGTCCCCGGCTCAAAATTATCGTTTGAAGTTGATAATCCCAACGATTTTAACGTTAATTTCACAAAATAATTGAAATAACGTTAAAATTAGTGCACTTTTACTTTAATTAAAAGTGAAAAACTAAACTAAACCAAACCAAAATAACCGATTTTTTGAAAACTAAAAATTAGGGTTTAGTCCAAGTTATATCTTGTTTTAAAATCAAATTGAACCCCATCAAAGTCGGAACACACCCAAAACCAAAGTAACCCACAACTAACATAAGAACCTAGCTACATGTGGCTTGGTATTGTGGATCACAATAGATAGAGCTTTGGCTATGTGTTGCTGCGAATGACCTAATAACCCGTTAACACGATTTCACATCCTCTCGTCGCATTGAGGCTGAACAAGTTAAAAAACTTATACATAGATATAGACAAAAACAACGATAAAAATAGCATTAGTAATATTATGATAGCGGCAGCACGACCTCATCACCTCAAATACTAAAATGCAAATAAGAAAACATCAAATTTGTAATACTCTAACGTAAGAGCAAGCACTAAGAAACATGAATGTCAACGTGAAGACAAAATGAATATAAAATTTACTCCTTCATAATACTCAAAAGAAAAAGAAAAAGAAAAAGAAAACCCAAAAATAAATTAACAAATTAAAAACAACTTCACTTTTCATTTTGAATTACTTTTTTATAATGTTGGCCCAAAACTTCATGCTCATTTATTACAAACTTATTAACAAGAATAAATTATGTTATTAGCTCATGTGGTTACTGGTTCGTCTAACGATATTCATCTGATAGTTTCGATTTCACAAGATTGACCATTGTGCTTTCGAATCCTTATGATGTATATGGTGAGTTTTTCTTTTACATTTTTGTTCTTGTGCATTGTTCTACAAAATTTGGTTGGTTTTTTGTTTAAGGGGAATTAACCAAGTAACCATGCAGAAAGTATGTCAACCAGCAAGAACTTTGTTGATTTAGTGGATCATAATGCATTTTCTATGCCAGGGCCAGCCATAAGAGATGCCGGAGATGCGACCACACCGGATCTCATCTTTTAAGAAACCTAAAATTTCAAATTATTTTATATGTATTATATATATATAATTATTTTAAAAAAATATATTTTTGTTACGTAAAAAACATTATTTTGCTACAATAATTTTTATTTTAATAAATATATAGGCTTATGTTTTGTAACAACTATCATCAATTTATGAATCTTTATATGTATAAAGGCACATTTTATTACATGAGTCCTCAAAATCTCGAAAACGGCTCTGTTATGTATAATAGGCAAGTGCAATGATTCGAGAATTAGAGTATATGATTCGTGAGCAAGATATTGGCTTTGGTTTGAGGTCCGTAGAAAACGATAGCAATATGCTCATATTCTTGAAATATGTTAATAAACGCAAGGTAAAGAAAATATACACTAAGCATTCGACTAAAATGTCATGTGACATGTGTAGTGGTAAAACTTCCACCACTTCACGTAGGTGTCACATAAATAACTACTTTCATCACCTGCTCTTCACATACACATGTGTAAGTATCACCCATCTTTCTCTCCTCTAACAACCCACTCACACCCTACCATCACCCTCTTTCTCTCCTCTCACATTCACGGTGACCACCCTCACGTGAATGCCCTCACTCCCTACTCACCACTATACAAAGCCTAAGGGTTGAAACCTACTTCAGGCCACTAGATAAAGTTATCATTAAAGAATTGATTTAACCTGATGCACCTCGACCTTCTCAGCCAACTAACCAAGAAGAAGCACATAAGCAGGGGCGGCTCGAGGAGGGGTAAACCTAACCTTCGTCCCTGGCTAAGTTCTTTTAGGGGGCACAAAATTTCTAATATATATATGGTTTTTTATCTTCTGAAAACCCTTAAACCCTATATTAGACGTAAGATCAAACTTATTTTTGATTTTAATTAATTAAATAGAAAAACTTGTAATCCACATTTAATCTAGAATATTTTCTTCAAAAGTTGAAGGTAAAATACATCTTTTACCCTTCTAAAGGGTAAAAGAGATTTCTCTCTCTCTCTCTCCTCTCTCTGTCTATCTCTCTACCTCTCCTCTCTCTACATTTGAAATTAACCAAATACTATACATGTGTTGTGTTTTTTTGAAGTTAAAAAAAATATTTTTTAGAACATCAAAACAACAACAAAAATATTATGTATAATTTTTATACAAAATAAAAAGAAAATAATTTCTTTAAGAAACAAAAACCTACACATGTGTATCAAAAAACTACGAAAGTGTAAACATATCAATTTTCACTTATTCTTACAAAAAGTACAAAATGATACCAAAAATGAACCATAAATTTTCACAAATATTAAAAACAACATATGTAACAGATCTAAAATCAAAAAATAAATATAAGATCCAAAAAAACTACACACATGTAGCTATAAGAAATACACATAATAACCATAATTTGTAAAAAATACATCCACATGTGTCTAAGTTCAAATATCTTGTATACAAAAAACATATATAAGCTACAAAACTATAGGATTCAAAAAAACTACACATGTGTTTAACTAAAAACGCATAAGTTTTAATACACGAAGTACAACTACACATGTGAATAAATTAAAAATTTACAAGTATTAATACACAAAGTCTGCTCATATATGTCTTTAAACCATCATGACCACCACCTCTTGAAAACGCCAACACCACCACCAACACATGTGTAGAACCAAAAGCGTACAAGTTTTAATACACGATGCACAACTGCAAATACACTAGGTTCATCAAGTTAAACAAATCTTTGAATCACCACGACCACTACCTCTTGAAACTGCTACCACCACCACCGCTGCCTAGAAGCACCACCACCAGCTCCTAGAACCACCACCGCCATCGCCTACCCACAACCCACCGCCTCCTTCATCTACTCGTACTTGCCGCCATCACCACCGCCGCCTAAAACCTATATCCGATGTTGTTGAAACTGGTCATCACCACCACCATCGATGTTGACACCAGCATCCATCACCACCACCACCCCCATCTTCCATTTTCTGGTGAGAAAGCACCAGTCACAACCACCACCTTCTGGTTACTACCAACCATCGGCCACCACCACTTGTCTTTCATCTTCCACTGAGAAAAGAGCGAGAGAGCAGAGATTAGAGAGATGTTTAAGAGAGAAATAAAGTGAATCTTGAATGAGAAAGAGAGAAGGAGAATGATTTTTATAGAGAGAGAGTGAGAAAAAGAACATAATGCTTTCTATTTAATTAATTAAATTCTAATATAAGTTTCATCTAACGGCTGATATAAGGTTTAAGAGTTTTCTTTTTAAGATCAAGTTTTCACAGATACAAACTATATATATATATATATATATATATATATATATAGGATTGTGAACAAATAATAACCCACTCTTAAATCAATAACCCGAAATAACCGGTCAAGATGAAGCCAAATCTTGGATTTTTTTTTAACATCATTGTAACACATTTAGAACACTATGTTCTTTTTTGAGTTTGCTAAAATTTATCACCGTTTAAGAGTTTACATCGTTGTAATTTTTGGGCCTAAAACAGTTACGGTGTTGTAAATAAAAAACTTACAACGATGATATCTCTTAAACGATGATGAATTTACACAAACTCATAAAAGAACATAGTGTTCTAAATGTGTTACAATGATGTTAAAAAAAATTCAAGATTTGGCTTCATTTTGACCGGTTATTTCGGGTTATTGCTTTAAGAGTGAGTTATTATTTGAACACTTCCATATACACACACACACATACACACACACACACACATATATATATACACACACAGATATACACACACATACACACACACACATATACATACACATATATACACATACATGCATACATGCATGCATGCATACATACATACATACATACATATATGTGTGTATATACATATATGTATATATAGAGGGAATCCATAAACTGAAGCACACCCTAAGTTGTAAAAAACATGAAAATAATGAAAAAAGCCATGTAAAAAAGTTTTTTTTATAGGTTTTTAATTTTTATAAAAAAACATTAAAAAAGCGCCAAGAGAATTTAAAAAAAAAAATATTTGTAACACATATGTAGAAATGTACCTAGATGTTACGTATGTGTTATATGGTGTTACTAAATATACATTTTTTAAAATCAAGTCAATTACATAGATGGCCTATGTGGTTTGCTGGTATTTCACTATTGGTCTCTAGGTTTCATAAATTACCCTTATGATCTCAAACTTTAAACATTTGTAACACATATAGTCAATATATTAGGGTAATATGGTCAAGTATATGAGGGTACTTTGATGATCTAAGGACTATATGTGTTACAAATGTTTAATATATAGGATCATATGGATAATTTATTAAACCTAGGGACCAAGAGTGAAATGCTAGCAAACCACATGGACCATATTAGTAATCCACTCTTAAAAATATTAGCTCGACGCTTTTTTTCATAACAGTTGTACAAATCTTTTAAAAAAAATGAAAAAAAAAAATTCACATGTTACATGAGTGTTTCCATAGTTTTCACAACTGAACTCAAGGTGGTTTACAAAATATCCTTTACCTATCTATACTACTATATAACACATATTAGAAGGACAAAATAATAATTTGCTTAAACCTTGTAAAATTAAGAGTTTTACAACTCTTATACCATATGGTACAACTTTTTAAATCTAGTCTGTATGTTTTTTTTTCAATTTCATTTTGTCCGATATTGGTAGTCTTTATGAATTGAAGTGAGATAGAGTGATTATAAAAGAAAACATCTCAAAACCAATGAATCACTTCTTGATATTTTTAGTACATTTGACTTTTTATAATAGGACATAAAGTCAATTTTAATTAACTACTAAGTTAAAAAAAAAATACTTTTGTTAAGATTATGACTAAAGACTGAACCATTAAAGCCTTTAAAATCACCAACTTTAGTATTGTGTTTTCTGCTGCATCGCGTGAGTACTATACTAGTGTGTGTATGTGTGTATCTATTAAAACAGAAAACACATTAAACTTATAATAAGGCAACTGTTTTTAATTTTTCAATAGTTTAAATATGTGTAAGCTCAACACCTAACCCAATTGTTTATTATTTGAGCACTTAACTCAATTTCTTTTTTTTTTTTTTTTCTCTTTCCGTTTATAGAACCTGATTTAAAACTGTATTCCTCCATACACACACACACATATACATACACACACACACATGCATGCATGCATGCATGCATACATTCATACATACATACATACATAATGAAATAAGATGCAACAATAGTCTAATAAGAATTGATCTATATATATACATATATATATATATATATATATTCCACAATGTTTGAATATGATTTTGGCAATTTCACCTTTGCTAACATAATGATATAAATCATTAAAGAAATGTTACTAGTAATACTAAATGATTTTGGCAATTTCACCCTCAATATAAACGATGACATAAGTTATGTTAACTAAATGCTACTAGTACTAATGTATTGTATATGATTATACCAATAATAATAATAAACAAACAAATATACAAACAAGTAAATAATACTTAACAATCAAATCTAATTCTAACTTAAACTAAAGTATTGTATCCATGTATTTGTTTATGACTCAAGAATAGCATGCTTAATAAGACTTGTGTAACATCCCAAAAGTTTACAAAATATATAACATCCCAAAAGTTTACAAAATGTAAAAAGGGAAGATGAGAAACTTACATGTCAAAGCTTGTTCAAAAGATGTTCTTGAATATAGGTAAGAGTTTGTAAAGCCACAATTTAACCAATGTTGTGGTATAAATTTGTATAAATAATTTAATTAAACTTAGCGATTTCTAGGATTTCTCAAACCCAAATTTGGAAATTCTAAACCCCCATTTTTATAGCATTAAATAATTATAAAAGAAAGGTTTTAGAAATATGATTTTTTTATAATTGAATATTGATATGATAATATTTTATTGGAATATAATAAGTAAAATACTAATATAAGTTTATAATTCAATTTCTTGATTTATATAATTTTTTTGTGTTTTAAAATGATTTAGATTTTAATTTGTTAATATTTTATTTAATTCACGTGATGCTACTTTGTAAGTTTCAATATTTAACATTACAATTAAATCCATGCCCCAATGTATTCCACCATTAATTGGGGTGTGATACTTTAATTGTCAAAGTTTTCCCCGCATGCAAGAAATCATCAAAGATTTTAAGAAGAGAACTAAGGTTCAAATTCAAGTTCAGTGCAATGGTATGCTGATGATGTTCGACTTGAACAAGTGTCACCGAGGGTTCAAGTTCATGAGGGGTTACGTTACATGGTGCTCAAGTTGAAGATGATGTAATTCAAGATGATATTGTAGATGTTGCATTTTATGATAAAGAAATTCAATCACAAATAGTTCAAGTTGAGCCACTTGATGCTGATTATGATGATATTGAGGATGAATGTATTGAATATGACCTCTTAACGAAAGTGATGATGATTCAGTTTTCATAGTGAACACACATGATATGATGGATGATTATGAAGTGGACATGGATGAATTTAGAGCATTTGTTGACAATGACATTGGTGATGAAAACCTAAGTGAAGATGATGAGAATATTGATGTGGACTTAGATGACTTTGATAACCATAGTGATAAATACAACATTGACCCTCCATTAAATGGAGCTTTAAGAAAAATATAAGAACAGTAAGGGTAAAGGGATGGTTGATGAAACTTTTCATGTTGGCCAAAGATTTTCTAGCAAGAATGAGGCAACTATTTAGGGATTTAGCTAGGGCAACTATTTTATGATGGGAGAAGATTGAAGTGGTGCATGGTATATTCGCTTTTTTGATATATATAAGTTTCAAATAAGTTAGTGATGTTCATTGGGCCATAAAAAGGGTTTAACACAAGACAAGACGTCAACAATAATGGTTGATTTTTTACAGTGTTGTAAAAATTGTCCCTAGACAGCAATTAATTGCTAGTCACCTAGAAACCGATTCGATCGAAGGAATTTGTAAGAAAAAGGGTATAACTCAAGGTCATACAAACGATAGGAAGATGATACTCAGCCTTCTTCACATTAGTTTCTTAGAGTCATCTGTTAATGATTGTTTTTTTTGTAGTGATAGTGTTTAATGGTTATTATGGGTAGTCTTTTGTTAACTTTTGTTTTTATGTTCCTAATAGTTTTCTGTGATGGATGTCATTGCAATTTTATTTTATTATATTTTTTATGAATTATGTAATTTGCTATGTCAATGAATGGGCAAATTTTAAATGGACAGTTTATATCTCTCAGTTTACAGACAGTGTGTTCAATTGTTAATGCTCTTTACATATTTATTTACCCAAATGACTTTTTTTTTTTTAACAAAAAGCACATTACTTTTGGTTTGACCATATAAGTTAAATGACCAAATTTGTTTACCAAACTGAAACTACATTATATTACCCAAATATGGTAGCATATAACTAAATTAAATGATGAAATTTTGATTTTGTCTGGCATTTTTTCACAATTGCTTCATGATTGTTCAGGTTTCTCAACAGCTTAGGAATCATTTCAATTGCTTTGGTGCTCTGGAACACATTGGAGGGTCCATCAATTCAAAAATCCATAATCTCTGTTTAGACCAAGTCAAGAGGGACACTAATATTAGTTACCTAAAGCACGCGGTACGCTCTGGTACGTGAATTAGATATGCAATTTGCTAGACTTAGTGTATTCGGTACGGAGAGGGGTAGGCTCAATTCGGTACAACCGATACGATGTTCCATTTATATTAGATACGTTGTAGCTAAAAAATCATAACATAAAATTATAAAATTTCATAATCAAAATTAGATAAAAACAAATAAACCAATTAAATAAAGTTTAGGGAAAGTTTTTATCAAAATTATAACTCTAGTGGTTAAATGGTTAACAAAGATGAGTTTAAAATAATTTTAACTTTAATAAAGTTAAATTTTAAAATCATTATAACTCTAAGGATTTAAATGTAAATATAAGAAAACTTAAAGCCACGTTAAAGTTGTTTGTCGTCTTCTTTATCTTAAAACCTTAAGGGTCTGTTTGGTTGGATGTAATGGAATGAAAGGAGGAATGGAATGGACGGGGTAATGGAATGGAGAAAGGAATGAAATGGAGCATTACCATTCCATTATTTTGTTTGATTACCTATAGGAATGAAATGAATCATTACATCTTATTGTTTGGTTGACAACAAAAAGACAAAAGAATGAAGTACAACTCATTAAAAAAAGACATAAATAACCCAACCTCAATTTAATTAAATTTTAGCAATTTCTACAACTTTAACTAACTGCGAATTTTAATAACCTATGTTATAAAATAATAAAATACTTTTAACTAATAAAATTTAATCATCCAAAAATTCCAACTTAAAAAATTTATAAGTAATACAAAGCTTCGAACTAAAAAATTAAAATTCATTCATGGTTTTTATCAACTAAAAAAAACAATTCAAAAGTGATAACATAACATGTCAAGTAGTATCTCCAAGCATGTTCTTGACCCATCCAAGCTTGCGTTCTTCATCAACCTTAAAAAAGACTACCATCAACTCCTCTTTTTGCGCAAGCTTACATACAACCCTGTCACACTCTCGAATAGTCAAACCCTCAACTTTGTTCATCTCTGCAAAAAGGTTGTTACGCATTTCCTCTCGATTGCTTTCCGTTCCAAAAACTCGATTGAATGTGTTTGTAGCCTCTCTAATCTCTGCACCAATTATTTCTGCAGATTCTTTTAAGCTGTTCATTAGAGGATCCCAACTATTTCGTCTTTTTCTCTTTCGTTGTGTACTTGATTCTTCTCTAGAATTAGCATATGAAGGGTTGTTTAGTGTCTGAGCAACATCTAAATCGTCTAATCCATCTTCAGTAGCCTCTTCTTCTCTGTTTATATCAAATAAAAGATCCGCAGCTGTTTGCGCATCTCTTCAAGTTGTGATTCCATTTCTTCACACAAAACATCATTTTTTATCAATAATAAAAATTTAAAACATTCAAATATTGTATAAATAAAAAAGCATAATATAACAAACACATAAAAACATTCAAATTAATATCAAAACAATCCAGTTAACAAACGATGCCAAAATAACATAACTGAAAACATAAACATCTAAGTATATCAATGATGTCTAGATGTCCATGCATTAAACATAGAAGTTGCCAAACTTTGTCTAAAGTTGTCCATTCATTTGAGGTTCCAATTGTTGTAATATTTTCAGCATGTGAGCCAAGATCTTGGTCATCCGAATCATTATTTATGTCAAAAAACTCATCATCATCGTCAAGAGGATCATATGGCATTTCTCTTCGAATAAAGTTATGAATTAGACAACATGCTAGTATAATTTTATTTTGTGTTTTAATCGGATAGAAAGATGGGCTTCTAAGTATAGCCCATCTTTTCTTCAGAACACCAAAACATCATTCGATGACATTCCTTGCTGCTGAGTGCTTCATGTTGAAATACTCTTCAGGCGTTTCCGGTTTATGTCCGTTGCGTCAAGTATTGAGATGATATCTTTGACCTCGAAACGGTGCAAGAAATCCCTCTCCGTTGGTGTAACCAGCATCAACAAGATAGTAGTTATCTTTAGGAACTTGCAATCCGTTCTCTCGGATTATAGCACTACGAAGTATTCTACCGTCAGCAGCAGATCCTTCCCAACCTGGTAATACATAAATGAAATGCATGTCAGGTGTGCAAGCCGCAAGTACATTAGTTGTTATTTATCCTTTTCGATTACGGTATCTCGGTTTGTCTTCCTCCGGTACTTGCACACTTATATGTGTCCCATCTATAGCTCCTAAACAACCTTTGAACCATTTCCATCTTTCATCTGTTGAAGCTTCAGATATCGGTATTGGCTTCTTAAACAATTCATTTTGCAAACGTATAACAACATTAAACACATTGTTGAAATATTTACTGATAGTTTCTCCTGATCGACGAAATTGAAACTTCGCCACTCTATTCTTCACATGATGTGCCAAAATATATAGGAAAATCGTAACTTGTTCATCGACTTGGAGATACTTAGATGCCTTCAACTTTCCATCCCTTTCCAACATATTATAAAGTGTCACGAAAGTTTGCCTATTCATCCTTAACTGATGAAGACATGTGTTATCACTTTCATAAACTAATCTATGCATGTATTCTTTTCTCTCGGGGTTGAACATCCTGTAGCGAAGTAAATCTGGACTCATATCTAAACGTATACCAACAACCGTATGAACTGTTCGAACATACCAACTAATCATGTTTAGTATATGAAGCCATAACGCACAAAATGCAGCTAGCTTCTTTTGTTTTTTGTGTCTGTTCAATTTAAATCTAGGCATAACTGCAATATAGAATTGACCAATTAAGAATCATGTCAAATTGACATAATCATTCCACACTCCACTCATATTGCGAAAATAATTTCAACTAAACTTTAAATATTAACAGTAGCATAATCAAGTTGGAAACATCATGAACCATCAAAGTAGTTCAAATAAGGAATATAACACATAACGTTAACATGAGCATAACAAGTTTTTACTTAAATAATCACCTAACTAGTTCGAATAAGGAAAATAACACTACTTAAAAGAGTTCAATGGGATTAGAAAATAATAGCTTATATTGGACAATCACAGGTAATCCTTTATGAAAGTTTGCTGCTCTGTAATTTATGGTTCTATAAATCACAATAAGCTAAAAAGGGGTATTAATTAGGAAGTCTAAAATCCTTGTATAGTATATTAATCACCAACTGTATATAGCTCAAATAGAAAATCATATATAGCTTCATAATATCATAAAATGATATCAAGATGATAAAAACTCTGAAAATAGCATAATAGCATCTGATTTATGAACTGTAAAAACAACTCTTCTCCTCATGAATATAGTTTTTAATATTCCAAGGGAGAAAGTTAAAATTGCATGGACCTTTTTAATAATCTGGTATGAATTAAAAAAAATTCGTACATATTCCATATTCATGACATGGTTATCTGCCAGGACATGAAGTTTATTAAGATTACAAAAACAAAATACAACCTTTTTACCTAGCCCCTATATAACTTTCAAGAAAATGGTAAACATAAGCAATCAATGAAAGCTTTGTATTTTTTTAATTCAAATGCAAGCAACAATAAAGGAGGATTATGGTTATCATGGTGCTGTCAAACGAGATACAGAATGTTGGTTCAATAAAACCAAGAAATATGAAGTAAGGTTTCTAAGAGGAAAAACAAGCAGGTTGTGATTTCTGTCGCGGGTAGAAATTAAGGTGCCCGAACGCGTCAACGGATTAAATGAAAAAAAACGTTTGTTGGAATTAGGGTTCTCGATTATACAAATCATGCTTAAGAAAAGTATTAGTTGGAATCAAAATCAAATACAATACATACGTATTTACCATAAGAAACCTATCAAAATTGATATCAATGTTGAAAGAAGATGAAATTTATCTCAAACAAAACATGGTAATTCAATATATTACAATGAATTTGATATCAAAATTGACAGCTTACCGAAGGGTTTGATTGTGTCTCACGCAGATTGAATGATTCCCATGTAGTATGTTGGATCGTCGAGCAATATATTAGCAATCTAGTATGCTGCAGAATCACTATATTTGATCGCAATCAAGAATTTTTTGTACATGATTTAGTTGGAGAAGATGATGGCTTCACAATCGGGAGGAAGGGGCAAAATAGAGAAACAAATAAGAAAACACGGAAGGAATGAAATAAAAACGGGGGGCAAGTATGGAATGGATCACCCTTATCTCAAATGGAAAGGATTGAATAAAAGAATGGATGATTTCATTCCTTTTACCAACCAAACAAGTTAATTTTTATTCCTTTTGAATGGGTTATTCCATTCCAGCTTTCATTCCTACCTACCAAACATTACCTTTCAATGCTAATACAACAATCATCTTCATCCTAAACCCTAAAAGAACAGTCATCCGTTTTCAACGCTAAACAATAGTCATCTTAATCCTCTGGTCATCCTCATGTCACTCGTCACTTTCTTCCTCGCAACTACAAATAAGTCTTCATCACTCAATTCTAATCCAAAACATGAATCGTCATCATACATGGACGAACCGAATCGCTGCACCAGAGCCAGTGGAATCGTTAGCGAAAGCGGCTTGTTATTTATGAAGCTTTTTGTATATGATCAATCAAACCGTCGGAAATGTTGGTTCCTAGTAGTCCGGCCCGGTTACAAAAACACTATTAAAAATACTATAATGATAAGCTAGCACAATCCATTTCCTCATTTTGATGAACTTTTGTCAAACACTAGTTGATTGCCTTATTAGGCAATCATTCATATAGAAATTCTTTTAGGCCTCGACACTAATTGGGATAGAAAAATCTTCTTGGAAAATAATTAAATCGGCACAAAAAGCTGAATAAATTCTTATATAATATATGTGTGCTATATCACATAACCTTATGATGATATACATTGTGTAACTCTTACCAATTATTACTTTAAACGATTTGCATAGTTATTGTCAATAATGCAAGTCCAGGTTTGTGGCTTGCTATTCAGTTTAAATTGACTTCATATTCAATAATAAATATTATACACTTTTTTAAATAAAGTACTAAGACTAGTACTATTGTTTGATTTTATTGAAGTTGTGACAAATAAGTGTCTCATAAACCTCTCATGACTAAATATAATGTATATCTTGTTTTTTTTTTCAGCAATAATGAAGTCATACTTTGGTTCGAACAATACCTTGAACTCAGAAATCAATTAATTAACCATTAAACACAAACCAATTTAGGAATGATGACGGGTCAGCTTGAAATGTAAAACAATTATATTGTTAAAAACTTTGTATATTTTAGTGAGTTTCTTTTTTCCTTTCTTTTTATCTTTTGCATTCGGATTTCTTTACGTTAGCTTTTACGACCAACTATTTTTTTCGGGTTTTACAATAGAGTGCGTTTTAAGGTTTTAGAGTTTACTAACATCTATTGCGACATCTTTTATCTGTGTTTAGATAATCGAGATAATGTTGGTTGTCATAACGTGTTAAATTATACCAAAAAACCGAGCTTTGGGTCACGCCAACCTAGATCGCACTAAGCTCGATTACAAAACAAGTCGCCTTGTTTACAAACAAACTTTTTGTGACTAAGCTACAAGACACAAACTTTGACAAAAAATAAATAAATAAATAAATAAAAATTAAAAATTGGTGAAGATGTAAAATTTAGAATTTTGAAGATTTAGTAAAAATAATGATGAATTTCTTTTCAATAAAATAACCGAAATAAGTAAATTTAGAACTCTTTTATTATTGAAGAAAATATATGCAATTTTAGTGTTACATTTGATTAAACATGCAATTTAAGAAAGTTTAAAATGAAATATATGTAATTTTGGGTTGAATAATATACAATTATAAAATATATGAAAAAAAAATGCATGTAAATTTTATTTTATGTTGAAAAACGCAATTAAGAAGGTTTACAAAGGTTTGGAATAGATTTCATGTAAAAAAGAACTAAATAATAATTTTATGGATGATCTACAACTTTACGGATACCCATTCTAAAGACGACAAATCTTACTCAAAATATGACGCATTATGACTTGTAGATGACGCACATATGATGTACATTATTTAACCTACAATATTTAGAAAGCAAATTACCGAATGAATAACATTTTCATAGCATTGAAGCGTGAACATTTTGAGATAGCGGTGAACATTTTTTTTTTGTCTTAACCGAGAGCAGCGAAACCAATTTTAAATAGAAAATAATTTTTCGGTTAAAAAATTAACACTACGGATAGAAAAGAAAGGGAGCGGTCTTCCTCCGGCCGATTTCGTCCATGTGTCTCACTTTTAATCCTTAGATTTTATAAATTAGTTACATTGTTTCAAACTTTGTAGATGTACAACACATATAACCTTTAAAAAAAGGTAATTTAGTAAAAAATGTGAGAGTATAAGAATTGTATGTGTTGCATATACTCAAAGTTTACGAGCATACGTGTAATTTATTTAAAGGTAATTTAGTAAAAATTGCGAGAGTAAACTCATGACTTAAGAATTGTATGTGTTGTAGATATTCAAAAGTTTACGAGCATTCATGTAAGGGGTTATCTACACACCTAAAAAACATATTTTAACGTCTCCTGTCAATTATACGCCTAGTAGTGACCACTACGAGTCGGCTTGTAGTGGTCACTACGAGGCGTATAATGGTTCAATTATTGACACTGACACCCAATGATTGATCTCTATACGCCTCGTATAGACTAATACGGAGTGTATAGGGTGTGAGGTGTGTCAATGAGATCTGTGAATAACACCAACCTTTATGAAACCTAAACACCTGTTTAAAAAACAGAAAATTATTTCACCTATTTATTTACTTTAATTTAAAAAACAATAAATAAATAAATAAATAAACTAATCCTTGATCAATGAGGCAATCCACCCACATTCCCAACAGTTTGCTAACCCCAATGCATTTGAATACACCAAATATCTCCTTTACTTCCTCCATTAAACATAAACAAATACAAACAAACATTAACAATTATAATTTATAATCATAAAAATAAATAATCCTATCAACCCTAGATTAGAAATCCCCAATTCACACAGCCAAAACCCCCAAAACTGATAACAAAAACAAACCAGGGTTTTCAATCAAAGATGGCATCCGAAGCAATTGCAAGACTTTGGAGTGAACGAACAGAATCCGAACGGCCGATTTGGGATGTTGCAATTGATCGCGTAGCAGCAGGGCGACGGCGTACAGTATCTACCGCCACCGCCGTTGCCGGAGTTGCAGCAGGTGCAAAGTGAACAAATCTGGAATCCGTTGAGCCTCCGCCGGCTGCCGTTTAGTACCAAACTCATCATTTCCCGTTTTCCTGGCTCGATCAGCGGCACCATCGTTTCATCCGCCGGTGAGCCGTTTGCCTGAGCATCAAAATCAGAACTCAAAAGTAAATACCAGAACTAATTTTAGAAGATCTACACGAAACAGAAATTGAATCGATTGAGAAGAATACTCACTTGGTGAAATTGATTAGGGTTTAAAAGGATGAATAAGAAGATGAGGAGAAATGAGCAGTGAAGAAATTCAGTAGCAGACATGTTTGTGTGTGAGGTGTTTTGTTGGGATGTAGATATATAAATATAATATAAAATAAATAATAAATTATTGTTATGATCAATTTTAGTTTTAGCGGTCTTTAAACCTTTTTCCAGTTTTCTGTAATAATGATAGCTACCAAGCCAACTGTTCAATATTGAATATTGATTTCTCTGCATCAATCTTATTTTATTTTTATATAGCATCACTTTTCTTTTTTTGAACGGTGAATGTTTCAATCGTGTAAACCCACTGTTTTCAGGCCATGTCACAAAGATCTAGTTACCTGGACCTTCCATGAGCCACCACAACCACCCCAGAAGGAAACCTAACTGGGAAAACCTCATGACCATCCACAGACCCCTTTTTCGCTAAGGGAGGGATTTGAACCGAAGACCTATCATTTAGAAGAATCTTGGGGTACCATTGAGACAATGTCTCTTTCATTTTTATTTTTTTATAGCATCATTTAATTATGATAAAATTTTATTAGTTTTTTAAGTTTGTGCCTACAAAAGCCAAGGAAACCTTGAAAATATTTGAAATGGCAACAAGAAGGAAATTCAAGATACTATATTCGAAATTAGATTAATTACAAAACTTCTAATTACATGTGAGTACGTAATTTTACAAGTTAGAAGTAAGAAATATATAAAAGTCCCGTTATAAAATATCAAATGTAATGATAGACATTATCATCTCCTTTTGTAATAAGTCTGGTTTTCACACAAGCGTTGCAACATATGGTTAATGAATTTGAGTGTGTTCACACTCACTACCTAGATAACGCCAACATAGATGTAGGGTTGGTGAATCCATGTAAGTGATTGAGTGTTGCATACCATCACCTCTTTCTGTATTAAGAATCATACATGTAAAATATCATAAAACATATTGAGTTAAACTGTGATTACACTTACCGCTCACGTAAAGTTTTTTTTGAACGGCGAAGGTCTAAATCGTGTGAATCCATTGTTTTCAGATCATGTCACCAAGGTCTAGTTCCACAACCACTTCAGGAGGAAACCCCACTAGGAAAACCCCCTGACCCCCCTAGACCCGTTTTTCGCTTCGGGAGGGATTTGAACCCAAGACCTTATATTTAGAAGAATCCCGGGTACCATTGAGGCAAGTATTTTTGAAACAATGAATGAAATTCTTGAACCCAATAAGTAATAACTAATAAGTGCTCAACAAGTACAAGTAGGTTTGTAAATGAACCGAACGAATACGAATATATTAACGAAAATGAATTTTGTGTTCCTGTCCGTTTATTAAAAAATGAATTTGTTCGTGTTCATTCATTAGAAAAATTAAATGAGTTATTCATGAACATAAATGAAAATAAACGAACAAACATATAAATGAACATAATTGAACAAGTGTAAATGAAAACAATTGAACAAAAATAAACGAACAAAATTTAACAAACATAAACAAACATAATTGAACAAGCATAAACGAACACAAACGACATGTCTCTTAAATGTAAATAAATATCATCTATAAACTAGATAGTTAAACGAACACAAATTTTATGTTCATGTTTATCCATTTAATTAAACGAACTTCACGCCAAACGGTTAACGAACTATTCGGTTTGTTTACAGGCCTAAGTATAGGGTTGGTTGTCACACCCCCAATTTCAACTAACGGAATCATACCGTTTGGGAACGTGACAAACCAGGATCTCAGATCATTAGACATAGCGAAGACCTCTATATGAATTTCAAAACATACGTTGGTCTTTAAAACATAATATTCAGAGTTTACAAAAAGTTGCGGAAGCGTTTAAAACCATAAACAATTGTAAATCAAACATTACAACCCAAAGTACTTAAATATTCAAATGTCAAATTCAAATTCAAATTCAAAGTGTTTATAATGCATGAGACTCTATCTTCCTAGTCCATGCCAGCTGTAACGCGCGCCTTAGCGTCCTGAGAAAACATGCAAATCAAGTCAACACAAAGGTTGGTGCATAACACAGGTTTTAAATAATCATAGTGTTCAAAACATCAGTTTGAATAATAAGTTGTAGATGACATAATCACACATGCACAGTCATGATAGCTAGTCATATAAACTATTTACACAAGTGGTCGACACCGAAGCTGACGAGTTGCCATGCTATAACATGTTTTTGCCTTAACACTATTGTCTAGCACAAACAATAGCAATGTGTGTGTTTGGTCAGTCAAACACCTGCGTAGATCCCATCTACCAAGTGAGGTTTGTCAAATCCAATAGATCTATCTTCAACTACCACGCTTTGCACTCCGGCAAATTAAACGGTTCGAAAGAGAAGGCGTTGTAATGCTATGTTTGCACTTAATGTAAACAGCTAACTCATGCAAGTGATATGTATCTAAAAAGAGTTTGTTGCACATGTTTTCTCCCCCAAAACAGTTAAAATAAGAAAGGGCCGTGTACGCACCTTTGATGATTGCAGAATGATCAAATACGTGTACTTGCGTAGATAATCCTCTTACGAAGGATCTGTGTTTAAACAATAACGTTGTGTTATTCGAATAGTCGTTTTGTGCTTGAAATCACATACGTGTCAATACACGTATGTTAGAGTGTTAGAAACGTACATACGAATGTACGCGTGACTTTGAAATCGTTTAAATAAAACCCTATATGATTTTATTTGAATAAACGTAATTATACGCAATTTCGTTTTTGATCTAAAAATGTAAATTTTATTATTCTAATGTGTTCGTAATTCCCTTACGGTTCCAACGCAACTGAAACGGATTGAATCGGAGTTCGAACGAAGAAAATATGATCAAATTACTAAAATAGTTTAAATTTCAAAAACAGTTGGGCCCGGGTTCGAACCCGTGACCTCCAACTCTACACACGCATGCCCAACCATCTCAACTGCTTCACATTTCGTTAACAAACTTCTGTTTCAATTCCTTTAATCAAAACCGGTCGGGTTCTCCTTTGTACTACTATAGCCGAAACGTATAAGTTCTAATTGACTCCCAATTTCGACCCCGATCGAACTCAAAACATAGGGTTTTCCTTGATCATAGGATTTCGACTCATTATGCACAATTAATTTGATTCCTATAATCGTCTAACTCAAAAACCCCCAAAATCCTTTAACCATCGAACCCTAGAACTAAAAATCATTCAATTAGTTGTTGTTGATTGAAATTGACATAATGATTTCAATGAGATGATGATTCCGAATCTTTCTGTGGTGTTTAATTAGTTTATCAGACTTGCCTGAATCGAAACCCCCAAAACGATCCTAATCAAGAACCCTAGCAACTGAATTTAATCGATTTGTTATTGTTTTATGAAATTGGCACATAGATTAGTTTATTCAGAGACTTCTGAAACTCTCCATACAATTTAATTCTATTTTTGAATACTCTTAAATCGAAATCCCCAAAACAACTTAAATAATGAACCCTAGAATTCGATCAGTTATAATTCATTTTTGTTACACGAAATAGGGTTAGGGCTTAGCTTAATCGGGATATTTAGAGTGTGTAGGAGCCAGAACTTACTTGGTTTGATGCAGTATTGTAGTAGAACGATTTTTACTTGGTTTCGACTTGGCTCAAGATCAATTCTTCTTTTCACGCAATTGGAATCGATTTGCTGCTTACAAAAACTCCAGAGGATGCCGATTAGAGCTCTAGAAGGTTTAATTTCGAGAATTTCATTCGATTAATACGAATTCGATATTCACTGTAAACGGTTTCGAATTTTAATCATCATTTTAGTTTAATTCGACAATTTAATATGTTAAAAACGTATGGAAACTGATAATAATAATCAATAGAATGATTATGGTTCATTAATTTCGGTTGTTACATAGTTTTAATGTGAAATTCAATTTCAATTTGATGATATGATCAAATTTTGACTTTTAAAGTCAAAATTTTACATTTTAATTAGTTTGCAACCTTAATCCTTGTAATTTTAACATTTCAAGGCTTGTTTCGCTATATTCTAACCTTTGAAATTTATTTTTTTCTCGATTACATAACATCTCGGTTTGATCTAGAGTTAACGGAGTTAATCCGAATTGCCAAATTGTCATTAATTGACCCATTGGAATGTTATTGGGCTTCCTAAATACTATTGGGCCTACCTTGGGCCTCATTGGGCCTGCCTTGGCATTGTTGGGCCTTCATATACTTCATTGGGCCTATCTTGGCCCTACTGGCCAACCTTAACCTTATTGGACCTACTTTGGTCTTATTGGGCCTAACTTGACTTCATTGGGCCCAACTTCTATTCAATTGAGCCTACGAGAGTTAACGAGGTTAAATCAAAAAGTCGGATTGTCACATCATCCCCTTGTTGAAGGAATTTTCGTCCCGAAAATTAGCAAATGTTAGGAGTAGTTAGGAAACTACTTACGAGTTTAAATCGTACGTGTTAGTGTAATTTGATCATTCTGTGTACTTGTGTCTCACACACAAACTCTAATGCTCGCAACATCACAACTAAATGTGAGCGTTCAATGTAACTGTTTGCGTGTACACTAGTTAGTTCACCTAACTGTGACTGTTTGTGTTTGATCATACTGTGTTGTGTAACCTCACACATAATAAGTGTCTGTAACTGTTTGTACTATGCAACCCCGCACATAACAAAATGTATGTAACTAATCATGCATGTACTACCATAACATGTAACATATGAAATGTAGCACCTAAAATGTATAAAATGTAATGTAGCACAAATGTTTGTATACTGTACTACGTAATCTCCTACATAACAAATGTTTGAATGTAGTCGACAAAATAGAAAACTTCCAAAATTCATGTGTACCTGTAAATTCACGATTACATGGGCCCCTGTACTCGTCAATTTACCTTACACAATTATTCTGGTTCCTTCTATTTGTAGTACTACTATTGTTTAATTGCTCATGATTTTACCACCATGAAATGTTGTACATTGTTTGAAATCAATCATGTATGTACTAATATGAAATGTTTGTGTTTGCATTCTGCAAAACTGGTGTTCAGCACAATTGTTCCTACCAATTTCAATAGTATCATGTGTTTGTGTTTACAGTTAGAAATCTAAGAGTGTGAAATATCACATCATCCCCTTGCTGAAAGAAATTTCGTCCCGAAATTTAGCGTGCATTCTTAATGTTTGTTGTTGTTTTGAATAAGTGGGGATACTTTTCATCATTTGGTCTTCCTTTTCCCATGTGAATTCAGGACCCCGTCTTGAATTCCATCGTACTTTAACTATTGGAATCTTGCTTTGCTTCAGTTGTTTGACCTCCCGATCCATGATTTCCGCCGGTTCTTCAATGAATCGTAACTGTTCATCTACTTGTATTTCTTCCAATGGTACAATCAATGTCTCATCAGAAAGACATTTCTTTAAGTTTGACACATGAAAAACATCATGAACTCCACTGAGTTCATCCGGTAGTTTGAGTTGGTACGCAACCGGACCAATCCTTTTCAGAATCTCAAAAGGTCCTACGTAACGTGGACTAAGCTTTCCGCGCTTGCCGAATCGTATCACACCTTTCCAAGGTGATACCTTTAGAAGAACTCGGTCTCCTACTTGAAATTCTAACGGCTTGCGACGTTTGTCTGCATAACTCTTCTGGCGATCCCGAGCCGCTGCCATACGGTTCCGAATTTGAACTATCTTCTCTGTCGTCTCGTGCACCAGTTCAGGACCTGTTAACTGACTGTCACCAATTTCAGCCCAGCAAACTGGTGAACGACATTTGCGACCATACAAAGCTTCAAACGGTGCTGCTTGAATGCGTGTATGATAACTATTGTTGTAAGAGAATTCCACCAACGGTAAATGATTCTCCCAGCTATCCCCAAAGTCAATTACACAAGCTCGTAACATATCCTCGAGTGTTTGAATCGTTCGTTCACTTTGACCATCGGTCTGTGGATGATAAGCGGTACTCATATCCAAGCGAGTCCCCAATAACTTATGAAGAGATTTCCAAAAGTTGGAGGTAAACCGGGCATCCCGATCTGATATGATAGAGATTGGCACACCATGCCGTGCTACTACTTCCTTAATGTAGATACGAGTCAGTTTCTCCATCTTATCAGTTTCTGTGATTGCTAAGAAGTGTGCAGATTTCGTTAATCGATCGACAATTACCCATATCGTATCACAACCACTCGGTGTACGGGGTAACTTAGTAATGAAGTCCATCGAAATTTGTTCCCATTTCCACATCGGTATCTCTGGTTGTTGCAGTAAACCAGATGGCTTCTGATATTCAACTTTGACTTTCGAACAAGTCAAACATTCGCTAACGTACTTAGCAATATCAGCTTTCATGTGAGGCCACCAATACAGTGCCTTCAAGTCATGGTACATCTTGTCTGATCCCGGGTGGACTGAATATCTGAACTTGTGTGCTTCATCCCTCACGAGTTCCCTTAAACCTCCATACAAAGGTATCCAAAGTCGATTAATGAAATAACGAATTCCATCAGTCTTGACATTCAATTGTGTTTCCATCCCTCGTAATGATTTTTGTACCAATTTATCCTTTTCTAAGGCTTCAAACTGTGCACTGCGTACTTCGTCAGATAAGTCAGTATGCGTCGTCATCATAAGTGTGCGAACCCGTCTTGTTCCTGTTGTGTCTTTTCTGCTTAGAGCGTCAGCTACCACATTAGCTTTCTCCCGGATGATACTTGCTTGCGCATTCGTAGTCGTTCAACAACTCGACCCATCGTGCGTAGTGTAATTCCTTTCGTGTGGTCGTAGTTGTCTGGAAGCATAAGCGATCACTTTATCCCGTTGCATCAACACACATCCCAAACCCTGTGCAGATGCATCACAATACACTACAAAGTCTTCCGTCCCTTCCGGTAAGGACAGAATCGGTGCGCTGCAAATCTTCTGTTTCAATAACTGAAACGCAGTTTCCTGTTTATCCGTCCAGTTATACTTTGTTCTCTTGTGCGTAAGAGCTGTAAGTGGTTGAGCGATCTTTGAGAAACCCTAAATGAATCGTTGATAATAACCCGCCAAACCAAGGAATTGTCGTACCTCGGTAGGGGTCTTTGGTGCTTCCCAATTCTTAATTTCTTCAATCTTCGTTGGATCAACATGTATACCCTTTTTATCAACTATACGACCCAGAAATTGTACTTCTCGCATCCAGAATTCACATTTCGAGAACTTAGCGTACAGTTGTTCCTGTTTCAATAATTCCAATAATAGTCGAAGATGTTCAGCGTGTTCCTCCTCAGACTGTGAATAGATGAGAATGTCATCGATGTAAACAATGACAAACTTATCCATATAAGGTTTACAAACACGATTCATGAGATCCATGAATACAGCGGGAGCGTTTGTCAACCCAAATGGAATGACCAAGAACTCATAATGGCCATAGCGTGTCCTGAATGCTGTCTTAGGAATACCTTCCTGTACTTTGAGCTGATAGTAACCCTATCTGAGATCAATCTTCGAGTAGTAACACGAACCCTGCAATTGATCGAACAGATCGTCAATTCGAGGTAACGGGTACCGGTTTTTGATGGTAACCTTGTTCAGTTCCCGGTAATCGATACACATACGGAAAATCCCGTCCTTTTTCTTGATAATTAAGACTGGTACTCCCCACGGTGAAAAACTAGGTCGTATGAAGCCCTTATCCAACAACTCTTGCAGTTGTGTAGGTAATTCTTGCATCTCTGATGTTGTAAGTCGATAAGGCGCCCTAGCTATCGGTGCTACGTCTGATGTAAGGTCGATTCTAAATTTCCACCTGTCTGATAGGCGGTAATCCCGGTAGATCTTCTGAAATACTTCAGGGAATTCTCAAACTACTGGGATGTCTTCTATATTCTTCTCAACTACCGGCTTCTCGGTTATAAGTGCTATAATTGTCGTATGACATTTCCGCAGACATTTGTGTGCTTTCATACAAGATATGAGACGCAGTGGCGTACTGCTCTTCTCGCCTTGTACGTACAGTGTCTCTCCATGCGAAAGAGGTATTCGAACTATCTTTTAATGGCATACTATTTTAGCCTGGTGTTTGGACAACCAGTCCATGCCAATGCCTACATCAAAACTGCCTAAAGAGGTAGACATAAAATCAATGTCATGTGTTTGACCCATCAAGTCAAGAACACATCCTTTAGCAATATGGTTTACAACAACTTAACTTATCATTAGCTAGTTCTATAGTGTATGGATTTCCTAAAGCAGTAGGACTAATACTTAACAATTTTCAAGATTTGCTAGATACAAAACCCCGATCTGCACCGGTGTCAAATATCATAGAGGCAGAGTGATAATTCAAGAGAAACGTACCCGTAACGGCGTTGGGATCTTCCCGTGCCTGACGTCCTCCAATCACAAAGGCCCTGTCCTAGCAATATTGGTGTTGTTGTTGTTGTTTCCTTTTGTAATCATGTCATTAGCCCTTCTTTTCTTGAGTTGTGGGCACTCCTTCTTGAAATGTCCTGATAAGCCACACTCAAAACATCCTTTCTGTGTGTTGTTCTGGTTGAGTGAGCTTGCCTGCAGCTTCCCTCGACAGTCTTTTGCTACGTGCCCTATCTTTCTGCATCGCTGACATCTATATTTGTCACATTGTTTCCCAAAGTGATGGAACCCACATTTGTTGCACTTTGGATATTTACCATTATACCCTCCTGATGACTGTTGGTTATTGTTTGGATTGTGATGAGTCTTGTTGGATTCCTGCTTGCGATTCTCCTGAAATGACTGCTGAGTAAAATTCTTGGAATCAATGTTATCCCATTTTCTTTTGTGGTCTCCTGCCTTAGCTGTTACTGTTCGTTTGGGTAATGTTCCCCGTTGCATCGTTTGATCAGTAAATTGGTGTGCCAGTCGAACAGCTTGCTGTATGGTAGTAGGATTTGCAGATATGATCAATTTTCGAACCTGAGATACTAGCCCTCCAATGTATTTCTTGATCCACTTGCTAGATGAGGTTGCCCTGTGCGGTAAAAGTCTTGCTAATTGCTGGAATCGAGTAGTGTATTCCTCAACATTAGAACCTTTCATCTTGAGTTGCCTGTATTCATCCTCAAGTTCTTGCATTTCATTATGGTGACAATACTCCTCCTGCAACAGGATTTTGAATCCGTTCCAAGTAAGTGCATTGGCTGTATTCAAACCGAGTGTCTGTACGATAGAGTTCCACCATGTCAAGGCTGAACCCTCCAAAGTACCAATAGCGTATCTGACCTTGTTTTCTTCCGGACAATTGCACGTCTCAAATACCGATTCTGTCTGTTCAATCCATCGAAGAAGTCCAATGGCTCCTTCCGATCCTTTGAAATTATGTGGTTTACAGTTCAAGAATGTCCTGAACGTGCACATTTGTGGGTTTACCAGTCCCCCCGTCGGATCATGTGGTCCTGTTTGGTATGATTGCGTATAGTTTGCGATTGTCTCGGTAATTCGAATGTTAATAAGTGCCTCAACTTCCGTTGCGGTCATGTTAATGTCTCCTCCAACCATGATCTTCCTATTTGTAAATATACATAATGAGACTACACCCATCGCATAATCATCACTCATGCACAAAGTAAATGTAACACACTACCATAGTCATTAAGGTAACAATTCTTAATCATTTATGATAAACCAGTGCTTACAATTGTTTGTCAAAGAGATGTAAAACAACTAAACACGAAATCTACTTTTATGAGTACAACCCACTCATATAAGTTTGTTAATGAAAGATAATTAACATAAAGTGGCTAAACTCCATCATTTGGTGGTGCAACACTAGGAGATGAATCAGCCTGTTCTGGTGGACCACCCTCTGCACCATGATCATACTGTATATGTTCAGTGACAAGTATCAATGCTTGCTCGGCCAAATCCCCGACTACATTAGTTCCATCTATAGCTGCATTAGATAGTGCAATGGCCTCTTCGGCCCTTGCCTCGGCCATAGCCGCACGTAGTTCCGTCTCTTGTTGTCGTGCCTCGGCCATAGTTGCACGAAGTTCAGCATCTTGAAGTCGGTTGGTGAGTTCAACAATAGCATTTTGCATCATTTCCACATCCTCCACCAGATTCTCATGTAATTCATCTGTACGAATCAGTTCCTCCTTAAGACTCCTCCACTTATCCATAATCCAATTGTTACTTTCCAACAATCCTGTGATTGCCCCTACCGCCTCGCGCATATTACGGATCTCTCGATCCATACGTGCCACGAATGCAGCAAATGCTTGCTCTAGCGGATACCCTAGAGCCGGTAATGTCCATATGTCAGTAGTAGATGAAGTAGCGGATGGAGGAGGCACTCTCTCCTCGCGTACCCAGCTACGGATGAGATCAGGGAACCATTGCCAATAATGGCTGCTCCCTCTGGGTCTAATGTGAATATCCTCGCCATAGTGAATAGTATCATCCACTGGCTCCAGTTTCCTCTTCTTAGCTGCTTCAATTTCCACATGTGACTCCTCATCAAGAATACGCTTAGACGATGATGCCATATCTGTTACATAATGCTATATGTAAGTGCATACAACTATCGTGTAAGCAAGTGTCTAATGTCTAACAGTTATAGTCTAGATCTACAAAATGCAAACCTAGTTCGCTATAACCTATGGCTCTGATACCAATCTGTCACACCCCCAATTTCAACTAACGGAATCATACCGTTTGGGAACGTGACAAACCAGGATCTCAGATCATTAGACATAGCGAAGACCTCTATATGAATTTCAAAACATACGTTGGTCTTTAAAACATAATATTCAGAGTTTACAAAAAGTTGCGGAAGCGTTTAAAACCATAAACAATTGTAAATCAAACATTACAACCCAAAGTACTTAAATATTCAAATGTCAAATTCAAATTCAAAGTGTTTATAATGCATGAGACTCTATCTTCCTAGTCCATGCCAGCTGTAACGCGCGCCTTAGCGTCCTGAGAAAACATGCAAATCAAGTCAACACAAAGGTTGGTGCATAACACAGGTTTTAAATAATCATAGTGTTCAAAACATCAGTTTGAATAATAAGTTGTAGATGACATAATCACACATGCACAGTCATGATAGCTAGTCATATAAACTATTTACACAAGTGGTCGACACCGAAGCTGACGAGTTGCCATGCTATAACATGTTTTTGCCTTAACACTATTGTCTAGCACAAACAATAGCAATGTGTGTTTGGTCAGTCAAACACCTGCGTAGATCCCATCTACCAAGTGAGGTTTGTCAAACCCAATAGATCTATCTTCAACTACCACGCTTTGCACTCCGGCAAATTAAACGGTTCGAAAGAGAAGGCGTTGTAATGCTATGTTTGCACTTAATGTAAACAGCTAACTCATGCAAGTGATATGTATCTAAAAAGAGTTTGTTGCACATGTTTTCTCCCCCAAAACAGTTAAAATAAGAAAGGGCCGTGTACGCACCTTTGATGATTGCAGAATGATCAAATACGTGTACTTGCGTAGATAATCCTCTTACGAAGGATCTGTGTTTAAACAATAACGTTGTGTTATTCGAATAGTCGTTTTGTGCTTGAAATCACATACGTGTCAATACACGTATGTTAGAGTGTTAGAAACGTACATACGAATGTACGCGTGACTTTGAAATCGTTTAAATAAAACCCTATATGATTTTATTTGAATAAACGTAATTATACGCAATTTCGTTTTTGATCTAAAAATGTAAATTTTATTATTCTAATGTGTTCGTAATTCCCTTACGGTTCCAACGCAACTGAAACGGATTGAATCGGAGTTCGAACGAAGAAAATATGATCAAATTACTAAAATAGTTTAAATTTCAAAAACAGTTGGGGCCCGGGTTCGAACCCGTGACCTCCAACTCTACACACGCATGCCCAACCATCTCAACTGCTTCACATTTCGTTAACAAACTTCTGTTTCAATTCCTTTAATCAAAACCGGTCGGGTTCTCCTTTGTACTACTATAGCCGAAACATATAAGTTCTAATTGACTCCCAATTTCGACCCCGATCGAACTCAAAACATAGGGTTTTCCTTGATCATAGGATTTCGACTCATTATGCACAATTAATTTGATTCCTATAATCGTCTAACTCAAAAACCCCCAAAATCCTTTAACCATCGAACCCTAGAACTAAAAATCATTCAATTAGTTGTTGTTGATTGAAATTGACATAATGATTTCAATGAGATGATGATTCCGAATCTTTCTGTGGTGTTTAATTAGTTTATCAGACTTGCCTGAATCGAAACCCCCAAAACGATCCTAATCAAGAACCCTAGCAACTGAATTTAATCGATTTGTTATTGTTTTATGAAATTGGCACATAGATTAGTTTATTCAGAGACTTCTGAAACTCTCCATACAATTTAATTCTATTTTTGAATACTCTTAAATCGAAATCCCCAAACAACTTAAATAATGAACCCTAGAATTCGATCAGTTATAATTCATTTTTGTTACACGAAATAGGGTTAGGGCTTAGCTTAATCGGGATATTTAGAGTGTGTAGGAGCCAGAACTTACTTGGTTTGATGCAGTATTGTAGTAGAACGATTTTTACTTGGTTTCGACTTGGCTCAAGATCAATTCTTCTTTTCACGCAATTGGAATCGATTTGCTGCTTACAAAAACTCCAGAGGATGCCGATTAGAGCTCTAGAAGGTTTAATTTCGAGAATTTCATTCGATTAATACGAATTCGATATTCACTGTAAACGGTTTCGAATTTTAATCATCATTTTAGTTTAATTCGACAATTTAATATGTTAAAAACGTATGGAAACTGATAATAATAATCAATAGAATGATTATGGTTCATTAATTTCGGTTGTTACATAGTTTTAATGTGAAATTCAATTTCAATTTGATGATATGATCAAATTTTGACTTTTAAAGTCAAAATTTTACATTTTAATTAGTTTGCAACCTTAATCCTTGTAATTTTAACATTTCAAGGCTTGTTTCGCTATATTCTAACCTTTGAAATTTATTTTTTTCTCGATTACATAACATCTCGGTTTGATCTAGAGTTAACGGAGTTAATCCGAATTGCCAAATTGTCATTAATTGACCCATTGGAATGTTATTGGGCTTCCTAAATACTATTGGCCTACCTTGGGCCTCATTGGGCCTGCCTTGGCATTGTTGGGCCTTCATATACTTCATTGGGCCTATCTTGGCCCTACTGGCCAACCTTAACCTTATTGGACCTACTTTGGTCTTATTGGGCCTAACTTGACTTCATTGGGCCCAACTTCTATTCAATTGAGCCTACGAGAGTTAACGAGGTTAAATCAAAAAGTCGGATTGTCACATCATCCCCTTGTTGAAGGAATTTTCGTCCCGAAAATTAGCAAATGTTAGGAGTAGTTAGGAAACTACTTACGAGTTTAAATCGTACGTGTTAGTGTAATTTGATCATTCTGTGTACTTGTGTCTCACACACAAACTCTAATGCTCGCAACATCACAACTAAATGTGAGCGTTCAATGTAACTGTTTGCGTGTACACTAGTTAGTTCACCTAACTGTGACTGTTTGTGTTTGATCATACTGTGTTGTGTAACCTCACACATAATAAGTGTCTGTAACTGTTTGTACTATGCAACCCCGCACATAACAAAATGTATGTAACTAATCATGCATGTACTACCATAACATGTAACATATGAAATGTAGCACCTAAAATGTATAAAATGTAATGTAGCACAAATGTTTGTATACTGTACTACGTAATCTCCTACATAACAAATGTTTGAATGTAGTCGACAAAATAGAAAACTTCCAAAATTCATGTGTACCTGTAAATTCACGATTACATGGGCCCCTGTACTCGTCAATTTACCTTACACAATTATTCTGGTTCCTTCTATTTGTAGTACTACTATTGTTTAATTGCTCATGATTTTACCACCATGAAATGTTGTACATTGTTTGAAATCAATCATGTATGTACTAATATGAAATGTTTGTGTTTGCATTCTGCAAAACTGGTGTTCAGCACAATTGTTCCTACCAATTTCAATAGTATCATGTGTTTGTGTTTACAGTTAGAAATCTAAGAGTGTGAAATATCACATCATCCCCTTGCTGAAAGAAATTTCGTCCCGAAATTTAGCGTGCATTCTTAATGTTTGTTGTTGTTTTGAATAAGTGGGGATACTTTTTCATCATTTGGTCTTCCTTTTCCCATGTGAATTCAGGACCCCGTCTTGAATTCCATCGTACTTTAACTATTGGAATCTTGCTTTGCTTCAGTTGTTTGACCTCCCGATCCATGATTTCCGCCGGTTCTTCAATGAATCGTAACTGTTCATCTACTTGTATTTCTTCCAATGGTACAATCAATGTCTCATCAGAAAGACATTTCTTTAAGTTTGACACATGAAAAACATCATGAACTCCACTGAGTTCATCCGGTAGTTTGAGTTGGTACGCAACCGGACCAATCCTTTTCAGAATCTCAAAAGGTCCTACGTAACGTGGACTAAGCTTTCCGCGCTTGCCGAATCGTATCACACCTTTCCAAGGTGATACCTTTAGAAGAACTCGGTCTCCTACTTGAAATTCTAACGGCTTGCGACGTTTGTCTGCATAACTCTTCTGGCGATCCCGAGCCGCTGCCATACGGTTCCGAATTTGAACTATCTTCTCTGTCGTCTCGTGCACCAGTTCAGGACCTGTTAACTGACTGTCACCAATTTCAGCCCAGCAAACTGGTGAACGACATTTGCTACCATACAAAGCTTCAAACGGTGCTGCTTGAATGCGTGTATGATAACTATTGTTGTAAGAGAATTCCACCAACGGTAAATGATTCTCCCAGCGACCATACAAAGTTTCAACCGTTGGATCATCTTCATTTTTGTACAGCCTCTTCGCCACATCCAAGGGAGCTTATCCAATGGTGGGTTTTGTTTAATAACGTCCGGAGGTCAGGTTTTCGAGCTCCTGTGTGCAGCAGACGTTTTGTGGTGATTTCCTCCCTTTTTGTCTTTGATTTGTTTCCATATGCTTGATGTTAGTGTTTCCAAGTGTATGATGGTTATTGTATGCCTCTAGTATACCTAGAGAAAACTTTGTATTGCTCTAATTTTGGTGATAGTGGATTTGAAGCGGCTCTTGTAGTCCCGTGGTTTTTACTCTCGTTTTGAGAGGTTTTTCACGCTAAAATTTTGGTGTTCTTTATTGTTTTAGAATTCTCTATTTCTTTGCATCCTCATAGGTTCATTTGAGTTGGGAAAGTTTGGTCAAATGAAGATAATTCCGCATTTGTTGTTTACCGTTGTGACCGGATCGTGTGTTTTTTCCCATCATGTGAGTGTGACCACACCCACTACTTATATGACGTTACATTTTGCTTACCTATCACAAACATAAAGTATAACACATTCATACCCCTCTCTGTTAGTACATATTTGTAATAGGTTGCTATTCAAAATTGTAAATTATAGAAGGTTTTGTAAAGTTAGTTTGTAAAAAAGGTTTGGCTTAGGTTCGTCTGGCCCACGAACCTAGGCAGGTTTGGCGAACCTACAACCTTAGAAAGGTTCGGCGAAAGGTTCGGCGAACCTATAGGTTTGGCAACTTAGGTTTGCCCAGCGAACCTCAAGGTTCGGCTGGCGAACATAGAGGTTTGGCTAAGAATAGGTTCGGCTGACAGTCTGTGTTTATATAGAAGGTTTGTCTGATTTTCTCATAACTGTTAGAACTCTTGGAGAACTTCAGAAAACCTGAGTGTGTATTCTCTGTGTGAGATCTGTAAACATTGAAGATTGATTAATCAAATGAAGATGTTTATGAAATTGCTTGTTACTCTTTGATTCTTATAGATTAAACATGGATTCTGCACGTGTTTAATTGTTCATAGAGCTTCTTGATTCGATCCTGATCAGATTCACCAAATCTACAGCGGTATCAGAGCATTTGGTGAAGTTCTATACAAGTTTTGTCAAAGAATTTCAAGTAGCTTCTTGATTTGAAGATTAAAAGTTCAAGGATGGCTCAAAATTCTTCTTTTCTTGTTGATTGATTGCTGTTTTGTGTTCAATTTCATCATCAATTGGTGTGGAATACTAAAATTCACAGATTTGGAGTGTCAAGTTTGCATTTCTCTATGGGTCGTTGAAGGAAACAGTGTACGTTTGTCAGCCACCGGGCTTTGAGGATCCTATCCACCGGGATCAGGTTTACATCCTCGACAAAGCACTGTACGGTCTACATCAGGCTCCTCGTGCCTGGTATGAGACCTTATCGACTCACCTTATTGAACACGGGTTCAATAGGGGTCAGATTGACTAGACATTGTTTTATCAGGAAAAGGGCAAGGATATTATTCTTGTTCAGATCTTTGTAGATGACATTATCTTTGGATCTACCGATGAACAGATGTGTCTGGAGTTTAAAGAGACGATGATTGAAAAATTCGAGATGAGTGCTATGTCAGACATCAAATTTTTCTTGGGTTTACAAATTGATCAGACTGATGATGGAATCTTCATTCATCAGACAAAATACATTCAAGATGTGTTAAAATGGTTTAGCATGCTTGAATCCAAACCAATTTCCACGCCCATTCAGCCCAATCACGGGATTGAGCCTGATATTAAGGGGGAGATCATTGACGCTACTTTGTATCGTGGAATGATTGGAAGTTTGATGTACGTGACAGCCTCAAGACCAGATATTGTATTCGCTACAAGTATCTGTGCTTGATATCAATCAAAACCTAAAGTTTCTCATCTGATAGCAGTCAAAAGAATTCTTCGTTATCTGAAGGGTACACCAGACACCGGTCTGTGGTATCCTAAGGATGATAACTTTTCCTTCAATGCCTACAGTGATTCTGACTATGGAGGATGCAAGACTGATGCGAAATCCACAACGGGAGGTGCGCAATTTTTAGGGGAGAGGTTAGTCTCTTGGCAGTGCAAAAAGCAGACATCTGTTGCTACATCTACATGTGAGGCTGAGTATGTAGCAGCTGCCAGTTGTTGTTCACAGGTCTTGTGGATACAACAACAGATGAGAGACTACGGTTTGAATTTTCTAACTATCCCTATTCATGTTGACAACGAGGCTGCTATTGCTATAACAAGAATCCTGTGTATCATTCACGATCCAAACACATTGATATTAGATTTCATTTCATACGCGATTGCTATGAAAAGAAACTTATTGATGTGGTGAAGATACATACTGATGAGCAAAGAGCAGACCTTCTCACCAAGGCCTTTGATAAAAACCATTTTGAGTATTTACTCAAATTAAATGGCATTCGAGTCATGGATGAGGTAATTCCAAATCAATCTCCTTTTTAATCAAAATTTATTGAATTAACATCAGATATTTTTTGTTGTTTTTTTTTTGTGTTTTAGTTTTTAGGGGGAGAAAGTTTTGAAAAATACAAAAACATTTGAAAAATCAAAAACACAAAAACATTAAAAATTAAAATTCTGAGAAATTAATCTGATCAAGTGAGAAATGATAGTACATTGTTTGCAATTAGAAGCATATTTGTATCATGTTAGAACATAAACATAAAGAGCAGTTATAATTACTTAGTAGGATATGTTGGTAGGTTTATAACTTAGTTAAGATAACATTTGACAAAATTTTAATGATGCTTTATGAAAAACAGATGCTTAGAATACAGTACTTAGTTTTGTCCTGAAAGAGTGGTAGTTAATCTTACAAAATGTTTCTTGAACAAAAGTTAAATTACTAGTTTTGATCATGTGTTTAATTTTCAAAAGAAATTCTGAATTGTTTTTTCTTTTATTTTAGTTTAAAGCTGAAACATTCTTTGTGTATACTTGCGTATCGACCTGATTGTTATAGCTTTAAACAAGTCAAATTTGTTTTCTTGGTTCTGATTAAGATTTGGACAATCTCTGTGTATATGAAAATATCGATCTGATTGTTAAAAACTTAATCTTAAATTATTGTTTCGTTTATTTTCTGAATCATCTGAGTATACGTAAGTATCAACCTTGATTCTATGATTTTGAACATATTCAAATTGTTTTACATTTTATTATTTTCAAAAGACATTCTGATTTGTTTTTGCATGATCAAGCTAGTTAAAATTGAAATATATTGTTTCAAGAACTGTTGATTTGAAGAATCGATCACGAAATTCTACGATTCGATCATAAACGTGCGGAATCCGTTTATAACTAGATTTGGATCAAGAAAAACATTGTAATATATCTCAAATCTGAATTCTTCATATCCAATCAAGTGTATACAAACAATAAATTTGAATTACAACACTTGAATACAAGAAAGAAACTAAGATGAAGAGAATCTTGATCTTGAACTTGAGAGAGAGAATGTAACTTTGTGTATGTAAGATTGTAAGCTCAAAGTCCACCAAGTCTTCCAAGTCTACCTATATATAGGTTTCATAGGTCAATAGGTTTGCCAAACCTTAAACCATGTGATCACCAAACCTTTTAGCCATCTATCATAGCCGAACATTCTTGGATCTTTAGCCGAACCCTTAATCATATACAACAGACTGTGATCGATTTCATATACAACAAGCGAGGTTCACACAGTAAATGCAGCTTTCACACAGAAAATGCATCAACATACTCCCCATTGAACCTTGCTGTTGTATATGCTCAAACTTTATGTGCATCGGGGAACAAATATACATCAACATACTCCCCTACAACCTTGCTATCAACATACTCCCCTTCAGTTGTATCAGTTGTATCAAATGTTGTATAGAATTCATCAGTCTCTTTGTTTCCACTTCACTCTCTCAATCTTAATCTCATTCTCTCTCTCTCCATCTTATGTCTTTCTTTTTCCAAGATTCACCTGCTAAGGACTGCAGTGACATCTTCAACACACCGATCTTAATCACCCTTATCACCTGCATCAGTTGATACATAATCAAAAATAAATCTTTTTCTTCACATGTAATCATACTAGATGCTTCATCACAATTCCAATATCTCTTTGTCACTTATTAACAGTAAATCAATTATAATGTTTACAAAGAATTAGTAAGTCACATCGGATAGTCTAAAAGAAAATAGAAGAAAATTTTTATGAATTTTTCTATGATTTGAATAAACTCCCCCTAAAGCTATGAATTACAAAATTGTATATCCTAGAATCCTACAAAATTTGTATTCTAACTAAAAAATAAATATGTTTTTCATGAGAAAACTCCAAACATGAGATCATATTGTAATCATACCTCAGCGTTACTTGTTGATTGTTAATGAGATTTATTTATTCGATGCACAAGCCTAGGACGATTGCCAGTATATGGGTCCACTTTAAATCTTACTACTTGTTGTGAATTTGGATTAATGAAAACCAATCACAAGACTTTGTGTTCCCCACTCACTTGAACACATCCCCGCTTTGTGAAACATCAACCAACAGCGATGCCATTGTAAATTATAAGATCAAATTATTGCTTAGTTTGATCATGAAAAAATAAAGCAGAATATCTTTTGTGAAATAACAAAGTGTAAAATAAAACAGAATGTTCAAAATCCGGTAACAAGATTGATACTTTCGTATGCGCAGATGAAACCAGAATATTGAACCAAAAAAAATAAATTAAGTTTAAAACCTAGCAATCAGATCGATACTTCTGTATACACATAGAATGCCCAAGTTTTAAACAAAACCAAGAAAATAAAAGCAGAAAGTCCAAAACATAGCAATCAGATCGATACGTAAGTATACGCAGAGAATGTCTATGTTTTGAACGAAAATAAAAGAAAACAAATGAACTCAGAATTTCTTTTGAAAAAGAAACACATGATCAAACTAATATATGTATTAATACAAATAGCAATCACTGAGGCAAATGACCACGCACTCAGGACAAAGATCAAACACTGTGTTCTAAGTAATGTGTCCCACAAAGAATGATTATGTCATTAGTCTACAGAAATCACAATTAAGTGAAAGACCTACCAACATATCATACTGAGTGCATTGTGATCGCTTTGTATTTGATCTTGTATGATACAAGTAAGCTTCAGAATGTTACAATGTACAGTCATATCTCAAAGGTCAGATCAATTTCTCAATTTTTTAATTTTATATTGTTTTTGATTTTTTTACTCCCCCTAAAATGCTAAAAATGAAAATCTTTTTGATTTTTAGAATTTTACAAGTACATAAAAGAATCAAAATTCCCGGAAAATTGACAATCGATATGATTTACCATCTCTGTGAAACATTATGTTCAAAGTGACTTGAAAACATCAATAAAATATGACAATGTAATTCCAAACCTGTCAAGTTCTCCATAATAATATGACAGTTAAAGATTAGAACAATTTTACCAAATAGACTTCAGGAAGTTCCACTATCAATGAGCTCTCCTCCAATTGATAGGTCCTCTTGAAATCCTCCTGTACACACTCGCAAACCATTAGATAGCTTTGGTCACCCAAGCCTTCGAAGTCTTGAGTTTACCATGACCATCCATATACCGAAATTTAATCCATTTCCCAGTTGAAACAGATAAATTTTCTTTTGAAACTTTGTTTGTTTTTGGTATCCACAACTGTTCCTGTTCAAGTGCATTCTTAAGATAATACTTATCTTGAATCACCACATTGTTGTTAAAAACTAAATTAGTCATTAAGGGTTTTGAAAGTTTCAACATCTCTTTATCCAAGACTTTCACAAGTTCTTCCTTGTTTTTATTTAGCATTTTATGTTTTTTAGGAATGAACTTTGAAACCTCTGTGACACAAGACTTGGCATTACTAAAATGTCTTTGTAACTCACACAGATAAGGACAATTAGCAATGATATGCCCTCTTGTACCACACTCAAAACATATTCTCCTCTCCACAAACGTAGGAGAATAGTTTTGCACAAACCTATGGTTTTGGTGATTTATCACTGGTGAACCATAAACCAGTCTTTGATTCCTTGTTGAACCATTATGAGTCAAATGTGACTTCTTACCACATGAAGGGTGAGACTCAAAGTTCAACTTTTCACATCTTGTAGGACTTAGTGAAATCTTGTCTTTGATCCAAGACTTTGAAGTATCACACTTTGATTCCACTCTATTTGATGCACATGATGATTTCACAACCCATTTTGATTGAATTTGACGTTTAGGTTTTGAACTTGAAAAACCATTTTGTTTTAAAAATTCTTGTTTTCTTTGTTTGAAAACTTTTTAATTTCAACCAATGGGGTTTTGAAAGAAACTTTCTTTTTGGATGATGATGCATAGTTTGAAACACATGGTTTCACATCATCAAAAATATTCTTGTGAGAATCATCATAATCCTTATGTACATCCATCAACCCACATCTGTACAATGTCTCCTCATCATATTCCTCTAAACTACAATCTTCAATGATCGGAGGAATGTTGTTATCAGCACAAATTGGAGACTTTCCCTTAAGATTTAAACATTTAGAGCATGAGAGTTTAGAAAACGTACCTGAACTTACCTCTTTATCTGAAATGGTATGACAATGATCTTCACTAATGATGGTATTTGTTTCAGACAAATCATCAAAGACAACCTCATAAACACTCTCATCCTCTGTTGACACCACTTCAACACATGAAGTTTCATCCTTTGACTTCAAAACATCATCTTCAAAGTTCTTCATATCACTTGTTATTTCAGAATCATCAAGAATGTGTGTCTTCAGTTACATTACATCTCTCATCTACAACTTCATTCATCTGTTTGCTATCTTCAGACATGTCAGGTTCATCTTCTGTTCCTCCATCAACATCTTCTTTTTCTTTCTCAACACTCATACTTTCCTTTAACATGTTTCTTTGTTCATCAATCCACGAGAAATCAACAATTTTCACAATCCATTTTTCGGTTCGTCTTATCTCCGATTCCATTTTGTCAATCACATCTTTGAAGTTCATTAATTTGACATGATGAATGACTTCAGTTTCCTTCATTCTTTCAACAAAACCACTCCATCGATAAGGTAAGAATGTCATAAACTTCTCAACGATTTGCTGATCAGTGATATCATTCTGAAAATATTTCAATTCTTGCATAAGTTGTAAAAGACGATCATAAGCATCATTTATCTTCTTTGCAACATGATTGTTATATGCAAGTTCTAACAAACTCCACTTTGCACATGAATGTGGCATTTGTTCAAAATCAGTGTTTTTATATCTTCAGAAATGATCACCGAAAACAAGTCACACAATTCTCTTTCTTGATTAAATTCAAACATTTGATCTTCATTAAGTTTTGATGTCCCAAAATTATCATTTGATTTCAAACATGGTTTCTTGTATTGTTGGTACAATAACTTATGGTAATTGTCATCCGCTTTGGTAGTAAACATTTCGAATGTAGATCTCCAGTTTGGATAATTTTCCAAATTGTCCAACACAAGTCCATTGTTAGCCAACCATTCCACGTTCCAGTTCTTGTATGTCATATTTAACTTTTATGTTCAGAACGTCAAAATTTAACCTCTCAAAACAAAACAGCTCAAACCTTGTCTTAACGTCCGAATTAGGTCTTGAAACCTATCCCAAATGATCCGGAAGGCCCAAAATAGGTAAACAAGGTTTACTTGAAGTTTTAAAATGGTATCTTTCTCGCAAACCTTTTCGAACAAACCTATTGGAGGTTCTCACAAACCTATCCACGAACCATTGCTAAAGTATAATTAATTATTCATAAATTGGGGATGTGTTCAAGTAAATGGAAAATATAAAGTATTTGATAGTTGTGTTTAATTGATATCTTACCTAAGTAATTAAACTTAAAGAGGTTTTATATTGACAATCATCTTTGAATTGTAATTTGGTGTTAAATATATTCATTAATTCAATCAGATATGTTGATAATTGTAATACAATATGATCTCATGTCTGGATCTTTCTTAAACAAAAAGATGTGATTGTTTTGTTATTTTAGTAAGATTTGTTAAATTTGTAATTTAGTTTTTTTCTAAAAATTTGAAAAATTACAAAAAGATTTTTGTTTTTATCTGATGTTAAAACAATAATTTTTGATTATTTGTTTGACATTGAAACATTTAAACATTGATTTGTTTTGAAATTTTAAATAAAAATGAATTTTTTTTCAAAAGGTTCGCCTAAATAGGTTTCTGAGAAGGTTCGTTGGCTAGGTTCGCTAGCTAGGTTTGCTGGTTAGATTCGTTGACTAGGTTCGTTGGCTAGGTTCGTTGGCTAGATTCGTTGGTTTGGTTTGCTGGTTAGGTTCGTTGACTAGGTTCGTTGGACAGGTTCATTCAATAGGTTTTGAACTGGTTCGCCTAAAAAGGTTCGTTCAACAGGTTCGGTCAACAGATTGGTCAAAGGTTCGTGAAACAGGTTCGGTCAACAGATTGGTCAAAGGTTCATGAAACAGGTTCGGTTATTAGGTTCGCATATATATACCAGGTTCGTGATCAAGGTTCGTCACTTTTACTTTCTGGACCTAACGAACCTGCAAGAACAGATTTTTTCGACTTTTGATTTTGGACCTCTGAGGCTTTTTGATTTACATCATTAGACTCGGATTTGATTTGTGATTATTCTAGGTATAGATCTTGTATTTTGACCGGTTAGATTAGGAGAAATGGCTGGTTTTTAGGATGTTAAGTCGAACCTTGTGTGTTTGAGTTGAAACCTATTAAAATCTAATTTCTGGAAAAAGTGTTTTTATTAAAGTTGTTCATTATGGTGTTTCGAATCTTGGTGTATAATTTTTTTTTATCTAATTTGAAGATTTGAAGATTTGATTTTTAAATTGGAAAAGGTTAGATGAATGAATAAGGTTTGCTGAATGAACTAAGGTTCGTCAAGGTTCGTCTGAACCTGATAGGTTTGTGGCAAACCTCTGTATTTCAAAAGAACCGAACCTTATTGGTCAAGGTTCATTTGACCAACAGGTTCGTTTGATATGAAGGTTCGTTCAATGAAGGTTCGTTCATTGAAGGTTCGTTCATCAGAAGGTTCGTTCGGTAAATAGGTTTGCTTGAACAACAGGTTCGTCTTAACTTAGGTTCGTCTCAGGGAAGGTTCGCTGGATTCTATACTTAGAAAAATTTTTATTTTTTTAAATTTTGTTTTAATTTTGTTTCTTTCTAATTATAGAAATGGCGAATCTGACTTTCGGCGACAAGCATAACTTGTGTGCTTACTTAGATCCTACTACCAGGAATGGCAAGGACTTCAGGCCGATGATCAAGTTTCTTAGGAGATCTAGGATTTACCATGCCATCTCCAATTCTTGCCAGATTTATCGATCACACATTTAGAGTTTCTGGGAATCTGCGAGGCTTACTTCTGTTGATGAGGAGTATGTCATAGAGGCGAATGTGCTTGGACAAGCAATTCGTGTGACTGAGGCTGATATTCGAAGAGTGTTACAGTTCGGAGGAGAGCCTGCTGGTATGACACTCATACCAGAGAGGTGTATCAAAGGGTGTTTTCTTCGGATCAGATATTTTGGAGCTTACAATGTCACATCGATCAAGAAGGGCAAACTTCCTCTTCAATATAAGTTTCTAGCTCATGTTTTATTACATTGTCTCAGCATGAGGAAGGGGACATTCGATGAGCTTCGGGATTTAATGCGATCAGCTATGGTGGCATTGATATTGAACAAACCGTTCAATTTCTCTGCTATGATATTCAGATATATGTCTGATAATATCACCAAAGCTAAGGATCGATTCTACATGTATCCTAGGTTTGTTCAGATGTTGATAGATGAAAGACTGCCAGAGCAGATGCTTCCCAGAGAGGCTTCTGATCTTTTAAAGCTGAAACACATGACTGACTCAAGCCTTGGTCAGGTCAGGGTATACCAGAAAAGTGGAGATGCAGTGTTAGAGAAGGAGTTAATTGGTCACTATGCCAGGGCTAATTATTTAGCACATGAGGATGATGCATGGAGACATGCAGAGTCTGGTTCTGACACTGAAGTTTTCAGTAATGATGATGATGATCAGCAGCAACCACCACCTCCTCCTCCAAGACAACAACCAAGGAAATCTACTGCTCAGTCTTCTAGATCTCAAGGACCAAGTGTTACTTCTACTACACTGGAACCTCTTCAGGTTGTGTTTCCAGATCAACAGGGTGAACAAAGACAGCAAGAAGATACTTATGTTCATGTTGATGCTGAGGTTGAAGATGAAGGTGAAGAATCTTCTGATACAGAGTCAGAATTTGAGATAGTTCAAGTTGGAAATCATATGGTGAGAAGGATGAAGAAGAAGTTTGCTAAACAGGCTGCAGAAGCACGGGAAGAGATAGTTGATCCTAGTTTTGTTGCTGAAGAGCCTGAGTCTTTGAAGCCTAAGAAAAGAAAGAGAATGGCTAAAGGTCCAAATGCAAAGAAGAAGTCGAAAGCTCCTAAGATCGTTGTATCTTCATCTACTGTTACTACTACATTTTCTTCTTTTCCAGTTAATTCTGTTGTTTCACCTTCACATACTACTGTTTTTGTTTCTTCTTCACAGACTACTGCTACAGTTATTGTTTCTACAGTTCCAGGAGGCTTAGGGCAAGCTCCTGAGTATGTGAATGTGGCTTCATTTGTTACATCATTTATGGATACTACTACCGTGACAACTTCGTTTCAAGAGACTTCCTTTCAGGATGATTTTGCTTCAAGAGGATTATATGATAATTTAGATGATTTGGGTATGGATTTTACTGTTGATTATGATGATACAGAGATCATAAGAAGAATTTCTATGCTCTCAAAGGAGTTTGATATTTACAAGATGGAAAAAGAGAAAGCTAAAGCAGATCAACCTTCTTCCTCTGGAACAAGTGAAATAGATGAGATGAAAGTTCAGATTGCTCAATTAATGAAATGGAGAGAAAAAGACTTAGCTGAAAAGAAGAGAATGAATGAAAGAATTTCTTCTTTGGAATCAATGATTGATATACAGAATGCTGACATTGCTGAACTGCAGAATGAAAACAGAGACTTGAGACAAAAGATTGATGAAATGAAAGTTAAAGGTTTTCAAGCTGAAGTTTCTGATACTAGGGGTGTTCAAAAAATCCGAAATCCGAAAAAATCCGAAATCCGAACCGTATCCGAAACCCGAAAAAACCGATCCGAAATAAAAATCCGGATATTCGGATAGATTCGGATCGGATATCCGTTTTCTGAATTCGGATCGGATCGGATATCGGATATCCAAAATATGGTTTATTATCCGAATTCAATCCGAATAACCCGAATAAACCCGGTTTATTCGGGTTGTTCGGATTATTCGGATGAAAAAATAAGTTTATTCGGGTTTTTCGGGTTATTCGGATAGATTCGGATCGGATTGAAAATTTTCGAATTCGGATCGGTTCGGGTTTCGGATAGGGTCTTTAAATTTTCAAATCCGAACAACCCGAATAAACCGTTATCCGATCCGATGAACACCCCTATCTGATACTGACAAAGTGTTTGTAGATGTGGAAGAAGAAGAGGAAGATGAGAAGGTGGATTATGGTGATTCTGACATAGATGAACATCCGAGCTTGAATGCTCATGATGATGATGAAGATGGTGATAGTGATATAGGAAGTGTAAGTGGAGCTGGTGAACTGAATTCTATTACTGGAGCTTTAGTGATTTATGATCAGTCAAAGATTATTGTGGATGCGACTCCGGTTACCGCTGTATCTTCTGATAGGGTTACTGATTGTAATGATGTTGAATTTGAAAATTTGGATGAAATAGAATATCCTGAGAAGATTATCGATTACTCTCTGCCTACATTTCTTGATTTGTTTAAACTACATTCTGATATTGACTTGCAGAGAATGATAGTTGAGATATCAGTGGAGAAAGACTTAGAAGAAGGGGAGATAGCTGGAGGTTATTCAATAAAAGATTTCAATGATATGTTTGATATTGATGCTGATCAAATGTTTGATTTTGAGCAAGATGATGAGATGGATTTATTTGATTTTGAGAAAGATGAGCCAATGGATGAAGATTTGTACAACCTGAATACTTTAAAGAAGATTTTTGAACTTGGAGGTGTGTCAAAGACTTCATTGTCTCAAGTTAAAGAAAAGACTAACATAGACTTCTGGAAAGAAAATCAAGATGAGATGAAATATATTGTTAATCATTTATATATTGTCAAACAGATGATTGAAGTAATAGACGACAAAGTTCAAGACAACCAAACTAAACAATTCAAAAGATTCAAGATTGGATCCAAGTCTAAGATCATTGGAAGAATTGTTAGTTATGGTTACTTTCATAATATTTCTAGAAGTCTGATTGATAAAGGATGTTATGTGGTGAAACGAACTGATGGGTGTCAGTATTTTGGAAAGGCATTAGATTTGATGACTTTGCCTTCTTTTGAGTGCAAGACATTGTCCAGATTGAAAATGATCAAACCTATTCAGACAAAACACAATGAAACTTTTGAGAAGTTATTGAAGAAGGAAGCTAGGTCTGGATGGAATTTGTTATCTCCTCAAGTTAAAGACAAGATTCATGGATATGCAAAGCCAAAAGTATTCAAGAGACCAAGGTTGAGGATGATGGAACAAAATTGGAATCAATATTTCAAATTCTGGTTTTATGATGAGCAGACAGCTGAAGCAGTAATCTTGTTGAAACAAGAAGATCATTGGAAAGTGATCAGAATGCTGGATCCTGTGTGGATTGTCAATTGTTTTAAAGATGATATTGATTTACTTAACATGGCTGAGATTTTTGCAGCTAATGGTTATCATGATGTTGGAATAAGTTACAAAGATATGGCAATTCAGTTTCAAACCATTGCTCGGATGTGTTATACTTTGGGTATATATTCAGGATGCAATTGGGATGATGTGAACTATCTATATCTTGAGTTGATGAAGATGCAGAAGGAAAGGGATGATAGAGATGTTGAATTGGAGGCAGAAAGATTAGCAAAGATTCCTCACTCAGTTGTTATACGAGCGGTGGATAATGTTGTTGGAGAAACAAGTGGGACTGAAGACAAAGTTGAAGGTCAAGATTGAAGATTTTTGATAGCAACTATTAAGAGGGAGTTTGTTAGTACATATTTGTAATAGGTTGCTATTCAAAATTGTAAATTATAGAAGGTTTTGTAAAGTTAGTTTGTAAAAAAGGTTTGGATTAGGTTCGTCTGGCCCACGAACCTAGGCAGGTTCGGTGAACCTATCTCTTTGATAGGTTTGGCGAACCTATAACCTTAGAAAGGTTCGGCGAACCTATAGGTTTGGCAACTTAGGTTCGCCCAGCGAACCTCAAGGTTCGGCTGGCGAACCTAGAGGTTCGGCTAAGAATAGGTTCGGCTGATAGTCTGTGTTTATATAGAAGGTTTGTCTGAACCTAGAGGTTCGGCTAAGAATAGGTTCGGCTGACAGTCTGTGTTTATATAGAAGGTTTGTCTGATTTTCTCATAACTGTAAGAACTCTTGGAGAACTTCAGAAAACCTGAGTGTGTATTCTCTGTGTGAGAAATTCTCTATGTGAGATATGTAAACATTGAAGATTGATTAATCAAATGAAGATGTTTATGAAATTTCTTGTTACTCTTTGATTCTTATAGATTAAACATGGATTCCGCACATGTTTAATTGTTCATAGAGCTTCTTGATTCGATCCTGATCAGATTCACCAAATCTACACACTCTCTCTCTCATCTTTCATCATATTTCTTGCACATTAATGCAACATCAAGATTTTATTTTATATTTTATCATTTTATTTTTTTATCTTTTCATTCTAAACTATGAAATTAAGTTATGTGTTATGCTGGATTGGTTGTACAACACTAAGTGATGACGGGAGTAGGTACATCCCTATTCAATAGGTGGCGCATCACCTTGCTCATCCCCATACTAACTTTATTCCCTTCCTCTTTTGGGTTATGTTAACAAGGGTTGTGTAATAGACCTGTAAACGAACTGAACGAACACGAACACATTGATGAACATAAATTTTGTGTCCGTGTTTATTTATTAAGAAAATGAATATGTTTGTATTCGTTTGTGTTCGTTCATTAATAAATTAAACGAACTGTTCATAAACATAAATGAACACAAACGAACCAAAATAAACGAACAAATATAAATGAATATTATTTAACACTATTGAACAATTATAAACAAACATGAATACTATTAAACAAACATATACAATCACAATTGAACAAGCATAAACAAACACAAACAACAAGTCTTTTAAATGTAAATACATATCATTCGTAAATTAGATAGTTAACCGAACATAAACTAACATTAAATAGTTAACGAACATAACTAAACAGTTCAACAACAACCTAACCCAGTATATTCCCACTTTTCAGTAGAGTTTGGGGGGGGGGAGGATAGATATAAACCTTACCCCTATCCCAATTAGGATAGAGAGACTGCTCTGAAAGAGTCTCTGGCTCAAAGTTATCGTTTGAAGTTGATCATCCCAATGATTTAACGTTATTTTCACAAAATAATTGAAATAACGTTAAAATTAGTGCACTTTTACTTTTGCCCCTTAAGGGCCCACAAATATATACATTATATGCGTGCACCACAAATGGGGCGTTTACATAACTAAACAGTTCAAGAACATAAATAAACGAACACTTGGTGTGTTCATGTTCGTTTATTTAATTAAACGAAAACAAATGTTATGTTCGTGTACTTTCATTTATTAAATAAATGAACATAAACGAACTTCTCGTCGAACAATTCATGAACTGTTCACGAACTGTTCGGTTCGTTTATAAGCCTAGTGTGTATAACTGAAAAAACCAACCCAAAACCGAAAAATCGAAATCGAAATAATTAGACCCAAATATAAACGACATATTTGGTATTAGTTTTTTAAAAAACTGAAAATTTGAGTTTGGGTTCGGTTTTACCTAAAATAAAAACCAAAAGACCCGAACATACTTGTATGTATGTGTGTGTATGTATTACCATTCAAAAATTCAATAATTTATAATCGTTTATATTTATTTTTCTTGGTTCTTGATAACAAAAGTCATATACGTAGATGGGAGCTGCAAATTAATTAGAGGTATAATACCAAAAATATAAAAATCATAACTAAATTTAAATATTTTTATATATAACTTTAAATGTAAGTAGCTTTGTAGTTAAAATATTTTTAATATATAGTCATTTTTTTATAAACTTAAAAGTTTTAGGCCGAAGTAAAAAAACCGAAAAACCGAGGCTAAATGGGTTTTAAAAAGATGAAAAATGAAAAAAGCGAACCCAAACGAGTTTAAAATCCAAAAAACAAAATTTCGGTTTTCAGTTTGGACTGTGTCAAAAACCGATTCAAACTGACCCATGCACACCCCTGTTGTTAACTATCGATTTGATTATTTAGTTTTGTAGAGAAATTATTGCAGATGAGAGAAAGTAGTACACGCATGCATACACCTATATAATGAAAGTTAACATATATAGTGAATTGTGAAAGTTTACATATACAGTGAAAGTTTAAAATATAAATTTGATTTTATGAGTAAAAGTGTGTAAAGTTTTCATGAAATTATCAAGGAAGAACGATTAATATTTGCATCATATTTTCGAGTTTTTTTTTTAAAATGGGTGCATGCCCCATGCATGCATGGTTTCTAGGTAGTATGGGAGATGTGTTTGATAGATGGGTATTCCGCTATTTCAAGTAGATGATTGTGAGTATGTGGATAATGACATGGCTATTCGAGTGATAGGGTGGCGCCACATGGACCATTTCCGCTACCTCAAGTAGCGGAATGCTCCTAATCCTCCATATTCCGGTTATATTCGACATTAGCACCCATAATTTACCATCCATCACCATTCCGGAAATACAAATAGAGGAATACACATACATCATTCACATAGATACCCATATGGTCGAATATAAATGTTATAGATGTGATGGTTTTTGTCCGGAAGCATGTGATGGTTTTTGTCCATTTTTGTGAAGCTTTTTCATAATCTCATAGATTATGACATGTCTTGACATTGCATGCATTACATGTGATGGTTTGTGTCTTGACATTGCATGCATTACACCTACAACAATTATGACATCTCTTGCCATTAAAAAATTCAAAAGACCACCGTATTTTTATCTTCATATATATATTCACCTATTTATATATCATCTCTTCATCGTAATTCACATAATAAACATAACACCTCAAATTTTTCCATCTACTTATATTTTCAATTTAATTTCTATCAACTCACCATGAGTTACGATTTGCATCCAGGTCCAATTGTCGATGATCTTTTGTTCCTTAAAGATTCACATCGGGCTCGCGATATATTTAATAACAGGGAGGTTCCCAAGTTGGTTTTTAGGCGTGCTGATCAAAAGTTTTTTTCTTTTCTTAGCAACAACCCTATCACAGACAATGTTAAACGTTACATTGACATTGCTGGTTTTGGTGGGGTGATTGATTTTGGATACCGTAACCTCGATCATGGCTTACTGGAAGCACTGATTGAAAGATGGCGTCCAGAAACACACACATTTCATTTGCCAATCGGTGAAGTGACGGTAACCCTAAAAGTCATTAATGTTCTCTGGGGTTTGCCTATCAAAAGAGAAGTTGTTTCTGGCTGTGAAAAACCGTCTTCCCTTGCTGATCGTATTGTTAGATGTCACACCTTGCTAGGTTCGACACCTAATGAAAATGATTTAAAAGGAAATGCTATAAAATTAACAGCCATTTTTAACCATTTAAATAATAATTTTTTCTGAAAATGCTTCAGATTTTGAGTGCATGCAACATGCACGATGTATAATACTTTACTTGTGCGGTGGCACATTTTTTTTCTGATTCTTCTAATAATATAGTATTACTTTCCATTTTAAATAATTTAGAAGACTTAACTGCGTGTGGTCACCTTAGTTGGGGGAGTGCCGTGTTAGCGATGTTGTATATGAACCTCTGTAAAGCAGCATCGAACAATTCCACCAACATTGGCGGACCATTGTACATATTGCAGTTGTGGGCATGGAGTAGAATTACTACTCTTGCACCGACGATTCTGCATCAATTTGATAACCGAAGACCATATGGTGCAATGTATGATTTTAACAGTTTTGTTATATTTTTAAAAAATATTTGTTAAGTTATTTAATATAACTTTTTTTTAAATGGTTTTGAAGGTGGCGTGAAAAATTGACATATAAAGATGTCGTTTCACATTCACTTAGAGCATGCCGGTCACAGTTGCAAACAATACGGGAAGGGGAGGTAAATTAATTCAATTGTTTTTTTGTTTTATTTATTATTTTTCATTGAATTTAATATTATTTTTTAATACAGTTCAAGTGGAGACCTTACGAGGAGGTTATTGGATTCCTACCAGGAATTTGTAGGAGTGGTATTCGTAGTTGGCAGAGCGAGTGTTTTTTAATATATTGGGATGTGGTTGAATTTCATACACCACAAAGGGTTATGAGACAATTTGGAATGGTTCAACGCATTCCTGACCCTATCCCTTTATCTTTTAACGAGCACATGAAGTTGCATACTATAATTTGCACTAGCAAGCCAGATAAAAACTGGCCGAATATTCACTCACAATTTTTGTCTGTGTGGAACCAAAGGTGGGATAATGTGGTACAAGGGGTTCGTTGTGCAGCACCTACTGTAGAACCAAGTTATATGCAATGGTACTAGTCACGTACATTGTTGTATATCACGAACCCAAAATCAGAAGAGGTTATGCAGCCCGGATTCCAAGATCAAGGGTCTAGATCGCAATTCTTGGTTTGCAGTCATTTAAGTTATATTTTTGTAGTCATAGATTTGTATCACTATATTACCGTTTTAGTTGACATATTTTTTTATAGACGGATGGGATAAGTCAGACTTATCGACAAGCAGGTCAGTTCATGCACACGGAATCAACATTGAATTTCCAGAACTTTGAAACGTTGCAAAACACTACGAATCAAGTAATGGGAATGCTTAATGAAGAGAGTCGCCTGCACTATCCATCACATCTTCATATTGGTCCTGTTAATTTAGGGGTGGATGAGAAAGTACCACGTAATTTACGAAGGAGAGAAAGAAGACGTGATAATGTCAGAAGTGGGGCCGGTACATCTAGTGCTCAATATCAAAACTATCAGGCTGGGACATCAAATGTTGAACACGAGAATTTTGAAACTGGTACATCTCATGTTCAACATGTAAGATCATTCACAATTAAATGTAGGCAAAACTTGTAAAATAACATATCTAAATCAACAATATATAAAATTCAGAATCTAATTAAAATAGCAAACATAAACAATACATCATCGTAAAATAGCATAATAAAACAACACATCATTGTTGTCGGTTGGGACATGTGTTGATGGTATGACCTGGTTCTCTGCATAACCCACACAACCGAGGCCTACGTTCTTCAGCATAATGAGTATCCATCTCGTTGTGTATTCTTCTAGCGCGTCTCCTGCCTCGTGACACCGTTATTCTTGATGTATCTCCTCGTATTTTCCAACCTGGTTCTCTCCAATGAGCGCAGTGGGTGAGTGGATAAAAGTGACCACTATATTGTGCTCGATACGTACTAGTATGGAATCTATTATTGACAATTTCATTTGGTTCTTCACCCCTCCAATGACAAACCGCGATAGCATGCGAACATGGAAATCTGTAAATTTGCCACTTACCACATGTGCATGTCTTCTTACGGTATTCAACCGTATAATCATTGCCCCCATCTTCGTTTGTTTGAAGCCTAAAAATAACCCTGTACCTTGCCTCAATTAGATCAAAAAGAAATACTTGGTGTTCTCTTGAACGACTATCCCGATGATTAAACAATCGCCACATACGAGGAGGTAAAGCTGTATTACAACTCATTGCAATCTCTGTGTGCTTTACATATTGAGCTACGTCTCTTTGAAAGGTAAAGTCAATACACACCTTTATAGGTAGCAATCTAGCTCCACGTAACACATTGTTTAAGCTTTCGGATATATTAGTCGTTAGGTTACCCTATCGACATCTTCTTTCATCAAACACCACAGTCCACTTTGATTTTTCAATATTGTTCAAATACTGGCATGCCTCTTCACTTATACCTCTCATTTCACTCTTCGCCAACCGGTACTTTCTCCGTTGTGTTGTGCTACCAATAGCCCAACATAACTGTTTCAAGCTGACACTCTTAAAATTCTTCATAAAGTTGCTTCGAATATGACGAAGACAATAGCGGTGATAAGCTTTGGGCTCCCTCCAATCTTCAAAATTCTCCATTACATTTACTATTCCTTTATGTCGATCCAAGATGACACACAACTTGCCCATGCTGTTACTTCTAACATGTTCATGAAATTGTTGGAAGAATCAACCCCAGCTTTCATTAGTTTCTTCATCAACGATTGCATATGCCACAAGCAATATGTAATTGTTAGCGTTTTTTGAAACAGCAATCAAAAGCTTACCTCTGTGTGATCCTTTAAGATGAGTACCATCAACAGATATTACGGGTTGGCAGAGATGAAATGCTTTAATGCATGGTCCGAATGCCCAAAAAACATATTTAAAACACAGCACATTCCGGTGTACTATGTGGATGATGGAACCATGTTACTATAGTACATCATTTGAGGCCTTCAGTGCTTCTACATACTTTGGCAACTCATTGAAGTTGCTCTCCCAATTATCATGAATTCTCTCGATAGCAATTCTTCGTGCTGTCCACGCCTTGGAATATGTAATATCAACCTTAAGTTTCGCTTTTATGTAAGCGCGAATCTGTTTTACCGGAAATGATATATATTCACGAATTTGGGGGAAAATATGTGCAGCAACATCTTTGGATCTTAAAGCTCGATTATTGTTTTGAATAAATGTTGAGTAGCAGTTATGAGCACCAGTCCATGTGGTGATTCTCCACATGTGATGCTGTCTTCTTTTTGAAGCAGTTACACGCCACCGACACAAAGGAGTCTGTTGAACAGGGATTGTATCCTTTTGTGGCTGTGTAGTTTTGCATCTAGCTTTCCATAAAGATGGTTTGCTCTCGGCCACGTAAATCTCCCTATTACAACCAACATTCCATCTTCTGACCGCATACATGACATCATTTTTTGAATTAAAATACACGCCAAGACGGATTTCGTTGGAATCTTCATTCCATACGTCCATATGATCTTCATCATCAAAATCGGGAAGAACATAATCGTCTGACTCCTCTATAGGCTCATTGAGATCAAATGATTGACTGAATCCTTGACAAACGCCTGAATTATACTGATCTAAGAAAAAAGGGAGTTGGTCTTCGCCTTCGCCTTCTGACTCATCGTTGGAGGGGAGGAATTCACTTTCTTCACTCTCATTGGTCATATGACTTCAGAGTGCTCAAAACCATCACTTTCGTAATGTTCATTAACCTGTTGATCTAATAATGCAACACCAACCTCCATATTGTTGTCTCGTAAAGCTGTTGTATTATCGACACCAGCATCATAAGAACTGGAAAAACCTCGCAGGAGGTCCATACAACTACTATGTTGAGATAGAATAAATGGTTGCCAGTTAACTTTTATATGAGCCATAAAGTTAACTACATTTTCTGATTGAAAATAAAGCATGTTCATGGTTTCTTCCCCAACTAAGAAAGAACTTTCACTAAATCCTTGAAATGAGTAATAGAGTAACAAATTCACTTGTGAAGATTCTCTAACAATTTGAACATGGTTACAGACTTCATCAACTAATTGTTGATAGGTAATTCTGTATCTAATTATAAACGAGGTTGTGAGAGTTGATTCATCATAATCAACAACTCCGTTTACGTATGAGGTTTCACCATTCTAGTATAATTTAACAAGAAATGGTTGAAAAGAAGACATCGTTTTAGAGTTGAAAATGATAGAACACAAATGATATTTAGAGTAATATTACTTTGGCGAAATATTTGATGTTAAATGATGTGATTATGAACATATATATATAGGCAATAAGAGCATCAAACAACACATACAATATAAAGTGTTTTAGGATTTTTATTTCAATTTTAAAAGTAAAGTATATAAATATATACTCTGCACTTCATAAATTATTAGTTTGATGTCAATTAAAAAATATAAAAATATGTGATAAATTATTTTAATTGTGTAAAATTAAAAATAATGTCAATAAAAAATATAATAATACTGTACGATTTTAAAATTATAATAATACAATGTAACATCAAAATAAATATGAAATTAATAATGTTGGTAGGTAGGGGTATTTCCTCGAAAATTCATAATGTGGGTAGGTGGGGGTATTTCCTCGAGAATTCGTAATGTTGGTAGGTGGGGGTATATCCTCTGGTTGTGCAAAAAACGTGGGAACATGTTTCTTTTTCAGGGTTTCATCATACACGAAATTATGAAATTTTGGTAGGTGAGAGTTTTTTTCCGCTACATGTACAACCGAAATGGATAAACACCACGTTTAGAAGATGGGATGTATTCCGCTACCTTGGATGCCGGAATAGGCATATGAATATCATGCATTGTGTATGTATGTGTATTCCGCTACCTTTAGTAGCGGAAATGGGTTAATTATGGGTGCTAATGTCGAATATAACCGGAATATGGAGGATTAGTAGCATTCCGCTACTTGAGGTAGCGGAAATGGTCCATGTGGCGCCACCCCATCACTCGAATAGCCGTGTCATTATCCACATACTCACAATCCTCTACTTGAAATAGCGGAATACCCATTTATCAAACACATCTCCCATACTACCTAGAAACCATGCATGCATGGGGCATGCACCCATTTTAAAAAAAAATTCTCATATTTTCACGTACAGATGGATCTACTACACATGGGTGAAATTACAACATAGATGGTTTATGCTTGAACATTTTATCTCTGTGAAATTATCACAAGATTTGGTGAAGTGGTAAGAGACCCATACTTTCTATTGGAGGTTCTGGGTTCAATTCTCATTGTTATCAAAATTTGTGAGAACAAGACAATGACGCGTGATCCGGCTATCACTCGGCTTTGTGTCCGAGCCAAAAGGGTTTTACGAGGCAAGGTTAAATCTTCCTACCCAGTTTTTCCCTGAAACGGTTGGTTGACGAGTCTTTGACTCCAACCAACTTGACCCGTCAGGAGGGTTGGGTGGAGCTTCCGCTGCAATCGCAGCATGAGTGAGCCTCTTTAATGCCACAAAAATGTGCATCGCTGCAATTGTAGCATGAGTGTAAGGCTGAGGCTTCGATACTCAGTCACTGCACTTTGAGGCAACGGTCTTGCCGTTGCAACAATCGCCGTTCTAAAAAAAGTTTTAATTGTTTTTACAAGATAATTTCATGCAACTTTTGTTCGCTTCCACGCAAAAAATGACTTTGTAAAAATAAACAGCCCTTAAAATCACTTGCGCTAAAAAAACCCATGAAAATACTTCAAAAAAAAAAAAACAATTTTTTGATATGCAATATATGTTATTATAAGAATATTAAAAAAATAAATAGAAACAAAAAAATATGTAAGCATACATTTCACACTTGTTACACATTGTTTTTAATGTTATACATTGTAAAAACAACATTTTGTAATATCTATAACATATATCTATAACTTTTTTTTACCTTCTTTTCTACTTTCGATAATAACATATATTATATATCTAAAAAAATCAAAAATTACACCAGATTTTTGCAAGCTTTTAGTATACTCAACATGTTTTTTAATATATGCATGCATGCATACATATATATTTACACATATATGCATATATGTGTGTGTAGTAAAAGTTTGAAAGACAACTATTTTTGCATATGAAGTGTACAAAGTATACATTATATTATTATGCAAGAACGGTTAACATTTACATGATAATTCCACGCACATGGAATTATCATAAGATTGATTTGCATGATATTTTATCTCTCCATGAACTATATAGAATCAAACTGGACTTTTCAAATAACTTATGAAATACTATAGTTCTTACGTATGATTTCTAAATTTATTCAGAGGTAATTCATAAGATCGTGCACTTTTCTTGCTTAGATATTACTTTACTAGTTTTAACAGATTATGCACATTTGACTAGATCCAACCTATTCTTGAAATACACAACTCGCATAGAGGTGTACAAATCGGGTTTTTTTGGAACCGGTTCCGGTTCCAATCGGTTCCAGTTCCAGTCAACAAAGTCAATACCCGGTTCCGGTTCCAGTTCCGGGTTTTAACCGGTTCCAACCGGTTTTTGACCGGTTCCGGTTCGGGTTTTGGCTGGTTCCGGTTCGGGTTTTGGTAGGGTTCAGGTGGAACCAGTTCCGGTTCCGGTTATAATTTGTCTGAAAAACCGTACCCGTTCGTACCCACTGGTTCCGGTTCCGGTTCCGGTTCGGGTTGTCGGTTCCGGTTCCGGTTCCGGTTCCGGGTCTGGGTCCGGTTTTTTTGTACACCTCTAAACTCGCATACTTCCTTATCATAAAAGATCAAGATCCCAAGCACTACACTTAGATTTATTAGATTTGTTGTAAAATATATGAACTAATCATGGAAGTGTCGATTGTTATTACGTGGCATGCATCCTAAGCACACAATTTCCTTTATTTTTTTTTTTAATAATCAAACCTTATTGTGGGAATAACTCAAATTAATTTCCTTGATTGATAATAGCTCCCTTTGACTTTTCTATATTTGAACATAGAGGGTTTTATAAAAAAACGAAACACACTAGCAAGAAGCTAGAGCTGATAAAAAAACGTGTGAAGATCTTATTATCAAGCAATATAAGCAACAAATTTATTTGGCATGTGGAAGATTAACAAAAAGTTTGATTATCATTTTTGCTTGGGATTTCACAATAAGATCTTTTCCATTTTGATAGACTCGATTTATTATTGAGGTGTGACCAGAGATGGGACCGAAATCAGTCCTACCTGAACTAGCAGGTACACGCGGTTCCAGTTTTCAGGAAAATTGTAACCGGAATTAATTCCACCATTAGCCAGCCAAACCGAAAAAATACCGATAAAAATCGGTCAAAGCCCGAACCTAACCAAAACCGGATCTTGACTTTGTTGACTAAAACCGGTTTAAAAAAACCTAGTTTGTGCACCTCTAGATGTGACACGTGGTTAGAATAGTAAGTTGTTACACAATGTGAATTCACCTAAAACAACAATAAGACGAACCACGGTCATCAAGTAAGACCAATAAGTTGATTCAAGATCTTCCAATCAACCTTTTGATGCAATAGCAAGCTTATTGCATAGCTTTATAACATTTTACACTTAAAACTAAAAGGATTTTTTTAACATGTTAACATAGTTTTATTGCAAACTTCTTAGAATTTATACATTTTTTCATGCTACTAAATGTGAATTTAATTATACATACAAATTTTTTACATGTGATACGCGATTTTTACCTTTAGAACGCATATGTATTTGATATATGATTTCAAGGCGTGATCTCAATCTCTTGACACCATCTAAAGTGAGTGAATCAATGGAGGTTAGATTATGGTATAATTCCAAGAATGTGGATAAGGGTCAACCCATGTTTCATCCTCTTTAGCAGCTTCCTGCCATCTTCTTTTGAATATCTTGTATTCTTGATGTGAATGCCTTCTTACCTAAGTGACAATACAAGAAATCTATTTTAATCAGATGAAGACGTTCGTGGAGTACATTAAATAGGCATGTGTGTTTGCAGTTTTAAGAAAAAACATATAGATAATACTTACTTCTAGTCTGGCATTTGGGTCAGAATTATTAGTTTTTTCCTGCAAAAACATGGAAAATACACGTAATAAATTTGCATTGTAAATACTATGCATTTGAGTTTGCAAGCGTATAAAGATTGTAAGGGGTGTGCATAAAACCGAAAAAACCGACCCAAAACCAAAAAAACGAAAAATTTAAACCCAAAAGTTTTCTTGGTTCTTGATACCAAAAGTCATAAAAATCATATATTTTATTACCTTTTTAGGCTTACAATACCAAAGCACAAATGATTTTTACTAAATTTAAAGATTTTTTATAATTTTAAATGTTATGTAGTGTTATACTTCAAATATTTTTAGCACAAAAACAATATTTTGGTTTGTTTTTTATAAGCCTAAGTAGAAAAACCAAGAAAACTCAAACCCAAACCAAACCCAAATGGGTATTAAATTAAAAAAGATAAAAACCGAAAAAACCAAACCCAAACGGGTTTTAAAAAGATAAAAATCGAAAAAATCAAGCCCAAATGGGTTTAGAAACCCAAAAACCGAAATTCCAGTTTTGAATTTGGACTAAGCAAAACACCGACCCCAAGCCGACCTATGCACACCCCTAGTTTGTAATTAGAGAATAAAGGTGACAATTTTGGCACATTTGCTAATGAATATGACAATAAAGGTTATGTTTTCTTCTGAACAATTAAACGGGTATAACAAAAGGGAAACAGCATAAAAGAAAATAGGGCAGCTGTGTTGAGCAAGGCATAAGGTCAAACACAGACAAAAGTATTTGAGCAAGTGGACCGCAACTAACATAACATGTATGTGAATTGATATTTCTCAAATCTCAGCCACAGATACATGTAACCGTTGGAATGTATGTCCAAGTTCAAACTTTTTGTGAGTTTTAAGGCTTGGTAACACCCTACCAGCTTTTGAGACAAAGGTATAATTGTACCCTACGATGATACAACTGTTAAGAGTGTGAGGAAGTGCCTCTTTTTTTCCCCTCTAAGTGCATGCATTTTGGTTGATTCCTTTGGTCAAATCATTGTTTCTGCAACAATAAGACCATCAGCAGCGGATGCATTCAGGAGATCAGTCCAAATTGAAGACCCAATACTCTCAACCAATCACTTCTATATATAACGCCAACCGCAAAACATGAACAAGCGTTATACACGTTGTCAGCTTATAGCAGACGCAAGCATGATTCTTGGATTTGCTTTGGCTGAATAGCAAGTATTTCTCAATGTCATACTATTAGTGATTTGGTATTATTGTATAATTATTTGGTAGTTTAGGACCATATTGTATTATAAATATCATGGTTGAGTTCTAGTGAGAGAAGAAGATTCTAGAGAGAGAATCAATAGAGTTCTAGTCAGAGAAAGTGTTCGCGAGTTGGTACAATGTTAAAAGCAGCATCCATAATATGAAACAAGAAAGCAGTATGAAATCTTATTTGGGGCATGTAAGTGTTCTAATACATGGTTTTGATGCACTCAAGCCGTTTGTAAGCTCTCAAGCAGAATAAATTACACAAACTTCATATCATGGTTGCTAATGGAACATTTATGCAATTAGCCAATTAGGCCAAACTCCAAAGTTAACCCAATCCTTTTTGTCTATAGACTTCTTGTTATATGTACCTAAAAGTGCATTTATCTTATGATTTGTCAATCGCATCGTTAAATTTCATTCTTATTCTCTTACCTACACTTGAACTCTTTATACTATTTGCATAAATATTAACCTTTAGTTCAATAACATGTCCTCATATACTCTTCATCCCTATGGGCATCCTCACTCTGCAAAAACAAGCAACCATACCCAGGTACTTCTACTTATAGCGAAACTATTTGTCAGGTCTAGGGAGCATGGGATGTAGGCAAATCTTCTATTCATCTAAAAAGAGAGGCGGCTTCTAGAGAGCCTTACTCTGCATATAAATGAGGTTAATTCCTAATTTTTTCATTTATTTTTCTTTTTTAGTGAGTCCTAACAAAGAGGGGAACATACAACAACAGGCATACCTAATAAGAATCCCACTTAGAGTAGGGTCTAAGAGGGGGGGATAATGACACACCTTACCCAGTAACGATGAGGGGAACATATTGAAGGTAATTTTCCTCGTACAATCTTATATTTCCAATCTCCCTAGTAAACACCACTTGTGAGGTTCTAGTCAAGTTGATTCTACTTTGAATTTTCAATTTTTCTTGCTTTTAGGATTAATTAGGAACAACTTGCATTGTTGGAATGGGACTAACACCATGGTCCAAATGATTTTATGGAACATTTTGGTCTTGTTAAAATCATATGTTGATCAGACTACATATTCTGGCTTCAATCAACAAAATAACGACCATGCAGAATTTCTTTTTGTAGTATGAGATGGGCAACAGATAGTCACACGCGATTGCATAAGTGTATATCCATTTGTTCCAATTTGTCGATATGTTTTTGCCCCATGAACTACATTTTAACAAAGATTGTTCAACAGATATAATTGACAAACCCTAGTAGTCTCTTTTTCGTGATAGAATGAGCAAAAATGGTTAAAGCCTATGATGACAAAACACAAGTACTAAAACCAGTAATTAATTGCATTGTGATGAAAGCAAGTAGTAATAAGTATATCAACAGAAGTCCCTTAAATGCAAGAGAGTGCATATAAAAGTTAATTCCATAAACCAAAATGGTTGGAAGAAAAAACAGAAGCTAGGATGATCCACAACTGCTATTTTCTATTTTTTTAACTTCAAAGTATGCGATAAATATCATTGAGACTTATGCTATTAGTATAACAATATAAATTTACAATAAACAAATTTAGGACGTTGTGTTGTGTCACTAAATATAAGCTTTGGCGAACTTTCAACTGGTTTAACCCGTTCCCTTTTTATTTAACCCGACTGAGATAAAGCATAACTCAAATCGACCCACTTATAATTCTAATAAGAAACTTATAAAGTGATCACTAGACTGACCTTATTTTGAAGCTCCCCAAAGGTTGGTAGACCATAGTGAACAATGTATTCAGCATCAACAACCCCAACATTTTTTGTTCTATCTCCCTATCAAACACATGCAAATGTGAAGTGTCATTGTGTCAATAACAAAATCGCTACAAAAAGAAATACATGTTGTACTTTTTTCAATTTGTGATTAAATAGAAGTACAGAACATGCAATTTATTGTCAGCTAATTCACATTTATAGACCTGTAAAGAGTTGACAACATTTCAAAGTGTGAAAAACAGTTAACGTCATTAATAGTGTCAAACTGAGTTCGTTAACAAAACAGAATATGTGATCACATGCACAAAAGCGTGTGCTTTAGTTAGTTTTTAGCAGAAAAGAAATTACCTGTGCACAATAACCAAACAGAATATCTAGTCCCCATGCATGGTTCAAGTCACTCTGCAAAATCAAAGGTAATACAACATTTAAAACTCATTAAAGATTTTATCAAAGAAAGAAGACTAATGAGGTTCAAATACTTCAAGAAAATATTCCATTCGCAAGGGTATAATCAGAGTTTTTTTCCAAATGGGTGTAGTTGAAAAAAATAATTACCAAAAAGGTGTAGTTGAAAACTTATTTACCAAAATAGGTGTTTTTCTTTATTTTTGTTTTTTTTTCTTTTTTGATTCGTTAAAAGTAATTAAATAAAGGAAAACACCAATTTTGGTAAATAAGTTTTAAACAACACCTATTTGGTAATTTTTTTTCAATTACACCCATTTGGTAAAAAACTCGGTATAATCATATTGCTATTTATTTTTTAATGTTCAGTAACAGGTTAAAGCAGATAATTTGTATGGACACAGTTTAATTGATCAGAAACACTTCTTATCAACAAAATTATAGACAAATAACATGTGAGATAAGGTTGGCAAAATCGTATAACTTTGATTAAATACTTGCATTATAATTTATAAATAGGATAATTTAGGAAGTTTTATGCGTTCAAGATACATGAGAGCATCTTCTCTATCCCCTGGGAAAGGTCAAAGGTTTGCTCTTAACCCCACTCCTCCGAAACATATTAATAGCTTTGCCATGAGTGAGATTTACTGGATACGTTTGTTTGTTTATGCATTCACAATACACTTTGGGCCACACTAAAGTCCTTCAGCTTCTTTAGACCAGTTTCCTCTTAAAGCAATATTTTTAATTCAAGTGTAATGCCCAAAATTGATAAAATAAAAAACCCGAAAAACTCACTCCGTAAGTAAATGGGTTGAAATTCCACCATTAACAAGAATTACTAGTTACTACACAAGTTCATGGTTGATGATGCATGTAGACGACAACTTTTGCATGGCCTAGATGATGTCTGTACACTAAATATGATATTGCTTCTGAATACATATTTAATATTTCAATATATCTGTAAAAATGTTTCGCTATTAAAGGACAACCTTTAGCTGTATACTTGGTAGACATGACTCACCTGGATCATATACCATACACATCGCCAGGCAGCTCGAGAGAAGACTGGTGCCATCAACTCTACCCACCTAAATCTTATTGTTAGAAAATTCGTGTAATATTGGTTTTGAAATCATAATTAATACAATAATTACACATATGAATACATTTCAAAAGGAAAAAAAAGTTTTTACAGGCTAACCCTAAGTCCCTAACTAACTAAACCCATTTCAGCCCATACTAAAAGCAATCTGTTTCAACATGAAACCATTTTTGACTTGTTACCTAACCAGCCTATCTTTCCATCTCTATAGATGATGATACAAAGATAAGATTGTTATAAATTATAAACAACACATTTTCACTTCATTGCTAAGTTAAGTCACTATACTGACAAATTGTTGCCAACTTTTGAAAATCATAATAATACCAGTTTAACTTTCAAAACCATAATAAAACCAACCATTATAAATTTGAAAAGTCACTGGTTTCAAATGAATTTTGAAGCCCAATGACTGTATTAGAACTGAAGTTAAAGTACACTGCTATCTATTGCAATTCTATTATCATTATGTGGCCTGCCTGATAAAGTATGAGTTTTATCATTATAAGAAATACTAATTACTTTGAGTTAATTTATAGTTCGATAAACATCAATCAAAGCAGGATGTTTGACGTGAAGTTTTTACCCTGTGCAAGGAGGATAGTTGTTCGTCCCATCACATCCGTGCTTGTTACCACTAGGTTTAGCCCTCCTAAAGATGCAGTAAACCAAATTATTTATGAAAATGCCCCAGCTGATCAAACACTCATATGAGCCACAAGCATAGTGTAACTAAACATCTTAGCAAAATAAAGAATAAAATATGTAGCCATTCACAACAGCCGCTAAGAGTTTAAACTATCTCACAGTCAATCACAAAAGGTAAAATTTCGGAAGAAAACATTCAAAAAAAGGCACTGTGTGTATGATGGAGAGAGAAAGGTTCAAATGAGAAGTCCTAGTTTCTTTTTTTTTTTTTTTTTGAGAACTTGATCAAAGAACATCGATTAAACTCATTTTAATGACATTAGAACTTGTTAGTTAAACCCTAATAAATACATTTAGGGTTTACTTTAGATTTTAGGGTTCAACTTTGGGGTTTATGGTTTAGCTTTAGAGTTCAGGTTCAGTGCTTACCTGTCAGGTTTAACTTTACAATTTAGCTTTTAAGGTTAGAGTTAGCTTTTAGAATTTAGCTTAAAGTTTAGGTTTTTGAGTTTCAGGATTGGGTTCAATGAGCCGTTTTCAACGCTGCTGGAATGAGTTCAATAAGAGTTTGCTAGATGAAGTTCGGAGGTCTTGCAAGTTCTCTCAAAAACATGAGTTCTCATTTGAGAAAATTTGTTTTGCCTAAGAAGGCGAAAAAGGCTTTTTAACAACCTCTCAATCGAATCAAACAAATAACGATTGAACTCATTTCAGTGGCGTTGCAACCAGCTTGTCGAAGCCTAAACTCTAAACCATAAATCTAGAGTTAAACCCAAAAAGCTAAAGCAAAGCCCTAAACCTAAAGCTAAACCCCAAACCCTTAAACTAAATCCTAAAACTAAACGCCAAACCTCAAAACTAAATCCTAAAGCTAAATCACAAAAAATAAACTCTAAAACCATAAAACCTAAGATGGAAGAGTTCAGTGAGCCGATTCCAACGCGAGTTTAGTGAGCCGATTCCAACGCTTTTGAAGCAGCCTCTCTATTCTACTTGTAGATTAGGAGTAAGGTGTGTCTTTATCTTTCCCTCCACAGACCCCACTCTAAGTGGGATTTTACTAGGTACGCTTGTTATCAGTGTTGTAAAAATCGCTAGTCGGGCAGTGAGGTAGGGACTAGAGATTAATCGGATTATAATTTTATATGTATTTTTTCAAAATTATATACATATATACAAAATTTTATACATAAATTTTCAAATATTTAAAGATTTTAATAATTTAACCATTTAATTGATAATTTATATGATAATAATATCTATTTTATTTATTTTTATCTTTTAAAAAACCCATTTGTTAAAACCCAGTCCATTTGTTAAAACCCAATAATAAAGAAAAGCGTCTCTTCATCGGCCAAAGGAATCGGAAGTCAAAAGAGGCGAAGGCAGAAGAGACGGCCAGAGGCGAAGATCGAACTCCGACATCGGCCAGAGGGAATCGGAAGTCAGAAGAGGCCAGAGGGAATCGGACTCCGTCGAAGTTCAATAGCAAATCGTCTCTTCATGTTCGAATTTCTTCAATCAGGTACACAAATCATCTCGACTAGAGCCAATTTTGACCTAATTTCTTCATCTTCCACTGCCTAGTACACGATTTCCATCGATCAGCACCATGAATTTCTTCAATCAGGTACACAGATCATCAAAACTCAAGACGAATTAGACCTAATTTTGGTTGACGGATTAGTCCGATTATCCTGATTAGAGCCGATTTTGACCGATTAGGTCCGATTTTGACCGACTTTGACCGCCTAGCGATTTTTAGACCGACTAGGCTAAAATTAATCAGTTAAGGGCATATTACCGATTAATCCCGATTAATCGGCCGCCTAATCGTGATTTTTACAACACTGCTTGTTACTGTTGTTGTTGTCGGAGTTCAGTAGAATTGTTTGTTATTTTTCTAATCCTTTTTTATTTTTTTAACTAAAAAATAAATAAACTTTTTATTTGATCCTCCCTGTATATATAATAAAAGTTTAAATAATTGTCTCTGCATGCAAAGTGTAGGACGTTTGGGTGATTTTATCACCCAAATGTTCATTGTTTTTGCGTGATAAAATGATGCAAACACGAAGTTATCACGCACAAATGGAATTATCACGCAGATGGATTATGCGTGATAACTCCTTATATGCGTGATAAAATCACGCAGGCTTCGTACATTTTGTAAAAAAAAATCCAGGAAGTCACAAGAGAGAGACATGTGGATATGGAGCCAAAGGGAAAAAATGTAAAGTATAGGAATGTTGCACATGCAACTTCCCCCTATTTTTTTAAACGTCCTTAACTTTTTTATACATCAATAGTTAAAAAAAATTACATCATAAAATCCAACGTTTTTTTATCTTTCTAATGAGTATAGTATTGTTATATTAAAAAGAAATAACATGATCTGGGTTTTCATGAACCGAACATCTTATGGCATTTTTCCGAGATTTCTCAAAACCTGACGTTTATAAACACTAAACAGAACAACAAACACATAAGTTTGTACATGGAGTTTTTTAAGACGTTTATGAAACTGAATGTTCTATTGTGTTTTTCTAGAAAAAACTACATAAAAACGCTGAGATTCATAAACACTCGAAAAACGCCATAAAACATTAAGTTCATGAAAACCTAGTTCATGTTGTTTTTTTCTTATATAGCAATACTATACTTGTTGGAAAGATTAAAAAAAATTCTATTTTTTGGTGTAATTTTTTAAAAAAATTAATGACGTATATAAAAATTACGAACTTTTAAAGAAATCGAGAAGTTGTTAAAAAGTTAACAATGGCTAGAATACCCATTATACCCCTCCGGCAATTTTAATTCCCTTTTAAAACCCTATGACTCTGTGAGATGGCGCGTCTATAACCCTTTTAAAGATCAGTGCCTGATATTCCTTCCTAGACTTTTTAAGGTTGTTGGCCTTTGTAGCCAAACAACAATACACACACACACACATATAAAGAGAGAAGAAAGCCTGTGAAAAGTTGAGTTGCTCCAACGTGCAGTGATTTTATGATGCATCTCAGATCTTGTATCAAGTGCTGGTTGTGAGATTTCAAGTCCTTCAGTTTTAATTATTGATATATATCTGTGAATATCAACAACTAAAAAAATTCAATCACATTTCTCATAGCAGGTACCATACGATAAAAACATGTGTAAGGTTTAAATATTTTTCAGACTTATGTCACACCATGCATAGTAGCATGAATCACAAGTATGTATTATAAGAGACTACCATACCTTTCAGGGTCAAAATTGTCAACTCCAAGATCTTCATCCCAGAGAAAAATATAACTATATTCAGTAACTATATCTGGATGTAAAAAGCGTTTCGCAAACCACCTGTGTGTCACCATCAAGAACATAAGTGTGTAAAAGATGAGAAAATATATAAAATATTAGTTTGCAAATTACCATTTTGTTTGATTAATTGCAGAAATATGTACCACACTGTCGGCCCATTCTAATTCCTTCCATCCATCAACAACACCATCATAATGAAAAAGCATCACACTGAAATCACTTGATAAAAACTGCATTGGAAGAAAGAGGTTACAATGTATATATGGTTAACGTAAAATTTATAAAAAAAAATGAGGGAGAGAGAGAAAAAATAAAAAATAAATGAATTACCTTCCTAACAATTTTATCTACCATTTCGATTTGTTTAATACCCACTGCAGCAGTAAATAAGCTTGTTGTAGAATTTACTTTCTGTTGAAAATAATACAAACTTTCCCATAGTAAAGAAATGTTGCAGTTAATTTTAGGAGATCCCAATGAGAATGTTGCGTTTATTTCAAATCATAGTCACAGGAAATGCTGATTACCCCACGTCCCGCGATCTAGATCGCCTGTACCGAAACACGGTACAGAGTCGTCCCGATCGCCGGCGGTACGCGATCTGGTACGGAGGTTCATGGCGTTCCGAAAATTCTTCAATTTCGAACTCAATTGATCCGATTCGCGTACCCATTTGATCAAAACAACGATCTGTGACTTGTATAATCGCGAATCGGGCTTGCTGGGTACACGAATTAGAAAAATTAAAGGCTGAATTAGTTTTCTTCACTTTTCACTATTTTGATTTTTGAACATTTTGTGGCTTCTGTCTATTTTTATGTTATAAAATATGAACTTATGAAGTATGAACTATGAACTATGAACTATGAAGTTTTGACTTTTTGTTATGAAGATCTTATGCAGTTATGAATTTTGATTATGAAATGAATTTTGTTATGAACTATTAAGTTGTTATTAAGTTAAGGAATATGCTTATTGTTATGAATTTTTCAACATGTTTTTGTATAGGATACGGTGTGTAACAAAATAGAACTGCGTACCCGTTTTCGTACACGTACCGCGTTCCATGTGACTATGTTTCAAATAGTGTAGCAATTTGTCATGTTGTAGTCTTATTGATCTCAAAAACATTCACAGTCAGAATTCATAACCCCAATAATATATATATATATATAGAGAGAGAGAGAGAGAGAGAGTGTGTGTGTGTGTGTGTGTGAAAGAGATAGATAAAGAGGCTTGTTCAATACAAAACCAGTTTTAAGTAGAGAACTGCTTGAACACAAGAGCCTGTTGTTTTATAGGCAAGATGGTTGTGTACTCATATAAACTCTTCTCTTTCTCTCCCCCACGGCCCCACTATATCTTGTGTTCTATTTCTTGTGTTATTTAACTAGAATATGTAAATTTCAATATTTTTAAGATATACTTTTGTCAACTACATTTGGGATAGAGAAGATTAAATTAAAGTAAGAATAGTGAAAAATAAATAAGTGCTTTTTCTCAATGTTACCATTTCTATTTAAGTGGTATCTACATCCGCATATGTGGTTCTTGCATGGTTATCAACATAATATTGATACAAAAATATAATATTGGTTTTGAAATGAATGTACCCTTTATACACACATATTCGTGTGTGTGTGAATTTGTAACATAAGTTAATTTGAAAGCGTACCTTACGACGACCCCATAGTGGTTGCATTTGCAAATCAGAAGTGTTGGCAACAAGTCCTTTAGGCAACGGCTCACTTCCAGGTACACGGTATTGACTCTTCAACAGAAAAATAACTATAATAAAAATAATAATAATAATAATAATAATAATAATAATAATAATAATACTTATAATAAAACAGATATAAAGAAACATGATAACTCTCTAATAGCTTGATCAACAGTGAAAATATAAATAAAACAATTTCATCAGACATGCAAATTGTTGTTGAGAGAGAAACCTGAGATAAGCATATATGCTCCCCTCATGTGATTTCCGTACTTGCGATGGCTGTGGAGAGGTTTGTGTTTCTAGTTCCATCAGTGGTTGCGATGATGGTGGCGGTTGGGTTAACGGGTGCAATTGAGGGTGGGGCGTTGGCTGTCATGTTGATTATTGTGTAGATGGTTGTGTTCGTGTGGAAATAGTTGTGGTTGTGACTTCTAGAAGAAACGGAAGTTTTCAGTATGGATGTTTTAACTTTGTCTTTGACTACGTGTACCAAAATTAAGAGCATTGTTATATGTCTAATAAATGCCCAAAGGATTTTATATAGTATAGCTAAAACATATGTATTTTAAGGCAATCCTGAATTCGATCTACAGTTTTCTTGAAAAGTTTCTCAAAACAGCAATTTACTAATCAGATGAGTGTTCTATGAATTTTACAAAGTTCTACTCTTGTATAATTCCACAAAATTGAACCAGAAAGATAGCATCTTATAGGGACTCTATGTATAGGATTAAATATATAACAAAAACTTTCATGACTCAATCAATCAATCAACGTACTCAGTATATCCCGCCATTAGCATGCTAAGGCAGGGTTGAGGAGGGTGAGATGTAGACAGCCTTACCCCTACCCCGTAATAGAGAGGCTGCTTCCAGTGAGACCCTCGGCTCATGATGCTTAATCAACCGTCCGAAACAATTTTAACGTTATTTTCACTGAATAAGTAAAATAACGTTAAATTAGTGCAATTTTACTTTTGCCCCTCAAGAGCTGTCGACACTATATAATTATATGTGCGCACCGCTAACGGGGCGAAAAACTTTCATGACTATGATCATTATATACTTGACTAATGACTAATCTAATATGACTCCACAAGTTGAGGATGAGGAAAGACTTACTTTATCAGAGAGTATTGAATTAGCCCCTCTTGATGGTATTCTTTTGAGATAGAAGCTACGAGTTAAAAGTTAAATCTAGAAGTTGGCAACAACTATGTAAAGATAATAGCAAACTCATCATGTGTTGATATAATTTTCACACCATGTAACCTTTTCTTTAACTAATTGAATATCAATTTCAGCATGCTATAAGTGGGCATGTAAGATAAGATTAATGAGAGATAGGTTGCACATAGATTGCACACCATTGATTAGGAACTGAACTACACCAATGCCAAGTCACAAGGAAGAACTTTAAGAAAGGCAAGTTCGCAATGACAAAATCTTTTTATTTTAGGAACAAGAAACTATATGTTGCTTGTGTGCACACCATAGATAAGTATGTAGTGTTATAGAAATCACTAGACGCTAGTCAGGCGGCAAGGTAGGGACTAGGGAATAATCAGGATTAATCGCTAAAAATTCATTTTATAACAGTAATAGGGATGAACACGAGAGTAAAAAGAAACAAGTAAAAAATTATATGCCTAATTTCTTTTATATTACTAGTATACTTATATCTAATAAGGGAACTACTACTAAGCTAAAGCTTAAAGCCCATTGAGCTCTAACATAAGCTAGTATGTATAACATAATCTAACAACGATGATAGAAATGATGAAGAGAATTGTAGCCATGTAAGACTCTTACAAGTGTCTTAAGACACATGGACAGCAGGAAATCCATTTTGTGATGGTTATGTAGACGAAAATGAGAAAACATTGGCAACTTGAAATGTGAAGGAGCAATTGAGACACCAATGAATAGATGCTAAAAAAATGGTTTGTAATCGATGTACAAGTTGCAGTGCAATAAACAAGGTTTAAAAGAACGGAAGCGAGCCTCGAGGCGTTTTCTGTTAAAATCACGAAGCGTAAGCCTTGAAACATTATTAAAAGTTAATTAAAATAATAGATACATCTCATAAAAGTCACAATCTAATATAAATCAAACATTGTGATTAAGCAAAAATACTTCAATAACCTAATTTAATAATTTTATGAGATTTAAATATTATACAACTCTTTTTCTTCTGCAGTCATTCTTAATAATTTTATTAACCAAATTTAGTTCCTCATCGTCATCTTCATCAACCAAATTAACTTCAACGCTTTTCTTTTCCTAGATAATAAACTCTAACTTCTTCCTCATTTGACCTGCCAACTCCACTAATGTAATCTTCATCAAAACTTGAGTTGACTATCTACTCATCATCCGACAAAACCTCCTCGCAAACTATTGGATCATCATTATCTTTTAGATTAGTTACTTCTAAACTTTTTCTTTAATTTCTTTGTGTACATAATGTACACCAACTTATTCATCTTATCGAATATGAAATCCAAGAGAATGGAAGCATTCGGAGTTTGGCAGAATGGAAGGGGAAGTGAAGTGTGCATTCGATGTCTAGCGGGAGAATGGATGAAGTGTGCGTTTGAAGTCTGGGAGAAAACTTGTGTTCTAATTTAATTTGAGTTTTGGTGGCTAACATGTTTTCTGTCAAATGGGTCAAAAAGGGTCCAAAATAGGTCAAAACACATTCCTGGGAAAAAATAAGGCATGTTTAGTGAGGCTTAAGCCTCAAAGCCTCGCCTCATCGCCTCGGATTGCCTCGGACAGATCGAGGCGTAGGTTCCAACTACCCCTCATGAGGCAAAGCCTCTTAAGCTTTTTTCCAGTGCTTCAGCGGTTCAGCGAGGAATAAGACATAAGGCGAGCCTAAGAAAGCCTTTTTTAAACCATGGCAATAAAATAGTAAGACTATTATGCCGAATGCAAAGTGCAAAATGGTTATACTTTTTTAGGGGCTCTATATATAAAAATATAGAATTATATATTACACCATACTTACCTTTGAGACTATGGTAATAACTAAAACTAAGTACATGAGTAGTCTCATACACGATGCTTGAAATGTAAAGTGCAAAATCTATACACCTTTTAAAAGCAAATATGCACACATATGTTTAGATATACACAATACACTTTAAAAAACTAAACAAATTCCTCCGTTTTGGAAGAACATTATTACTAATGTACATGAAGGCATGAAAAAATTAATTTGAGACAGGAAAATTAATAATTATGAAGGAAAAAGAAACCTCGCTTGTTATTTTTGAATATCCTGCTCCTTGTATTACTTCTATGCCCCATCTAATGGATCTCTGTGTAGGAACAACCCATTTTTGTTAATACTTACAAGAAATCTCATTAATGTATCTCATCCTAGACAACTAATTTTCATTTGTACGAAGTAACATACAAGGATTAACATAATATGCATACCTCTCTATGATCTTTACCCACAAATATAGTGCCAATAGATAATGCTAGACAGAGGAGAAAAGCAGCAGGCAGAAAGAAGCCATAATATGCACCTATATATTTTGAACTTCTCAGCCATGATACCTGCAACGAAAATATAAAATTAACAATATTAACAAAATCCATCAAAAGATAAAATGCATTCTTATGTTTGAGATATGTATTTATCAATTTTCTCACAAAAATTTAAGAATAGAATCAATTGTCAAAGATGAAAATGAGTCCATTTAGCATCAAAAGTCAAACTTCACTAGGTTTCCCATAAACTTGAATCTTGAAACATTTCCAGGATCAGAAACCAGCAAGATATTGTAACAATAATATAGAAAAATAAACGATTTAGATTTCAAATCGAGCTCAAATAACATCAGCCATAATCACGTTATCATGAATGAAATTCAGAATTTCACAATATCAGCATCATTGTCAACCTATGAATAATGGGTATGGATAGAGATGGTACTTACAAATCTTGAAGCCATCGTCTTTCATTGGAATCAAGATTACCCGTTTCACCAACGTTATGGCTCTACTTACAGATTCAATGAGTAAACGAAAAATCAGCCACGAAATCTCCTGACCTAGAGTCAAAATGCAAGTATGGGAAGCTCTAAATTATGAAATCGATCAAGATTACAGGAAACGAATCCCAAAAGATAGAGAGGAGGAACGGAGGATCCGCCGATTTGCAAGACGAATTACAGGAAACGAATGGCAGGGTTTAAAATTCAAATGTGCAAAATCTTGTCATTGTGTCTGCTGCAGATTGGGAAATCAGAGCGCCTTCGGTCTCATATAAAAAACATTTTTTGATAAAAGTTTATTAGAGTCCTCGCGTTGTTTTCGACGTGGGGCTCGTGCCTCGTCAGGGTTTGTATGACGAGGTCACCTTTTTGGTGGTAAACATTTGTCGGTTCTTATTGTACGGGTGTTGAGGCCATACACTCTGCCAGGTACATTGTGCCTCAGGTCAAGGTGGTGTTCCGCCTTAGGCTTAAGAACCCCCTGGTTTCTTGCCGGGGACCCCTGTTCAAAAAAAAAATATAAAAAACATTTTTTAATATAATAAAAACTAATATATTAAACCGAAAATACATCATGCCTTCTCATTGATATATCAAACTAATATTTATAGAAAAAAATTAAATAAAAAAATATTTTGTCTAATAAAAGTATTTGACATGATAATTTATGTATAACATTATTTAACCATATTTTTACTAGGTAAAATCCCGTGTGTTACACGGGTTGAAAACTGAAATGTTATATACTTTGAAAGAAAACTTTTTTTTTAGGAAAACTTATTTTTACAAAACTTTTATTTTTCCTAAACTACAAATTAAAATAATTCTTATTTTTTAAAAAAAATCATTTTTAGGAAATTTTCATATTTTGTAAACTTTGTTTAAGTATGCTTTTTAATAAAAAAAAAGATTTCATTTTTATTTGTTAGAACTATTTTTTAATATGAAAAAAGGTATATAAAGTCATTAGTCATTAGATTTAAAATTATTTAATAAATTAAAGAATATTATTATAATTATCATTTAATATTGAGAGAGAATGATTGTAAAGATTTAAAAAATGACATGTGACAATAATTGTTTTAAAAAAAATACATGTGTCAATAATAGCCTAATAAATTGACATATGGCAAAATATTTACTCTTTTATTAGAAAGTATAGATGTTTTTGTACTTGATTCTTTTTTTTGTATTTTTTTGTACTATATTTATATTTTTCTGTATTCTATTTTTATTTTTTATACTACATTTTCATTTTTTTACTTGATTTTTATTTTTTGTACTGAAATTTTAGTTTTTGTACTCGATTTTCTTTTGTATTGAATTTTGTGTTTTTTTTGTGCTGAAATTTGTTTTTATATTTTTAGCATGTCACATGTCAAAAACCTATTGGTTGTTGCTCTTATTACGAAAAAAAATCTCTTATTATTGGATCTATCCCCAATATTTATATACAAGATTTGATAATTATCAACCGAATATCCTAAAAAATTAGAGTGTGTGTGTGTTTATTTGTATTTATAACACTCCCTCATATATCTAATATTGTTTATTATGCACTATTAACAACATCCTACAAAATGTTGTTAACTTAGTACTTCGAACCAATAAAATAACAAATATTAATGGATTAGCTATGTTGCATCATTAAAAACCTTATGAAAAGAAACTCAATAACAAAACTTAGTAAAAGGAAAAGAATATAACATATATGTATGTGAGGTTAAAGCTAAGGTAAAAGGATGCATGGAGCTCGAGGCACAGTGTTTGAAGTACAGTGGTTTTGGCAATCATATATGTTCGGATATAATTTGTCTAATTATATTTTGTGTTTGACCACTTATTTTTAATTTTGTTGCATGTTTATGAAAGTTTTTGGTTGAAGAGCTACGTGTTTATGATAATAAGCAACTCTGGGAGGTACCCGGGATTGGGGCCTCTTATCAGATATACAAGTTGTGTATTTTTCTTGTAGAAAATCAAATTGAGCTTGCAAATATGCCTTCTCAGACTTCAAAGATGAAATATGATATATTTCATCTTTTATTTCCTTCTCAACTCTGAGTTTTTATTAGTTAGAAGTTGTTCAAGTTCTAGGTTCTGTTTTTACAGCAACACATTTGCCTTTTTTATGTTAGAAAATGCCTCAATGCATGACTCAGAACATAGTCTTTCAATAAGTGTAGGAGATACCTGAGCAGCATGAAATAAGGATTGAGCAAGAGGTAGAGAAGGGGAATTAAAGGGTTTATCAATGGCCACGAGGGCAAAGTTTGAAGGCTTATTGACTAGAAGAGCATGGTCTACCTTATCAGGTAAACTCCTCCAAACCACATATTCTTGTGAAAATAGAGCAGACTGACTTGGTTAAGAGTTTGGAGAGTTGGGCCTGGAATTTTCACTTGAGAAAAAGGAGGAGCCACAACTTGAAAAGTAGGGGCAGTAGGCATTAGCTGATACAAGGAAGTCTGGACAATGTGAGTTGTGCCTTGGTTAGGTTTGTGCTTGAGAAGGAGAAGAAGAAGAAGGGTAAGTCACATATGAAGAAGAGTGATTGTTGATTTCTGCATTCCCTAGCAAAGTGTTCAATGGCCTGGCATCTATAGCATTGGAGCTTTGTTTTATTTAGACCAACTTTGGTTTTACCATGGATTCCTGGGAATTTATTCTCCAATTTCTTTTGTACAACTTATTAGTTCTGATGCTTAGAAGGACAAGTAGGTTAAGAATGTCCATCTCCTCCAAGTCATCACTAGGGATGTGATGGAGGTTGTCCATGATAAAACATAAGTTATTAAGAGTGAAACAAGGATCATCACAAGAGGGAATTAGGGCAAATATGCTAGCAATGATGCCAATGTATTCATCATAACCCTGATCAGAAATCTCAGATTTTTGAGTCTGACTAAGAAGAGTAGTGTGACTGAGAAGAGTAGTGTTCCCTTGAACATACTCATCTGTTGCTTTCCCAGACTTTATAAGTTTTCTCTTTTGTCAATTTCTCACTTAAATGTGAGCAGCTTACCATGAAGTTGGGTAAGTGAGAGATAGCCAAAGTTTGGTGAAGATCTCATGATAATGAAGTAAGTTTCCCATTTGTTAGGTAGAGACCTTTAGAAACGGCTGAGGACAGAATTAGTAGGATATTCCTATCCAGCAAGTTTTAGTTCACTTAAGAGATAAGTGAACCTTTCAAACTACTGAGTTAGTGAATCACCGTTTATGTGACACCCGGCGATTTCAGGTAAATTGCGACTCTTACATCCTTTACATTTCACATTCATACTTGTTGCATTTCATTTAATTATGTATAATTAGATGAGTCAAACCACAAACAACTGCGAAACGATAGTTGAGGAACTATCGAATCGTACATTGCACATTGGTTTTGGAAACCAAGTGTGGCAAACACAAATGCAAAACAATAATTCGGGGAATTATTGGATTGTGCAACACATGTTGATCATGGTTAATCAAGCATGCAAACGATTCGTAGCGACGAACGCAAACTATTAAAGATAATTCGAGGAATTATCGAAACACACACACACGAGTCTCACGAACGTTGGTGATAAAAAAACTTATGTGTTATTATATGATTATGTGCTAAACATGTATTAGATGGTTAGGATAAACGTTAAGGATCGAGCGACGAATCGAATCGACGAAATTGAAAAAACCATGAAATAGGGCCTTCGCGATACGCCAAAGATCCCTTGGCGAAAGGCTTGGCGGTACGCGAAGCGGAGCGGGAGTCTGTCCTCCGAAATCCTTGGCGGTACGCCGAGGCCATGCAAGATCGGCCTCGGTGGTACGCGACGGGTCCCAGCAGTCAGATTCTTTTAAAGACAAACCCAGCTCATTTTGCTCGGTTTCTCTTACACTCCGCCGAGCATTTTCTCTCAAAAACGATCCAAACCTTCTGTTAACAACTCCCAAACCCCTAGCAAACCATCTCTAAGCCATTTCCCTCATCTTTGGTGATCTTGGAGCCCTTGGAAGCTTGGAGAAGAAGCTAAAGAGCTTGGAACAACCAACGATCGCTAGATCTTCATCATTAGCAGCTATTCCCACTAGATCTTGGCTTCTAAGGTAGTCTCCTATACTTATCTATGGTTAGATCGTACATGCATGATGTAAAAACACACATGCAACTCCATGTGGCTAGTTTACACGAATTTGTTGGTGATTTGAGGTGTTATTTGATATAGATCTACTGATTTTAGAGTAGATAAGTGTTTGGATTGAGTTTTGATGGGTTATTGTGTTGATTTTGGTACACTTGCCATAAAAGGAAACTTTTATGTTGCATGTCATAGATTTATGATGATCTAGACATGTTAGACATGTCTAGATGTTGTTAAAAGCATATTGAAGTGTTTAGAAACACATTTGGGTAATTGATTTTGGTGTGAAAAACATGATTTGATAACATCTTACTATATATGGAAACTTTTGTAAATCAAAAGAGGGCTTTCGATGTTTTAACATGATTTGATGATTTGTGATTATTGAAATATGTTTGAAAATGGTTTTTAATATATTTGGAAACTTTGATTTGTGAAAACGAGCTTTTTAAACAAACACTTACTATTTTAGGAAACTTTATTTGGGCAAAATGACATAAATGGCGATTTATGCTCAAACGATGTACTTTAAGTGTTTAAACGTGTTTTTATAAACATATTAAAGGTATTAGCTTTATGAAATGTGATTTCATAACTACACTTTCCTAAAATGGAAACTTTCAAAAATGGTAACTTTTACGATTCTTACACGTCACTTAAGTGAACGTTGTACGATTAGAATCATAGGATACATGTAGGTTTCCTGCTTGTATTTATGACACATTAAACAATCTTGGCACAACAAACGTGTCACCAACGATTCGTCGAGTCAACACAAG